>JAJJWW010008039.1:0-398559 GCA_023531295.1 Papaver armeniacum | reverse complement strand
CAATCACACTCTCACACCACGCCGAGAGTTGCAAAACCCTCCTCCCATTGGCCTGGCCAACTAAATCCTCACTCCCGATCAATGAACTCAAAGTTAGCCCCCTTACATTTCGTGGGCCAGCTAATTTTTAATAGAATATGAAACTGACCTTCTTGACATAGCAAAATCTCACAAATATCTTTTGGGAGCTCGGACGATTATTTTTTTGGGAAAAAACGAAAATTTCCATAAAAGAAAATCAACATATATAAGTTTTTATTACGAGATTTACATGCCAAAGAAAAAATCTTATAAGATCTTTAGTGGTAGTTATTTTTAGGAAAATCCAAGAATTTATATAAATTCTAAAAAAAATTGTAAAAATTTGGAAAAATAATCTGTGAATTTTAAAAAGAATCTGCAAATTTTCCGTATTTAAAAATAATATATTTTTTTTGCTTCATTTAAAAATAATATATTAAAGTATCCAAAATCAAGAATAAGATCTAAGAGATTCCAAAAACTCTATTCTGACTATGGTATCTTTGTAGGTAAAAAAAAAAAAAAAAAACTTCCGAAAATTTTATTTGCATTATGGTATTCTTTAAACGGAATTCCTATTAAAAAGGAAATCGTTGACTGATCAAAATAAGGAAATTGGTTGAAATATGGAGTTCGGCCCAAAAAGGAATCGTCTTTTCTTACATATATATATATATATATATGCAAGCCGTAACACAAACCATTCAATTACAAACTTTGATCATTAACTTAAACCTAAATCATGGAGCCATTGATCATCATCATCAATTATATAAAGAATTTGCTGTAGTCAATTTTCTAAACCTAACTAAGATGCCGACGATACTTTTCTTCCGACATACACGCCAAATCATCATCATACTTCTCACCCATCATCTTTCCCATTCGAAACCCTCAGCTTAATAAAACCGTGTAACACAAGGATTCCTAAACTCAGCTTTAATAAAGATTCCTAAACCTGTAGTCTATAATCAAGCTAATAGAAGAAAAAAACGAAACAATAAAAACCAAAATCATGGTAACCTTTTATTCATGGGTTATTTACAAAGTTGGTTAGTGGCTATTAAAACAAATATCCGAGAATTGAGGTGATTTGTTTTTGTTATTAATCTTATTTTTGTTTCTGAGTTTTTCAACCTTTCCAACTCGTGAACATAATTTTTTTATTGTTCCCACCATCAACGACAAACTCGCATTGTGTTCATCTCTAATTCAAATTAATTATATTTATTAGTTGTTCCTACTTTCTTTCTTTCTTACTAACTTTAAAGGTATAAGTTGTTGTTATTTGAATTGGCTTCCTTATTCTTAGTTTGCTTTCTTCGATTGGTATGCACTTAGCTCCAGTACTACAAGAGAATTCATCCAATGAAATGCACTCTTCCAGTGCCCACCAATGATTAGTGGTCGGATGGGAAATCAGGACCTAAACGATCCTGACTTTCCTTACTTCTTTTTATCGACAAGGATGATGATGATTGTATTCTTACGAATCTTACCGGACATAGAGAACACACTCCTTGGCAGGTTATAAGCCTTCCAACAGAGGGAAGGCATCTCGGTTAGGCAAACCGACGTAGTAAATTTGTTGTCAATTGACAGATCAAACATCTATCTCATTACAGAGAAGGTAACACTTCTTGATCTAAACATTAACTTTTTGATGAATGTATTTGCAAGGTATGCAAACCACCGATGCATCTCACATATTAGTCTGTACCAGCTGGTTTGACTCGTAACAACACTTGATGGGAGTAGGATTCTTGTCAAATAAAATATATGTTAATGTCATGCAAAGATCATAAAGGGTATGTAGACCTTCACCTGAATAGCATTCGTATGTATAAATGTTGAGTGGATTCCATATTTTGTTATTAATGTTCTCGTTTTCTCACTTTATATTTTCGTATTACGAAGTAAAAATATAGCCCTTTGAAAATGAGTGGCTTGCTCTGCTTATTGTTTTGTTTGTATTATATACGTGGATTCTACTTTGAAAGTGAATGAGGATTTCACCGTTAGAGGGTTATCTCAAGGGATATGAAGTGGGGCACCGTTATCGCCTGGTGAAGCACCAGCAGGATGGAGATGAAGTGGAGAACGGTACACCTTCTATGTGGCCACCTTATTGGGATATCGGTGATGATGATGGTTTCGGCTTAGATATTTTTTCTACTCTTTATTTTGTTGTCATTTCTTTGTATCATAATCACTTAACACCCAACTAAAAATAATAATCAATATTAAAGGCTTCTTTGGAAGTAAAGAAACTGGTGAGTAGCTACTTGAAAATTGTTTTTGAGTTCATTCAAATATTGCTGAAAATGCTAAAGAGGCTGGTATTGTCCTGTGGTAGTGTAGTGTGGCATGTGTAGTGGTAGTAGTAAGTTAGTGGGACTTCTGCCTTGAAAAAACAGTCAAAATGGATGGAAAGAAGTAACTTGCAAGAGAGATGCTAAAGGTATGGTACTATAAATTCACTCTAACTCAATCTTGAATATATATTAGATAAGATTTTACCTATTTCCCATCCCCACTTTTCCTATTTCCCATCCCAACCACATAAATAAGATTCTATATAACTCATTTTAAAATGGGTAGACAAAACTCACTCTAATATTTTTTTTCCCGTATTTAACTGAACCTTCACCACCGTCAAATTGATTAGGTTAGAAAATCATCATTTTAATTAGGTTTGAAGATCCGTAGAAAATGATAGTTTGGACAATCAAAGAAAAATGATCTATTAATATACCATTGTTAACTTTGGGGATTATTGTATACTACCGTTGGAAACCTAATTGAAAAAAATATCTATGAGAATCATATGTTCATTTTGAATTTAGTTCGTTTACGCTATTTTCATCACATCAGCACACAAGTTCAATAAAGAAAGGAAAATTTAATCACTGATTATGGGGTTTGGTTATAGTTTCTTCTCTTTCTCGTTTTGGCACAAAATTGCTATATGATCAATCATCATGTCTATGACATAACATGTAGCAGTATTGATGCTAATATAAGTAAGGTGTCACGATAGTGTTGTTGCTAACAGAGGTTAGTAGAGATCAGATTCGAGTGGAGGATGAAGATGAAAGTTGCCGTAAAATATAAAAGGGTAAGTTTCTGTTTACTCCTACTTAGAAGGAGTTAAAGAAAAATAATTTGTTTGGCTTGGATGGAATTTAGTGAAACAGGGATGGGAAATAGGTAAAACCTTAGATAAAGGCAAGTCTTTAACTCAAGTCCTAAGTTCCTAAGTATGGTATGTATGGTCTGTCATACAGGGGTATATGAGTCAAAAGGTGTTGGTGATAATTTTCATTGTTTTATTTGTATGATATTTCTTCATTTCCTAAAAGCAGACGCCATTAAAGAAAATTATAACAATATCGTTTGTTGGTTCATTGGTGCTACATGGATTGAGCTATGGTGATGCTTGATTTCGCTGTTTTGGCCCTTCCGGGATCAACTTTATCTGCACTGAGAGATTTAAGCAATATCTATGGCTTATGTTGTTGTCCATTAGTGAGGTTTTTTTTTGTGGTTTAGAGCATATAAGGGAATTGGTAAACTTTAGGTACATTATTTATATGTCCCTACTTTTGACACCCAATAAATATGCCCTTATACAACAATAAATATGTCCCTACTTTTTATAATCTTATCCATTTAATATTAGATTACCTTAATACCCCTCACCCATATAATATTTTTCTTTATTTCAAAATACAACAAATTTCTTCCTCCACCGCTTCACCACCACCACCAACATTCAACTACCATTCCACCACCACCGCTCAACAACCACCACCTACCAACCGCCACTCACCACCGCTCAACAACCACCACCTACCAACCGCCACCACCACTAATATTCCACCACCACTCCTTCACCACCACCATTACACCACCAATAGTCCTCCTCCACCACTAACTGCCGTCGCCACAGCACGCTGCTGCCGCTGCACACCGCCATCGACATCAAGCTGCTGTCGCCACGCGCTTAGATATTTTTGGATCAACAATGCAGTTGATCCAAGTAAAAATAGAACCAACAGTAGAAGTTGATTCAATTTAGGGGACCAACAATGATAGTTGATCCAAAAAGAAAAACAGATCAACAGTAGAAGTTGATCCAATTTATGGGATAAACAGTGGTTGTTTATCCCCTAAATTGGATCAACAATGAAAGTTGATCCATATAAACTTGAGTGAACTTGGCGTGAGTCGAACACGCATCATCTCGGTACTGGAGTCGACCATGCTACCATTGCACCACAAGTTCAACATTGGAAGAAATTTACATGATTTAAACTACATGCATGATTTAAAATACAAGCATGATTATACTTATCCAAGGAAATATTGTCAACAATCTGAGTTAAGAGGATCAACAATGTAGTTGATCCCATAAAAATCTGGGTCAACAACAGGAGTTGATCCAATGAATGGATCAACAACCGTAGTTGATCCCATAAAAATTGGGTCAACAACAAGAGTTGATCCCATAAATGGATCAACAACAGTAGTTGATCCAATAAAAAAATGGGTCAACAACAAGAATTGATCTCATAAATGGATCAACAACCGTGAATTGATCCCATAAAACCAAGTCCAAAGATATACATAAACAAAAATGGTAATGCTTGATCATTTCAAAATGTTGGAGACACAAATTCTTCTGCAAGTCATTCAATTGTCGATCATTATTATTACTAAATATTAAGGCTGTGTTATATTCTTCATCTTCCTACTTTCGTTCCAAAACGCAGGTGTCATCATCAGTCTATTAAAACCCAAAATTTGAATTAAGGAGTGGTGAATAGTGAATCTCGAATTTGTATTTTGGAAATGCTTTTAATCATCAATAAAATGAAATTTGGAATGTCTTGTCTGGTTGAGTTCAGGCTTTGTGCCTAAATAGAAGTTCCCAAGCAGACAAACAACGCCGAGTAGGTTCCTAAAAACAAAAATAGTGCTCTCCAGCTATGTTGTAAAAGGCGCCGGCAAGGCGAGGCGCCAAGCCCAGCGCCTAGCGCCTATAGGCACTACAAGAGCGCCCGAAATTTGGAAAACTACAACAACAAGCCTAATTTGGCGTCTTAGGCGCTTTTATGCCCGAGCGCTAGTCCAAGCTCTAGAGCGCTTTTAGTGCTTGAGCGCCAAAGGCGCGCTTTCACAACATAGTCTCCAGAGTATGTAGTATTGATTTGGAAAACATCTCAGCAGTTCACAAACAAAACAAAGCAGTAAGGCTTAGTTGGGAATAAATTAAATCAATTTGAATCTTGATGTTAAATCAATTTTCAACGCAAAACACATGATTGATACGGAATCAAAGTTGGGAATAAATTAAAAAACGAAATTAAACAATTTTTTTTGAAAATAACGAATCTAATAAGAACACAACCATACCCAATCAATTATTAGCATACTAGAAATGATCAAATCTGATCTTAATAGCCAATCAATTTTCACCGAAACCAGATGGGGAATCAAATTTGAAGATAAAGTGATAATGAATTTAAGTAGTTAACTTGGATCGTCATGCAGCGGCAAAAGTGGTAGCAGTGGGAAGAGGTGGTGGTGGTGGTGGTGATGGCTGTAGAGAGAAACTGAAATGTTTTAGATCTGATATTAAAGAGATAGGTTATTCAGAAAGGACATTTCTGGAATTAATGAGTAAAATTAGCTTCCTCTAAAAGTGGGAGGATATAATTATTGTTGGTAGGGATATTTATGAAGGCCCAATAAAAGTAGGGACAATAATTCAATTTCCACTAAACTTTACTTTCCAAGCATTGTGGCGCTGGAGAAGGGTGGAAGGGATTTTCTTATGCATTGTGTAACTCAACTCTGATGTGTTTTGTGATCTCTTATCTTATATATGAAATGGTTTTTTGTTGATTGCACAAAAAGGGAAAACATTTACTGATTCCTAATCTAACCTCTTATGTGTTGAATTTCATGATGTAAAGTGGTAAAATTGTTGGTGATAATATCAACGATCCCGAGTTTGAAACTCAACAGACCTCATCAGGATGGGGAAAACATTTAGTAAAGATTCATAGAATCAAACACCTAAAAGGTCAATTATTACCCAATAATACAATACGATTTATCGTAGTACGGTTTCTAAGAGAGTTAAATTTAATTTCCGTACTATAATGATTCTCATAATAAAATCCTAAATTTTGGTGTGCTCATTCTAATATAAAAAGAAACCTATTATAGGGGCTCCAAGAAAATAGTTTTGAGGGCTCCTAAGGATTCAAATATCCTACAATGAAGATAAGGGGACCTAATTCATAAAAAAAAACTAAAATACCCTTTAACCTATTAAATATTGAAAACCTAAAACTAATTTGTTTTCATTCCTCTCCTTTTAATTCTTCCATTTTCTTCGATTAATCGTCAATTCTCAAAATAATTCATTATTGATTAACACCATTTAATCCACCCGCAATGACTTCAATAAGGTAAAATCAAAAATCCATCTTATTTAATTGGTTTCAATATGCATGGATAAGCTGAATCGATCGAATTGGGTTTTGAAAAACAGCTTGAATCTGTCTACGTTGAGAAATATGAATTTTCCCAACTCAGACTCGAATCGCTTACGCGTTGAGAAGTATGAATTTTCCCAACCGTAGACGAGCCTTACGGTGGGGAAATATGAATTTTCCCAATCGAGATCAATTGTCTACGGTTGGGAAGTATGACTTTTCCAAACCGTAGACTATCTACGGTTGGGAAATATGAATTTTCCCAACCGTAGACAAGCATCAAACCGTTTTTTGCAAAAATAAGTGATGGGATTTCTTATTTTTTTCTTTTTATGATCGCCATCTTCATCACAACTGAGAAGAAGAAGAGAGAAATAAAAATAATAGGATTTTTTTTTTGATCATATCTTCATCATGGATTTATGAATGAAAAGAGAAAGAAAAGATAATAATTTAATTTTATAATTCATGGAGGGTATTTTAGCCATTACAAAAAATAGTTAAATAATAATTTAATTTTATAATTCATGGAGGGTATTTTAGCCATTACAAAAAATAGTTAAATATGGGGTTTTGTTGATTACTATTTCATAACCCGATTTTGTCATCTTGTGAGCCCTCAAAACCAAATGTTTGGAGCCCCTATAATAGGTTTCTATAAAAATAGGATTCCAAGATGCCTCTGTGGGCACAAATATATAGCTCAAAAGAAAACTTAACTTAATCGTGTTTGAAACTTAGGGCTCTTTTTTTTTCCAAATTAATACATAGAAGGAAAGAAAAGAAAAGAAAACATATTTAATACATATCGTCTATCAATCAATCAATAACCTAAACACCCAATCACATCTCTCACACCATGTCGAGAGTTGCAAAACCCTCCTCCCATTGGCCTGGCCAACGAAACCCTCGCTCCTGATTGACCGAAATCAAAGTTAGCCCCTTACATTTCGTAGGGCAGTCAATTTTTAATAGAATACGAAATCTGACCTTCTGATTAGCGGCAAAATCTACAAATATCTTTTTGAGGGCTCTGGACGATTTTTTTTTTTTTGGAAAAAAACGAGAATTTCCATAAAAGAAAAATCAACATATATGAGTTTTTTTACGAGATTTACATGCCAAAGCAAAAAATCTTATAAGATCTTTAGGGTAGTTATTTTTAGGAAAATACAAGAATTTATATATATTCTAAAAAGAATTTGGAAAAATTTGGAAAAATAATCCAGAATTTTAAAAAGAATCCGTAAATTTTCCGTATTTAAAAAATAATATATTTTTTTTTGCTTCATTTAAAAAATAATATATTAAAGTATCCAAAATCAAGAATAAGATCTAAGAGATTCCAAAACTCTATTCTGACTTATGGTATCTTTGTAGGTAAAAAAAAAAAAAAAAAAAACTTCCGAAAATTTTATTTGCATTATGGTATCTTTAAACGGAATTCCTATTAAAAAGGAAATCGTTGACGGATCAAAATAAGGAAATTGGTTGAAATATGGAGTTCGCTCCAAAAAGGAATCGCTCTTTCTCTATATATATATATATATATATGCAAGCCGTAACACAAACCATTCAATTACAAATCCTTTGATCATTAACTTAAACCTAAATCATGGAGCCATTGATCATCATCATCAATTATATAAAGAATTTGCGGTAGTCAATTTTCTAAACCTAACTAAGATGCCTGCATACTTTTCTTCCCGACATACACGCCAAATCATCATCATACTTCTCACCATCATCTTTCCCATTCGAAACCCTCAGCTTAATAAAAACCGTGTAACACAAGGATTCCTAAACTCGCTTAATAAAGATTCCTAAACCGTGTAGTCTATAATCAAGCTAATAGAAGAAAAAAACGAAACAATAAAAACCAAAATCATGGTAACCTTTTATTCATGGGTTATTTACAAAGTTGGTTGGTGGCTATTAAAACAAATATCCGAGAATTGAGGTGATTTGTTTTTGTTATTAATCTTATTTTTGTTTCGAGTTTTCAACCTTTCTAACTGTGAACATAATTTTTTTATTGTTCCCACCATCAACGACAAACTCGCATATGTGTTTCATCTCTAATTCAAATTAATTATATTTATTAGTTGTTCCTACTTTCTTTCTTTCTTACTAACTTTTAAAGGTATAAGTTGTTGTTATTTGAATTGGCTTCCTTATTCTTAGCTTGCTTTCTTCGATTGGTATGCACTTAGCTCCAGATTACAAGAGAATTCATCCAATGAAATGCACTCTTCCAGTGCCCACCAATGATTGGTGGTCGATGGGAAATCAGGACCTAAACGTATCCGACTTTCCTTACTCTCTCTTTTATCGACAAAGGATAAGATGATTAGTATTCTTACTAATCTTACCGGATATAGAGAACACACTCCTTTGGCAGTTATAAGCCTTCCAAGCAGAGGGAAGGCATCTCGTGCTGGCAAACCGACGTATAAATTTGTTGTCAATTGACAGGATCAAACATCTATCTCATTACAGAGAAAGGTAACACTTCTTGATCTAAACATTAACTTTTTGATGAATGTATTTGCAAGGTATGCAAACCACCGATGCATCTCACATATTAGTCTCGTACCAGCTTGTTTGACTGTAACAACACTTGATGGGAGTAGGATCTTTGTCAAATAAAATATATGTTAATGTCATGCAAAGATCATAAAGGGTATGTAGACCTTCACCTGAATAGCATTCGTATGTATAAATGTTGAGTGGATTCCATATTTTGTTATTAATGTTCTGTTTTCTCACTTTATATTTTCGTACACGAAGTAAAAATATAGCCCTTGAAAATGAGTGGCTTCGTCTCGCTTATTGTTTTGTTTGTATTATATACGTGGATTCTACTTTGAAAGTGAATGAGGATTTCACCGTTAGAGGGTTATCTCAAGGGATATGAAGTGGGCACTGCTATCAGTCCGGTGAAGCACCAGCAGGATGGAGATGAAGTGGAGAACGTGCACACCTTCTATGTGGCCACCTTATTGGGATATCGGTGATGATGATGGTTTCGGTTTAGATATTTTTTCTACTCTTTATTTTGTTGTCATTTCTTTGTATCATAATCACTTAACACCCAACTAAAAATAATAATCAATATTAAAGGCTTCTTTGGAAGTAAAGAACTGGTGAGTAGCTACTTGAAAATTGTTTTTGAGTTCATTCAAATATTGCTGAAATGCTAAAGAGGTCGGTATTGTCCCGTGGCAGTGTAGTGTGGCAGTGCGTGTAGTGGTAGTAGTAGGTTAGTGGGACTTTTGCCTTGAAAAAACAAGTCAAAAATGGATGGAAAGAAGTAACTTGCAAGAGAGATGCTAAAGGTATGGTACTATAAATTCACTCGAACTCAATCTTGAATATATATTAGATAAGATTTTACCTATTTCCCATCCCCACTTTTCCTATTTCCCATCCCAACCACATAAATAAGATTCTATATAACTCATTTTAAAATGGGTAGACAAAACTCACTCTAATATTTTTTTCCCGTATTTAACTCGAACCTTCACCACCGTCAAATTGATTAGGTTAGAAAATCATCATTTTAATTAGGTTTGAAGATCCGTAGAAAATGATAGTTTGGACAATCAAAGAAAAATGATCTATTAATATACCATTGTTAACTTTGGGGATTATTGTATACTACCGTTGGAAACCTAATTGAAAAAATATCTATGAGAATCATATGTTCATTTTGAATTTAGTTCGTTTACGCTATTTTCATCACATCAGCACACAAGTTCAATAAAGAAAGGAAAATTTAATCACTGATTATGGGGTTTGGTTATAGTTTCTTCTCTTCTCGTTTTGGCACAAAATTGCTATATGATCAATCATCATGTCTATGACATAACATGTAGCAGTATTGATGCTAATATAAGTAAGGTGTCACGATAGTGTTGTTAGCTAACAGAGGTTAGTAGAGATCAGATTCTGAGTGGAGGATGAAGATGAAAGTTGCCGTAAAATATAGAAGGGTAAGTTTCGCTAACTCTACTTAGAAGGAGTTAAAGAAAAATAATTGTTTGGTTTGGATGGAATTTAGTGAAACAGTGGATGGAAATAGGTAAAACCTTAGATAAAGGCAAGTCTTTAACTCAAGTCCTAAGTTCCTAAGTATGGTATGTATGGTCTGTCATACAGGGGTATATGAGTCAAAAGGTGTTGGTGATAATTTTCATTGTTTTATTTGTATGATATTTCTTCATTTCCTAAAAGCAGACGCCATTAAAGAAAATTATAACAATATCGCTTTGTTGGTTCATTGGCTGCTACATGGATTGAGCTATGGTGATGCTGATTTCACTGCTTTGGCCCTTCTGGGATCAACTTTATCTCGCACTAGAGAGATTTAAGCAATACTATGGCTTATGTTGTTGTCCATTAGTGAGGTTTTTTTTTGTGGTTTAGAGCATATAAGGGAATTGGTAAACTTTAGGTACATTATTTATATGTCCCTACTTTTGACACCCAATAAATATGTCCTTATACAACAATAAATATGTCCCTACTTTTTTATAATCTTATCCATTTAATATTAGATTACCTTAATACCCTCACCCATATAATATTTTTCTCAGTATTTCCAAAATACAACAAATTTCTTCCTCCACCGCTTCACCACCACCGCCAACATTCAACTACCATTCCACCACCACCGTTCAACAACCACCACCTACCAACCGCCACCACCAACCGCCACCACCCAACCGCCACCACCACTAATATTCCACCACCACTCCTTCACCACCACCATTACACCACCAATAGTCCTCCTCCACCACTAATCCGTTGCCACACGCCGCTGCTTACTGCCACCTGTCACGCCGCTATCACTCATCGCTGCCGCCGCTACTGGTTTGGATATTTTTGGATCAACAACATGAGTTGATCCAAGTAAAAATAGAACCAACAAAGAGAAGTTGATCCAATTTAGGGGACCAACAATGATAGTTGATCCAAAAAAGAAAACAGATCAACAGAGAAGTTGATTCAATTTAGGGATAAACAGGGTTGTTTATCCTCTAAATTGATCAACAATGAAAGTTGATCCATATAAATTGAGTGAACTTGACGTGAGTCGAACACGCATCATCCGATCATGGAGTCGACCATGCTACCATTGCACCACAAGTTCAACATTGGAAGAAATTTACATGATTTAAACTACATGCATGATTTAAAATACAAGCATGATTATACTTATCCAAGGAAATATTGTCAACAATCGGAGTTAAGAGGATCAACAACAGTGAGTTGATCCCATAAAAATTGGGTCAACAACGTGAGTTGATCCAATGAATGGATCAACAACCGTAGTTGATCCCATAAAAAATTGAGTCAACAACAAGAGTTGATCTCATAAATGGATCAACAATAAGAGTTGATCCAATAAAAAATGGGTCAACAACAAGAATTGATCTCATAAATGGATCAACAACCGTAATTGATCCCATAAAAACCTAAGTCCAAAGATATACATAAACAAAAATGGTAATGCTTGATCATTTCAAAATGTTGGAGACACAAATTCTTCGTATACAAGTCATTCAATTGTCGATCATTATTATTACTAAATATTAAGGTGGTGCTATATTCTTCATCTTCCTACTTTCGCTCCAAAACGCAGGTGTCATCATCGTCTATTAAAACCCAAAATTTGAATTAAGGAGTGGTGAATAGTGAATCTCGAATTTGTATTTTGGAAATGCTTTTAATCATCAATAAAATGAAATTTGGAATGTCTTGTCTGGTTGAGTTCAGCTTTTTGTGCCTAAACAGAAGTTCCCCTAGCAGACAAACAACGCGAGTAGGTTCCTAAACAAAAAATAGTGCTCTCCAGCTATGTTGTAAAAGGCGCTGGGCAAGGCGAGGCGTCAAGCCTGCGCTCTAGCGCCTAGGGCGCCTAAGGCGCACCGAGCGAGCGCCCGAAATTTGGAAAACTACAACAACAAGCCTAATTTGGCGCCTTAGGCGCCTTTTATGCCTGAAAGCTAGTCCGATGCTTAGAGCGCCTTTGGTGCTTGAGCGCCAAAGGCGTCGCTTTCACAACATAGCTCTCCAGGAGTATGTAGTATTGATTTGGAAAACATCTCAATAGATTCACAAACAAAAACAAGCAGTAAGGCTTAGTTGGGAATAAATTAAATCAATTTGAATCTTGATGTTAAATCAATTTTCAACGCAAAACACATGATTGATACGGGGAATCAAAGTTGGGAATAAATTAAAAAACGAAATTAAACAATTTTTTTGAAAATAACGAATCTAATAAGAACACAACCATACCTCGAATCAATTATTAGCATACTTAGAAATGATCAAATCTGGATCTTAATAGCCAATCAATTTTCACCGAAACCAGATGGGGAATCAAATTTGAAGATAAAGTGATAATGAATTTAAGTAGTTAACTTGGATCGCTGCAGCAAGCAGAAAAGTGGTAGCAAGGGAAGAGGTGGTGGTGGTGGTGGTGATGGCCGTAGAGAGAACTCGAAATGTTTTAGATCCGATATTAAAGAGATAGGTTATTCGTAGCGACATTTCTGGAATTAATGAGTAAAATTAGCTTCCTCTAAAAGTGGGAGGATATAATTATTGTTGGTAGGGATATTTATGAAGGCCCAATAAAAAGTAGGGACAATAATTCAATTTCCACTAAACTTTACTTTCCAAGCATTGTGCGCTACTGGAGAAGGGTGGAAGGGATTTTCTTATGCATTGTGTAATCAACTTTGATGTGTTTTGTGATCTCTTATCTTATATATGAAATGGTTTTTGTTGATTGCACAAAAAGGGAAAACATTTACGATTCTGCAATCTAACCTCTTATGTGTTGAATTTCATGATGTAAAGTGGTAAAATTGTTGGTGATAATATCAACGACCTGAGTTTGAAACTCAACAGCCTCATCAGGATGGGGAAAACATTTAGTAAAGATTCATAGAATCAAACACCTAAAAGGTCAATTATTACCCAATAATACACACGCATTTATCGTAGTACGGTTTCTAAGAGAGTTAAATTTAATTTCCCTACTATAATGATTCTCATAATAAAATCCTAAATTTTGGTGTGCTCATTCTAATATAAAAAGAAACCTATTATAGGGCTCCAAGAAAATAGTTTTGAGGGCTCCTAAGGATTCAAATATCCTACAATGAAGATAAGGGGACCTAATTCATAAAAAAATACTAAAATACCCTTAACCAATTAAATATTGAAAACCTAAAACTAATTTGTTTTCATTCCTCTCCTTTAATTCTTCCATTTTCTTCGATTAATCGTCAATTCTCAAAATAATTCATTATTGATTAACACCATTTAATCCACCCGCAATGACTTCAATAAGGTAAAAATCAAAAATCCATCTTATTTAATTGGTTTCAATATGCATGGATAAGCGTTAATCGATCGAATTGGTTTTTGAAAAACAAGTCGAACCTGTCTACGTTGAGAAATATGAATTTTCCCAACCGTAGACCGAATCGCTTACGGTTGGGAAGTATGAATTTTCCCAACCGTAGACAGCCTCTACGATGGGGAAATATGAATTTTCCCAACTCGGAGATCGAATTGTCTACGGTTGGGAAGTATGACTTTTCCAAATCAGATTATCTACTGCTGGGAAATATGAATTTTCCCAACCGTAGACAGTACTGAAACTGTTTTTTGCAAAAATAAGTGATGGGATTTCTTATTTTTTTCTTTTTATGATCGTCATCTTCATCACAACGGAGAAGAAGAAGAGAGAAAGAAAAATAATAGGATTTTTTTTTTTGATCATATCTTCATCATGATTTATGAATGAAAAGAGAAAGAAAAGATAATAATTTAATTTTATAATTCATGGAGGGTATTTTAGCCATTACAAAAAATAGTTAAATAATAATTTAATTTTATAATTCATGGAGGGTATTTTAGCCATTACAAAAAATAGTTAAATATGGGGTTTTGTTGATTACTATTTCATAACCCGATTTTGTCATCTTGTGGAGCCCTCAAAACCAAATGTTTGGAGCCCCTATAATAGGTTTCTATAAAAATAGGATTCCAAGATGCTCTGTGGTGGGCACAAATATATAGCTCAAAAGAAAAACTTAACTTACTGTGTTTGGAAACTTAGGGCTCTTTTTTTTTCCAAATTAATACATAGAAGGAAAGAAAAGAAAAGAAAAACATATTTAATACATATCGTCTATCAATCAATCAATAACCTAAACACCCAATCACATCTCTCACACCATGTCGAGAGTTGCAAAAACCTCCCCTCCCATTGGCCTGGCCAACGAAACCCTCGCCTCCCGATTGACCGAAATCAAAGTTAGCCCCCTTACATTTCGTGGCAGCCAATTTTTAATAGAATACGAAATCTGACCTTCGGATTAGCGTGCAAAATCTACAAATATCTTTTTGAGGCCCTGACGTATTTTTTTTTTTTTGGGAAAAAAACGAGAATTTCCATAAAAGAAAAATCAACATATATGAGTTTTTTTACGAGATTTACATGCCAAAGCAAAAAATCTTATAAGATCTTTAGGGTAGTTATTTTTAGGAAAATACAAGAATTTATATATATTCTAAAAAGAATTTGGAAAAATTTGGAAAAATAATCTGTGAATTTTAAAAAGAATCCTTAAATTTTCCGTATTTAAAAAAATAATATATTAAAGTATCCAAAATCAAGAATAAGATCTAAGAGCTTCCAAAAATTCTATTCTGACTATGGTATCTTTGTAGGTATCCATGAAATCTAAAAACTTCCGAAAATTCTATTTGCATTATGGTATCTTTAAATGTCTATTCAATGGAAACATATGCTATCATTGGAAGTTAATATTTTTATCATATTACCGTATAGAGATTTTTAATTCCATAACAGCAGCGTGTACAATTCCATAACAACTCATGCGCTTCTCCAAAAAGATTTTATCGACGTGCAAAAGATGTTCAATATCTTTTAGACAAAACAATATGGTAACAATTAAACGTGGTTATCTATAAAGATATTGATTATAGATAGGCCAATATTGTTTCCAACATTGGAATTTTGTTGTTCTACACGCTGCAATTTTTTATAGGTTTTTGTTGATTTTTTAAAACTTGGTATTGTTGTTTTTTAAAAACTTGGTATTGTTATTTCAAAACATAGTCCGACAGAATGCATTCCAATGGCGGCCTGACTTTTGTTTTTGGGGTTCTTTGTATGCTGCATTTTTTTTTATTTTCGATTCTGAACCGTGGTTGTTGTTTGTTTTACTGTGTATCCTAAACATATCGGTGATTTTTTTTATCGACGGTGATTCTTTTTATCACGCTTTAAAGTTTGTTGGTGTCGAAAATTGGTAGGGTTTTCATTCTCGTGATAAAAATCGTCACTTATTTCAATAATCTCTCGATTTAATATTTTTTGGATATTCAAGAATTTTTATTTGTGCATGATCGGCGATAGTCGCTACGTTAATTTTTTTGTGGCGTTGCGGTTGTCGTGATTGTTGTTTGTTTTGTAGGTATTGTGGAAACTGTTCTCTCCGTTATTTTTTTACTGACGATCCAAGTTCTTAGCTTAGGTTGTTTTTATTCTGTGATAAACACTAATTTTTTCTGTAACACGTAATTTTTATCTATTTTGCAATTTGTTCTCTCTTTTGTAGATTTATGAGCGCTACATTTAAAGGAAAAATAAGCTGGCTGGTGTTTTTTTTTCCTTTTGCAGTGGCCTTGACGTTTTGATTTTAGTTTTTAGAATTAAGATCCTTACCCGACTCTCCCATCTCTTCTTTTCCTTGCTCTCTTATTTTTAACTCTACAAGAATCTCTCTACGATTTCTCTATTTTTCTTAATCTACAGATCACAGTCCCTAATTCCGTCAATGGAGTAGCATACCGGTATAAACAATATTTTTCTTAGGGTTTAAGATTTTTGTGGAGATTCCTTTTGCTTTCTATGCTGTGTAATTGGTCCATGATCCATAATTGTCTTTTCTAATGCTTCACCAAATGGTGTTTATTAATTGACGTTTTATGATATTGATGAGCGTTTTTTCTCTTAATTATTTGGAGCTAAGTTTTTTTGTTGCAAGATTTGATATCAATTACAATTTGAGTGTTGCATTTCTGAGTGTTGCATTCGATTGTATTCTTTGACATTAACTAATATTTGTTTTTTCTAAATTCTTTTTGAAATTTTTGTTTGAATTTTTTTAACTTTCTATTCTAACTTTCTATTGTTGCTTTAGTGTTGGCGGTGGTAAACTTCCAAACCATCAAGGTTGTGGTGGAAGCGGGCAAGCAGCTGCCGGAGAGGTTGTCCGAGGTATAGGAGCAGGGACTTCATGAAATCAAGGTATCTAATAATAGCTATGCATTTGAGTAACTATTAATCTTGCTCAGATTTAGTAGATTTGTATAAGAAACTAATAAATTTCCAAGGTTCTCTGAATACTTAATTTTTCTTTTACAAATTTTGAGGGCCTGGATACTGGCATTTGCAATATCATTATGGTGAAGATTATATTTTTTTGGTGTTTTTTTTAGGGTGTTTTTTTTTTTTTGTTTTTTTTTTTACTTTGATAGACAATGTACAGAATTGATGTATTAACCAATTAGTATAAAGTAGAAATTGTCGCTTAGTAGAAACTTGAACTAGGACTAATGCAAGTCCAATTTCATGAACTATATATCTCATAATGGAATGTTCTTTATATGGGAAAACCTTTAGGACTTCGTGAGTAAGTTGCTCGTTATCATCAAAGAATTTGGTCTTAAGTTTTGTACATGTTCCGAAGGCATTCCGTCTTCACCACAAAGGAGTACACCTCAATGGTATTTTTACAATGGACACGTTGATACACATACATCATAGCCGGTGTGAATGAGAAGCATCTTCTACGCTTCGCCAAGTCAAAGCTTATAAAAGAACCGGATGAGGTACTCAATTTGTACGGTTTTTTATCCAAGATCTTAAACCTCTCTTTGATCAATCACCCTACCGACATCCTGCTAACTTTTCTTTCTCTCGTATAACTTTGCATTTAAATAGTCAACATACCTTTCAACTACCTTTATTGAATTAATGATGCAGGTTGTCATTTTCCGTGATGTATATAGGGCAACGTTACTGTGTTAGTGAGGCATGTATATTAGATTTGTATCTCTGTTATGGTGGGCTTCTTCTTTCGCCAAGTGAAGTGTCATATGTCCGACTTTTACCAAGACACATTCTAGAGGTTTGTCCCTTACACCTTTAGCTGTTTTTGTACACAAATAGGAAGGAACGACATTATAGTACCATAGGGAAGCTTTGGAAAACGCAGATGCTCAAGTATCGCCAAGTCTGCTTGGTTTTAAGCAGTAAAGTGATTGATTGAGCAAACAAATGGGATTGATAAGTTAATGCCCTAGAAACAAAAGAAACCGATAGCATCAAGGTTTACTCGTGATCAGAAGAACTCTTAATGAGCTTTAGTTTTTATTAATTTTACAGGTAGTTTTTAACCTGGGATAGCGAGTGCCTCAAGTAGCTCCAGAGTGTGCGGTGGTTGACAGTTGTTAGCTACCTTGACCATCGTGGAGGTACATGCCACTCATGGGAGCTTTTACCTTTAAGACCCAAAATTTATCACGTCTCTAAAGAATTGTTTTCTCAATAGATGGCATGAGGGTCTCAATCAGTACAATTCACTAAAACCTCTTGATCCGCTCCATTGGTAGTGTTCGTCTTATTATCTTCTCCAGTTATTGAATGTTTCCCCTTTCCTACGGGTTCATTCACTAATTTTTATCCCTTTTCTGCAGGATCATTCATTGCGGATGAGAACGACCGTAGTATATTCCATAAATAAGACATCGTCTGGCTCTTAATAACATTGGTATTCTTAATATGTTTTTCATATTGAAAACCACTATCACGATATTTTTACAGGTGATGATGAGCTGGAGTGTCAAAGAAATATCTTGCCATTCGACATACAAATTATGTGAGGTGTTCACCAGGCCCTTTATATTGTTTTTTGAGTGGACTACCAATTTGTGTGTTTGTGTTGCCGACTGAAAAAATTTATGGATTAAAGGTTAAAGATGTGGTTCATTTTATAGGTATTTTGTAGTGAACCAAGACCCAGACCTGGTATTGTACATTTGCAAGCCAATATAGAAAAGGAGTACATGTTCTCGGTTACGTGCACCATTAATGAAGATTTAAATTTTGTGCAGTTAGCTATGTCATACTAAAAAGTGATGTCGTTAATGTTTTAGGGTGGGTACACATAAACCATTCATAGCATAGTGGATTTTTTTTTTGACACGGTAAGATGGGAGCATAGTGGATGTTATTACCAATGTATGTTAATGGTTTCCTGCTGGGATGTTAATGTTATGGTATTTTCCGAATGAACTATTGTTACTGTTTTCGTAATAATAAAGTTCCATAAGTCTATATAAAAGATATACAAGATTACCAGACTTGCGCATTCAATTACGATCACATATATATAATGGCCGACTTGCAAATTCAATGGGTGGGAATCAAGAGGCTGTTTGGTAATGGTGGTGCAAGTTTTAACATCCAACCAAACTTCTTGGTTAAAGAAAAGAGTGTCGGATAAATTTCATAGTTCCCACAAATTTATGTCGATACATCGCATTGATATAAGCCATTTTGAAATTATAGTTTATGATTTCATTATTGTTTTCTATTTAATTTTGTGTTATTAGGGGAAATGATTTTGTCCTATTGGAGGCCTAATGAAGTTGTGGAGTACGGACGATTTTTGTGATTTAAGTTTTCCTTTGAGCGACAAGAGTTTAAGGGTATACGGAGATGTTCGGCATGATGAGATGCCTAAACTTCTACTTACCTCCATCTTATAAACTTTGGCCCAATAAGAATCCGTTATAAAATGCTACTTACCATCTAATTATAGTATTCTCCATCTTATATACGTCATACAATAAGAATTTAGGCAAGATCAAGGTCCATTAAGATCCTTTGACATGCGATTTTGTGGTAACTTTAATCTATATTTTACTTTTCTATCTATGTTTTACTTTTCTTTGTGCTTGGATAGGTATTACCACACTATTCTTTGAGAAACAAATTGGTTTAAGGTGATCTCTTTAGTTTATCTATTTTTTTTGTGGTTATATGGTTTCTTTGTAGATTTTCTTATTCATAGAGATTAGTGATTATTATTAATGAAACACAAGAATGCGATTGTTGAAGTACAAATCGCTACTACCTAAAGTATATCTATTGAAAAGACTAGCAATGACCAGCTTCTACAAAATACTTAGACAAGTCTATTAAACTATGAATCTGTGGCGCAAATGGTAGCGCATGCATCTGACTCCATGTCAGAAGGTTACGTGTTCAACTCACGTTAGAAGTTAGCTGCACTTAAAACTGGAAAACCGGTTTTTAAGGTATTAACATTTTAACTGCGAATATTTTTCATTTATTTTTATTTTTTAAAGAAGCGTCATAAGAAAGGACTAAAACGTATACACTAATTTGATAAAGAGATTTCTACATAATAAATAAATTTCATTTGTGGATCTTATATATAAAGTGCAGCGGAACGATTTCGCTGTTTTGATAGTCTCTTATTTGGTGCGGCGGTAAATGGATTTTGAAGTATGCAAATGACTGCATTTTTAGCTTATGTTTAAACATACGTCTCTTTTCTTTTGAATCCTCTATTTATTAGTTGTTTTTTAAGGATTTTAAGTAATATCACGTGGATTATTAGATAAAAAAATAAAATGTACAACATTAATAATATGGTCTCTGGACTGTATTTTTTATTGGCTCTTTTCTTTTCAATCCTCTATTTATTAGTTGTTTTTTAAGGATTTTAAGTAATATCACGTGGATTATTAGAGAAAACAATAAAATGTACAACACTAATAATATGGTCTCTGGACTGTATTTTTTTATTAAATTCAATTAATATCTTATTTACTGTTAAATACATTGGAAGCTGAAATGCAGGTTTCAAAAACCCGCCCCTTGCAATTCCAAGTTTGGAACGCTGGGTCTATGTTCTGATAGTAGATTAGCACCAAACTCATTTGTCAAGGCATGAAATATACCCTGCATAATAACCACTTTCTAAGACAAACCTTGGAAATGCACAAATAAGAGGGAGGTCTGCATTTTTTTGTGGAGGAACCTATGAAGGAGTTGCGATCGAAACATCATTTAAACATACGTGATTCGGGTCCAAGGGCATAACTCATTGATATTCCATCAAATCCAGTAAGGAGGAGTCAGGAGTTCAATCCCACACTGTAAAAGTTTGTATTTAATTTAGTTGTAAAGAGGAGCTTGGTGGGTTGGGTCTGGCAGTAGGGCCAGTCCTAATAGATGGATTTGGGTAGGGGCACAGGTTCGGCTTTATCCTAGCCAAAAAGCAAGAAAAACAAACAAACATGATTCCGTTATCCAAAAATCTGAACCAACAACGTAGCACGTGGGAGAATTGAAAAAATCCCACATTCAATGATTTTTCAACCGACATATAATGAGCTGCGAAGTTTGTAAAAAAAAAAAAAGGGTTCAAGCTAATGTTTTATCGATTGTTCTTGGTTAAAATGTCTCACAAACCATACCCTATAAATCATCGATCCCTTGAAAGGAGAATTTGTTTCGTGATGATTTGCACATAACAAATAACATCTTCCTCTTACTCTTAGATATTTTTCAAGTGGCACATGTTGTCCAATATAATGATGCGGGTATATGATATGTGATTGGCTATAAAATGCACGATCTCATTTTTAAAATTCATGGTGCCCATAAATTAACTCAATGAGATTAAGTTTAAGTATTTACTTATTATATACGGGCACCCAACTACCACCTCATAATGAACGAAATCAAGGAATAATTTGTTAGTAAACATAGGGTTTTCATTTTTTAGCGTCGTGGAACTTACGTCCATTGATTACTCAATTTACTCCACATATGAATGACCTGGATAGAGCTACGAAAGTGTTTAATTTGTGAAGGAGACATTCGTAATTAAGCTATTGATTTTTGAACGCAACATAACAAATTAATGAGATAATTTCGAGTTATTATAGGTCTATGGAAGGCTTCTGAGAAACTTAAAGGTGGGGATATACAAAAAGAGAGTAAAAGAAGTACACTTAGAGATACTGAATAAATGGCTCCACATGCCCCTAGAAAAAGAGGTTTAACAAAATGCTAAGTCCCGAGAAATAATAATAAAAGGCCAAATCAATCATCTGCTAATTTTATTATTTGAAATCATGTTTAGGTTATTCAGGTTTTGGTTGGTTGCTTATTTGTTAAATATCTTTGAAGTTGGATTCATTTTTTTTTAAGCATACGGAACAAACTAATGATTATATGTTGTTTTAATTGTTTTAGTTGGGCATCAGACAATAAATATCTATTCGTTATTTTGTTGCACAAATGCACTTTTGCATAGTATTTGTTAGTGGGAAAAATGATGTAGAAAACCGTAAAATTTTATAAATCATATTCAATTACATAACAAGATTTTTTTTTTTTTAGAAAACCGTAACTTTACAAATCATATTTGCAAAAAAAAAATGTGACCGTGATTTAAAACTCAGGTACGGTAAAATTAGCATTTATGATTTGCTTTGTTCTTTCATAGTTTTACTATGAATGAGAAGATTTACTATTTCTTAGTGCACAAGTGTAATTATAATGAGAATATTTATTTTGATTATTATATTATATTACATAATAAATTAGATATCTCCACAATAATATTGAATATCCAAGGATATCAAACTTTTTTATTAATTAAAAAATAATATACTAATCAAGAAAAATTTTAAATATTCCAAAAGCATTTTGGGTGCCCACACCACACCAATAGACGCCCCGGTGCGTAGCAAGGGTTACACACTAGAAAAGGAGCGGTTTCAAGGTACATATAACATTTATATAAAATTGAGTTGAGCATCATATTTTAGCATAGATTGAGCTAAACATTGAGATAACGAATATGACTGATCACAAGGGAGATCTATCTTCAATCCACTAAAGCTACAAGAATTTACATAAATCTCGATGTACTGGATTTAAAAATCTATAAGGAAATGTACGTTATGATACATATATGTTTGAATTAATCAAATTAATGCGTAATAAACTGTTTATGATTTTAACACCGACACATTGGCAACATAAAATATACGCCGGTGGAAAAACTAAATACTTCAGGAATTTCAAACCATGCAAAGGAAAAATTGATGTCTGAAAATCGTATACCACTCAACAAAGCACTAAAAATGTTGCATGACGAGGAAAGTTTATGGTGAGATCTAAAAAGTAATTCAATTTAAATTATATTTCGCTACCAAAAATATCTTATGAATGAATCAAATGCAATGCAGGGTGCAACTTCTACCGTAAAAGCAACGATAGTTGGAATTCAGGAAGGATCTCCGTGGTACTTTATGGCATGTCCAGGGTGTAGAGAAAAACATGTGTACATGGAACGCACAACATGGTGAATACATGTGTAGTCATAGTAAATGCACCAATGCCACGGTAATAAAAAAAAATCTATATATGTCTTATTACGTTTAAATAAAATAAAAAATGCAAAACTAACACATGATTTGTGACGGTTACATTCTCAAACTAATAATATATGACAACAACAACAGTGGTGTAATCATGGTAATGGGACGAACGGATGAAATGGTTGTGGGCAACATTAGACTAACAGAGATGATGTCATTGCCAAAAGTGGATATAAAGGTAACTAAAATGTCTTCAATAAGCAAAATTTTTGGTCAAGATAACTCTTGAGTAATGACTTTCTTTTGTAGAAAAACATAGCAGACTGTGTTGAAGAAATAATAGATGCAATAGGGCTTTAGACTCATTCTTGATGAAAGTAGCTTCCTCTATCACAGTCCAACTGCACATGCCATATTTCATTATGATGATACTTTATAGAGCATATCCATTGAATATAAATGAAAAGGTAACTACATGCTAGCATTATTTCAAGCATACCCATACAAATTATGTAGAATTCAGTGAAATTGATTTGGTCACAAATAATAAAAATATATGTTTCTGGAGGATATAAATACAATTGGAGACAAATCGTTATGTCCATGCATATCACCAGGAAAAGATCTCTACAAAAAAACAAACAACTGCCGATGTATTTATTTTTGACATAGAACAACTCCAAATACCTCCTAAGAAGGACCCGAAAAACAAAATGAAGTACAGTGATATGTCGACATTGATAAGGCTGGACGAACGTGACAGTGAAGTGGGCGATATTATGGAGAGATATCCTGACATGCCACCGTTGGTCGAGATAGATGAAGATGGCAATGAAGTGTTTACTTATTGGTAGAAATTATGAATAATCTGATTATTTATTTTAAGACACACCGCTTTTGAAACATATTATTACTCTACTCTACTATAGTATATTATTTAAATTTCTTTAAAACGATCATGTTTTTCTCTAAATGAATGTTACTATAATATGTTTTTCATAATTATTCTACTATGTAGAGAAACTTCATTTTCTTCCGTACTTTCCAAATAACAAGGTTTTGTTCTCACTTTCATTATAAATAGTGAAGAAAAAGGATTTTTTGATGGCACATGAATGATGCAACGCGTGTTGTGGACAAATGTATTCATAATATAAAGGACCCAGTAACAAAAATCTGATGGGTTTGACCGGACAACATATTATTGACTACTAAACTACAAGCAATATCCTAGAAATCCCTATTCCTACTAACATAAAAAATCAACCCCTATCCAAGATTAAATGTATTTAAATCTCAGCATAAATAACTAAGTGTAAAAAAAATTTCAATTGTAAATAAAATTTTATTTAATTATGGAGTCATTTTTTTTTAAATTATTGTAACATCTGTCCATACAACCAATACACTAACATGAATTTTTAGTACCAAATTTAGAATAATAAGACACCTAATGGGTGTCAAAATTTCCTATCTCTTTAAAAATAAAACTAATCACAATTTTTTCAAGAAAAAATATTAATGTATTTGTCTACGGGTGCGGGGCGAAGCCCCGCCACGCTAAATTGGCCCATCCCACCAGCCCTTGTGCGTAGACGGTTAGATACTAGTACCCATTAAAGCGGATATAATTTCAAAGACAATAATACACATGACGCATGATTATATCGTCGCGCTGTCAGTTTTTATATACTTGTTCACCTACAAGCTGTGGCTGGTCGATGGATTTGAATATCAGTTGATATGTCCTCGATTAAATCCTCTTTGTTTCTTAACTTCAAAAAGAAATAAAAAAATCTGAACCATATTATCTTGCCTCTGCCATACACATCATTCCCTCTACCATTTAATCTCCATTAACAACTCTGGTCTCTTTCATGCATCTACAAAACCATCATTTCAACACTAGCTACCACCAACATTATCTCACACCCTTAACTGCACTGTCAATCATCTCCAATATCATCTGCATAACATAATTTCATTGAAGTATCCTGTTCAATTCCATCACCCATTCATATGTTGTTTCAAACTCATAACCCTAGTTTCTAATTTGGGGAAGAACACAAGAAAGCCTAATATGTGACTCTCAATTTCACAATTAAACTAAAATTGAACCTTCATACCTTCAATTTAAAACAAACCCAGCTAAGAAACAAATTCGAATACATGAAAACCTAATTGAACAAATCTGAATTACCTTTTTCTTTTGAATTTTTAATCAAGCACTCAAATCGAATCCACCACCATCAACCATACCTAATTCAACTCTTCTTCTCTCGATCTCAGTCTCAAAATCATCCTCACCATCATCGATTCTAAAAAAAAAAAAAAATCCCCTTGGCTGCTCAGTTTCTAAACTGCACCATCGATTCTTCATCATCAGCAGTAACACTTTGTACTTTATATATTCTTTCTTTACATGATCAACTCAACCACATCAATCTCTGTCACCAAAGTCATTAGCAGAAGATCATTAATACTTTTCCTTCTATTTAAATAATCAATACAATAAAGGATAGAGTAGTAAATTCGATAATTTAATATGGAAAATTTTTAAAAATAAATAAAAAAATTCGGTCAAATGGAGTCATTACCAGTCGACTGTTGGTCAAGGTACCAACCCTTAATATTTTGAATGTTGAGTACCAAAGCTAGGTATTGGACATTTGCTGGGTACCAAACGTTAAATAATCCTTAACATTTCAGAGATGGTATGGATTGAACAATCTCATTTATTTATCGAACAACGGATCTTCCTGAGTGCAATACAATAAAAAACATAACTTACCACAACTGTACAGAGAACAGATTTTCTTATGTATCCACCACATAAGTGATTTTATTTTTCTTAATCACACACGAAATAAAAAATAAAATAAAGGAAGCGCAAACCAATCTTATTTTTGCACAATAAATAATTCACCAAATTACAAAGCATTACTTCTGCAGATTGTCACTCGTCTTCGGCCAGTTTGTCCTTTTTCTGTGGAGACGTGGAGTTTTCCCTGTTTATTTGGTTGGGCTGTTGAGGTCTCCTTGGCCCTGCCGCATGTTAAAAAACTAACCGGTCACAGTCGAATGAGTATTAGCCAATAAAGCAGCTCCAACTCCGGAAGCATCCGGGAACTGTTTAATAACCACATATGTTCCAAGTCTCTCGGTGACTAAATTTTCGAGGTATACTCTGTACTGTTCATAGTGTTCATATAAACTTCCATCGATGGCCACCACCACGGTCCTCTTCTCACGAGTAACTCCCTGTGTACCTCGTTCTATTTCATCTTGTTCCATTTTCTTAAGAATGGCGATTATGCCCGCACCAGCTAATCGTGCTGCTCTTTTGACAAGAATATCAATCACCTGAACAACAGTTGTTCTTGCTTCCATAGTGGTCTCTACCTGTGCAAAAATTAAAACATAAAACAATTTAGTTTCATAAATTGGTGATTTGAAATAGAACATTTGTCAGTTGAGAATTCATAACCAAGCATAACACAGACAAGAGAATTTACATTGAATGTTTGGTTTAATATTGCTTCGCGCTCGCCTGATTTATTGCTCTGCATGTCATTTATATCCTCTGTACTGTAAAGTAGAATTGTTTTTTGGTATCAAGGTCGCATTTACATTAAAGTTTTGACAATATTTTCAAGAAGACAAAAAACAATCTACTGCTACTACGTGAAATGGCTTGTGTAAAAGAAGGATTCAGGAAAAATATTTGCCTTAGAACAGGAGCCGGAGTGGGAGTCTTGTAGCCTTCACCGAACAAATCTTCTTTTTCAGCCATCTCAAGCAAAACTTTGCTCACAATTAAGCCTAGGTATTTACCAGATATCATCTTCTCAAATACCTGTTTAGGCAATTGAAAATATATGGAGTAGCAGTTTAGCTTATTCATAAGGGAAAAGAGAATTTAAAACATCAAATATTGCTACCAGAAAACAAGAAGTAATTTTGAGTAGGAATGGTTGAGTTTTTCTTACTTGGCTATCCTCACCAGTTTCAAATTCTGTTAAAGGAAGACATTCCCTTTGAGAAAATGCTCCCCACTCAGTATTAATGATCTGAAATTCAATAAAGACATTCTCAGAGCTCAAATACAAGCAAAACATATCTACTGCCCCCGTCCATCTGCTTTAGATAGGCTTACATGGGTTTTTACATATTAGGAGAGCACCTAGATTTAAATAAAAGTGGTTACACACCGTGTTTCCAGTAAGGGGAAGCTGATCCTCCCTCTCCCTCTTTATTTTTGGAATAGCATCCATGCGTTCTATGTAACACGCGTTTGTTCCAGTGCCCAAAATGACAGCAACTTTCACATCAGGGTTCGTGTATATTGCTCCAACTAGTGCTCCCACAGAATCATTTACCTGAATCCAACAAGTATATTCTAGTTGCATGCTCTAGGCATCATTGACTTAAACTTTGTGTCATAGAAAAGACGCATGCTTAGCAACAAATTAACAGACGGCCAACAGCCAGACTTACCAGCGCAGTTACAGAAAACATATCAAGGTTGTGCTCTTTCATTGTTTCTTTCAAACAGGCAACTACATCTTTTCCTATCTGCACAAGTCACCAGTTTTTGGATCCATTAAAACCTACAACCTCCGTTTCAAAAAAATAGGCCGGTTTCATGTATAAATTATATTGCAAATTTATGGCTATTTGGTTAGTTATATTCAGTAAGATTTGTTTAGGAACATCGATGAAAGAGATAAGTAATACGCACCGTATTGGAGACATTGAACCCTTTGTTCCATTCGATTAATATCCCTTCATTATAGATGTCTGGTTTACTGGGAATGAAAATGTAAAACCTATCTCCCTTTTCGTTTCTCGTGGAATTTTATACTTCACATATTCCCATTCTAAGAATTCCGATAGACCCGAAGCAACAAAACCAAATAATCCCTGGCACAAGACGAATGTTAACTTTACTATGAAATAATAAAATCCACATGATAGCATAGAGAAATCGAAGGGAACGCAAGAAGAAGAAAGATTCAAAAGCTATGACATATAATCACCTCTTTAGTACCGGTCTTCTGATCATCATGTATCACCCAGGATTTTTTCTCAACGTCGACATGACCTTCTCCATCTAACTGTACTCTTAACACACGAAAATTCGTCCCTCCAAGATCCAAAGCATAAAACACCCCCTTCTCCTTCCTAATAGACAATTTACCCACAAAATTAAATTGGTTACGATATACATGTGTCACAAAGGTACGTTAATTTTGCTCTGCACAAAATATTAAATATGAAGTCTGAAGTGGCATGAAATACCAAGCAAAAGTAATTAAATGTAGGAATATAATTGAAGAACATACGTCCTTTTTAGTATTAGTTGAAGAACATACGTACCCAGTAGGGAAGCTATAAACATAACTGGGAAGCATCTTCAGATCACTTTTTTCACCAGTAAGTCCTTTTTTCATTTCAGCAATCGTTGAATCTACAAATTCATCAAGTACTTCAGGAGGAGTATCACCATCGATCATTAAGTTCTCGAGGATCATCGATTTTTTAGAACTGCTACTTGAACTATCACCCATTCTCTCTGTCTTTGACCTCGTTTCAGGGCCTGAAAATGCACGAATTAGTGATTCTACAGAGTTTTATTCTATCTATGATCAGAATGAAGAGAAAACAGATGTTGGTATAGTCGATGCTTGGATAGGATATTTATAGACAACAAAAGAATTTATTTAACAACTGTTTGACCAAGTGTCTGCTTTGCTTCTGGGCTTACAAGCGGACGTTTTCAAAGAGGTTTTAACGAAAAAAAATGAACTATGATTTTAGGCATACAAAAAACTTTCAGGGCATACAAAATGATAGTCCCATCTTGAGTGACCTTATAAGGGGTAACCTATGGGTAGCTCAATTACCTATATACCCTTAATACAAAAATCTAAAATCAGTTTTCTAAAAAATCAAAATCAGCTTCCCTTAACATCTCTTTTTCTTCCTCCTCTAGCCGAACTCTTCCCCTCCCGCGAAAAAAAAAATTCATCACCGTGATTAATTGTCGATTCGTAAAACTTTGAGTGTCGATTAAACTGAATTACATAATGACTCGTACAAAGAAAAGCAGAGACTAGGCAAACCAAATCGTCTTCTAATCCATCAATTGAAGAAGAAGAACCAATTGAAGATGAAGGTGTAGAAACTGAAAATCAAGCACCAATTGAACCAGAAATTGAACCAACTGCATCTCCAACTCTGGAAACGAGGATAAGAAAGTAAGTTTTACAAACCCAATCTCCTATTTGTTGTTTTTCATCGATTAAATGACGGTTACGGTGTTGGGTTCGGCTCAAAATTGAGTTGCGTTTTTAGCCGAACTGTTCTTCACAAAAGCTTCTTGTACGTGTATATGAACAGTTCGGCTTAAAATTTCTTGAAATTTCATGCCGAACCTAGTCACGAAAGAGAGATGCACAGGGGTTGGCGTATTCGATAATCATAATATGTCTTAGAACCTAGCACATTTACGAGGTTCGGCTATTACGATATTCACAATATGTGCCAAACCCAATACAAAATTATTATCCTGCAAATGTACATGATAAGGTTCTAAACATATTCTACTTATTCAAATTGCCGAACAACGTGTTTCCAACGAGGTTCGGGCGCTTACGAATTTCTAAATATAAGCCCAACCCTAAACATTTTTCTTCCAGGACAGTTCGGTGTAGGGTTCGAGCATTGTTAGGA
The DNA here is from genome assembly GCA_023531295.1 of Papaver armeniacum. Taxonomy (NCBI): domain Eukaryota; kingdom Viridiplantae; phylum Streptophyta; class Magnoliopsida; order Ranunculales; family Papaveraceae; genus Papaver; species Papaver armeniacum. Next base: position 368,749 of record JAJJWW010008039.1, on the reverse strand, counting down.
AAATTCGAACCAAGCCGAACTCGGTCTACAAGATAGGTTCGGCTCATAATAAACACTTTCAGCTAGCCGAACTGTTCATCCAGACTCGCCGAACCTAAGTGAAAAAACACTGATTTTTGATGATTTTAACCTACAAAAGTGAGATTAAACATAAGAATTTCTCACTTTCCCCTTCTCCTTCTAAAAAAACCTAACTTTTTTTTTTCTTACTCAAATTTTTTTATTAATCCTAAAACTAATCACTAATCATTAATTACTAATCAGAATTATTTTAACTAATCATTAGTATTAACACTAATCCTAAAAGGGCAGATTTGCCATTACCAAAAATATTTGGTTAAGGGGCTTCTGATTTTGCTATTTACACTCCTTTTTTGTCTTTACTTGGTATGCCCTAAAAGATTTCTATATGCCTAAAATCATAGTTCAAAAAAATACATATATAAAGAAACCCTTAAGTATGAATTAAAAAAAAACATACCACATTTATCTAAAAAATTAATAATACGGACATTTTGTTTTGGCCAGTCTATGACCCGTGCCAGAAACTTTAACTAAGGGGAAACAAAATGTTATTATATAGGCTGTCTGAAGGCAAAAATAGGCTTACGAGCCCGAAGCTTTTGAAATTTTAAATTTTAGGCTTGGGAGCTATTTGGAAACTTGGAAAGGGTGTGCATGCAGTTGCACACCCTTGCTTTTAAAATAGCTCCGCCTATGACCCCAAACGCACCAACAGTTTCATTTCATTCTACATTCCACAGTAAGAATTGCTTTTTGTTTGTCTTAGAATGAGTAGTATATTAACATCGTTGATGTATTAGCTAAATGTGATTAACTGCTTAGTTGTCCACTTGTAACCTGTGACTCGTCCCAGGTTGACAAAGTTAGATTGTTTGACACATTACACAATGGACTATGTTTCGTTCTGAGATAAGCAATGAAAATCGTCATTTAATTAAAAAAAGAAATAGAATAAATCGTATATCGACTTTCTAGTTTTCCATACATTTTGCTTGTTGACTTCGTTAAGGCATGTTATAGCACCACTACCATGTATATATGACGATTGTTTTAAGAGATACCGATTGGGGGAACCACTTTGACTAAAGGAGAGAACTGGTTAGGTCCTATGTTGTATTGGGCGCTAGGCGAGGCGAGGCGCCAAGTCTAGCACCTTAGGCATCGAGGAAAAATTCGAAAACAACAATAACATTCAGACTTTGGCGCCTTGGGCGCCTTTTTCCCTAAGCGCCCCCTGGACGCCTCGTGCGCCTAGACGAGCGCCCAAGGTGCCTTTTGCAACATAGGTTAGGTCTAAAAATTAAGGTGGCTTTGGATCAAATGTGGGGTAAAAAATGAAAACCTTCTGGATCTTCAAATGTAGATGATAATTGCACAAGTATCGTAGTTGGTAAGGTGTCTTTGAATTTTCTTTCACAAGTTGACAAACGAAGTTTATTTGAAACATTATGCAATGGACTATGTCTTGCTTTGAATTAAGTAACGAAAGTCGTCTTAAAAGGAAGAGAAAATGGGTCATTTGTCCAAAAAAATTTAAAACACGGTTCAAATGGACGAGTAAAAAAAAGTACGTGTGAAATAGCCAAAAAAAAATAGCAAGGATGAAACTGGATTCATCCTGGCTTATACTTAAAAAATAGCAAGGATGAAACTGGATGCATCCTGTAAAAACAAAAATAAGAAAAAAATATTTGAAAATGGACATGATGAAACTGGTTACATCCTGCCTATTTTTAAATTTTTGTCCATTTCAACAGTATCTTTTTAATTTTTGGCTATTTAAACAGTATCAAAACCTAAGTGTCTTTTTCACCCAGGAATTGTTGAGTTTGGTCTTTTTGACCAATTTTGTGTAAAAGGAACAGAAAGTCGAATTTTTAGTTTTAATTCCATATGGTTTGCTTATTGATTTCGTTCACATAGATGGATTTCGTCAATCAAAGAAGCATGATGTGTAGCACCATGTATATCCAGTTTAATAGAGATACCGAAGGGAGAACCAACATCATTAAAGGAGAGAACTGATTTGGTCTAGGGAGTCACAAGCCAAACAAATGGATGTAAGTAAAGAATTATAAATGACTTTATCGTTGTACTATGTGAAAGATTGTCATTTTTCATCGATCTAGCATTTTCGATTTGAATACCGCGTGTAATCACTCAAATAAACTTACAAAGTTGAGCTGAATTATCCAGGGAAGCAATAGAACTAATGGACATCCTAAATATTCACATGATTTACCTGCAAGACCAAAATCAATGGGAGGATTTTGAAACTAAATTCATCACCAGAAGGCAAAACCAACCCACTTGTAGTAACAAACAACTGGGGAATCCGAGGGACCAAATTGGCCGGTTATAACGTAATGGGTTTTCCTCGAGTTATAGAAGAAGTAACGGTAAGTGGTATTGGAACCAAACAAATTTTTAACGTGCTTTCACGCAACTACAAAAAAAAGAAAAAAGAAAAAAGAAACACACCAATTCCATTTTTGCTAAATAAAACTAACAACAATTCACCAGCATAGAAAGCATAAAAAGCATTACTTCAGATTGTTCAATTCACCGGCATAGAAAGCATTACTTCAGATTGTCCCTAGTCTCCACTGTCTTCCATTCATATGAATGAGTGGATGGAAAACTTTGGTTGAACGAGTGAGTGTTTCCTTTCTATTGTTACATTTAACTGTGGTTTTAATCAAACTTTTTTACTTTGGATGATTTACTCTGGAAATAAATCAGTGGAAAAGGAAGAGGTACATACATGTGATGATTCTCCAGGCCCAAGCTCCCTTACAACATTAATCTTGCAAAGGCTTGGTTAGATAATCCATTCTCTGGGACTGGTAAGGTTGTTTGGAAACTTATTCCTGCTGCTGTCACTTGGATTTTATGGAGAGAAAGGAATTGTCGTGTGTTTGAAGAAAACTACACTTACAAATCTGATGAAGATTTATGCACCTGCCTAAAACTCTAGTCCTAACTTGGGCTGCTGCATTTGGTAATAGGGTTCATTTAAACTTGGCTTATACAGATTCAAAACTGGAATACTTGTTTTTACTTAATCTTGTAATCTTGCTACCTCTGGTAGCATTTCCTGTACATTCTTCAATCTTAATAAAATCTTCTCTTCCTATCAAAAAAAAAAAAAAAAAAAAAGCACCCTTACAAAATTGGAGAGCCTAAATAAAACATCAGGTATATGGCATAACTTACAACTGAAAGATTAACAAATCATTCATTATAAGCAACTAATGAGACACTAATTAAGAGAACATTTTATAATAAAAAAATTCATAAATCATTTATTCTGAGAAATTAATGAGATGCTAATTAATAAAACACTTATAATATTTTTAAGTTGCAAAAACCATAACCATAGATTTAACATTCAGCATAAGCTGCTGCAGTCCAGCTTTGCCCGTTGTTGTTGTAGTTTAGCTTTGCTTGGTGCCAGTGGCGAATCCAGAACAAAAGTTCAGTGGGGGCATAGCCAATTTTCGAAGATCGTATATAACTAAAAATGTAATCGAAAAAAATCTCTTAGGCAACGTAATGGACTACTCTTATGAACTATTCATTCTTTTTTGCCTTTTTTATATCTATAAATGTACTCTCACAACATAGCAAAATTACGAACTAATTTAAGTATATCACAGGTATATCTCAGTCTATATAACATTTGTCCCATACTGTATTTTAGATTGTGGCTTAAATTATACTCCTCCAGTTTTTATCTCTGTCCTAATTTCTACTTTGATATGTCCATTTTTATCTCATCCGCTCTGTTTATAGACATACTTTTCCCTTAAACTATCAAATATACCCTTTATTTATATAATCATAAAATCATTTTTAATATCCAAATCTTAAATAATATCATCATATTTATGGAAAATAACTTACTCAATATCTTTGTATTAATTTTCATTCCTTTTTTTAAATAAAAATATTTATGAATAGTTATAAAATTCCTAATAAACTTCTGCTTATTTTAACACTAATAATTTAGTTTTGGTAATAATATAACATTAAATAGGCTAGTCAAGGGATAGTCATGACAATTTATAGGATTTCCTTAATATTTTGACTTAGTCAAAGAGGACTCTTAATTTAGGACATAGGGAGTAATAATTAGGCATTGCAGTGCTAAATAATATTTTCAAAATGCAAACACTTCTTACACATGAAAGGCTATATCACTTGCCTCATACAACCACATAAACACTTATGTATGAAATTTTTCCAAAATATAGTTGATTTTTCTTTCCTATGCAGCAAAGTAGAAAGAAAGAAGTGTAATACTTTATAACGACCAAGATACATTTATAGGTCAACAGTTATATGTTGTAGTTATACTGTTGGTTGCTCACATCTTTTTTTTTTATCTGTGGTTGGTTGTTTATATCTAAACTGTAACTAAAACTAGGAAATTGTTTTGTCAAAAATAAGGATTGTATTTATAAGAAATCCTTAATCTTAGGGAAGTTTTTGTGGATCGTGGAGTAGATATAGGAAAACAAAACAAGAAGTTAGTTTCAGAAAATTATGGGGTCACAAAGTGACTTTCAACGAAAATTATATGGAAACTTTTGTTTTTCAAAAAACTAAGGAGGGCCAGTGACCCCGCTGGCCCCACTGTGGATTCGCCAATGATTGGTGCTACGAAAGTCCAGCATATTGCAGCAACTACAGTCCAGTTTTGCTCGTTGCTACTGTAGTCCAACCTATCACAGCTGTTACAGTCTAGCTTTATTCGTTGTTGCTACATTCCGGTAATCCCGATTCTTTGCCGGTTCAGCTTTGCTCGTAGATGCTACAGTCCATGTTTGCTCGTTGTTGCTGCATTTTTAGCTTTAAGCTATTGCATTTTAGATGCTCGCAACCGCTGAAGTCCAGATGATTGCAACCGCGGTAGTTCAACTTTGCTCGTAGATGCTGCTGCCAAGTTTATTGTAGATACTACAATCAAGCTTTGCTCATAACTGTCATGATCCGATTTCATATAACTTTTAGCGATCTAGTTGATCGCAATTAATCCCAATTGATGCAATCTAGTTAATCGCAATTGTTTCATTCCAGTTCCACCGCAACTGTTGCGGTTTAGTTTTACATGACTGATGTTTTCCAGATTCACACAACTATGAAGACATCTAAGACCGTTGGCAGGTTTAGCTGCACACAAAATCTTTTGCGAACCTAACGGAATAAAGTTCTCATTCATGACTGTCGTTTTTTCTCTCACAAATGTTGCAGTTCAGCTCGTAATTTCCATCAGTCTAGTACTACAGCTACTGCAACCCAGTTTTGTCAGCAATTAGTGTCATCCTGCAGATTCAAGGTGCTTCTTTGAACACAGTCAAGATGGATTCTAGCTCAGTCATTGCTAGGATTTTCAATCTTTTCCAACAACTTCTACCAGTATAGTTCGATGCAACTTCCGCAGCCCAGATTCGCAGCAACTATTTGCAAATCAATTTCAATAACTACTTCACATCGATCATTGCAGTCCAGTTTCACCAGTAACTGCAAGGATCCCGTTTTTCTATCAACCATTGCACTCCAGTTTCCCTCTTCTGTTGCACATCAATACGGCTGCCCGTCTAGTATTTGTTGCAACGGTGGTTCGTCCACACATGCTGAAATTTAGTTTTTTAACCACAAGAACTTTGTTTGGGGTCGTCTTGTTTACAATTCGTACAAACAACGAGGAAAATTCGCACTTGGAGGCAATTTTATCATTGACCGTCAACACAAGGAAAATGAACTTCTTAACCCCACAACAACTTGGAGTTTAAGAATCGGATATGTTTTTACCATGATACAATTACAACATATTGGGCCAGAATGTTGTTTGGACCACCATTAAGCTGTCATTCAAGTATCCCATCCAGCCAACCAGACTACCAAGTCTGCCATGAAGTCAACAGTAAGTCAATAGTCGAAGTCAACTGGCGTTACTGGTAAAAGTCAACTATCGGTCGAAGGTCAAAGTCAATATCAAGTGGTCAATACCAAGTTCGCCCGACATGGTCCGCTGGTCCATTTGTCTAGCCTATTTTCCTGTCCATTTCGTCTGACCCGGCACCTAACTTGACTTGTGAACTCAATTCTTGCGATTCAGTTCATTTATAATAGTCAATATGAAGCGCCCCCTAAGCTAACAGCTGGCTAATCCAAGAGATTAACTAAATAAAATGAGGCACTAAGGATCTAATTCATCTATTTAACAATAAGGAAGAAGTTCTAAACAAAGATTAACCCAAATCTAAACCCGTTCTGAAATAAATATAAGAACTTCTCTCAAATGATACATAATCAATAGTGTGTTGATTTACAAGTAGAATATAAACACAAAATAAATATAGCGGAAGCTAACTAACTAACATAACTAACTCCTCGAAGCTTTCATCGCTGAGTGCGCATCTTTATCTGTCTTTGAAACTGAAAGTGGGAATGGGTGAGCACATCATCCATAGAAGGGGTGCCCAGCAGGAATAACATTTAACTTTAAAGAAATCATGAGCAAGATTTGGAAAACAATACATGTTTTCCCAAACACCAAAGTGACTAAGTCACTGGAAATGCACAAACATGTATATGGACAAACTCCTTCGTCAAACAATGTATAATAATGATGTCGGGTTGTTCCACACCTAATAATATATTGATGTCGGGTTGTTCCACACCTAATATGCGTAAAAGCTGAATTCATGTAGATATAAATGTGAAGGAGCGTATCCTATATACCACACGTGGAGATTATTATTTCCCATAACAAATCATGTGCATAAACAAAACATCACAAGTCCTTTCCAAACCATGGAAAGATTTACAAAATCGACAGAACAATCATAATATAACTTAAACAATGCATGGAATACATAAAACAAACAATGCATGATTTGTTAAACATAAACCTTTTGTAAAAGAAACAACAATGATTTCAAAAGAGTTAAATATAGATTCCCACCTCTTTTGATGACAAGCCACGCCTACCTCGAAATCCACGATCCACTGGATCATCCTTTGAATCGATCGTTGTTAATAACTAACTGTTAATAACACGACTCTAAGTATCTAGCCAAAATCGCTCACACAAGAAACATACAAGTCTAGCTAATGCTTCTAGGCCCATTTATGTTTCTACACCTTCTCATTCTCTACATTAGCACATCTAAATTTTACTAGTTCAATTAGGTTGATTCTATAGTCCAATAGTTATGTCTTATAAATATCTACAACTTTGTAGAATAAGCCAAAGGCTAATTTAAATCATAAGGGTCCAAAATGTCCATTTAGGAAAATAGGGCCACCCTAGTCAACTAACAGTCACTAACGGTCAAACTGACAGTCCAAGGTCAACTTAACAGTCAACATATAACTCCGGGTCAGGTCAAGTATGGTCAAAGTTCAAGTCAAGAGATAAAGGTTAACTCGGTCAATGGTCAGGTAAACGAGTCAAACTGAATTGGTTAACAGTTCAACTCAGGTCAAACTTATGAAAAATTGGTGAGTCGACTCAGTCCACAAGACTGATACAGGTTATACAAAAGGCCCTTGCTCAGGCCAAACATTCTACTGCACCATCTTGGTGCAACATCAACAAACTCTATAGGTCAAAACCCTATTACAAACTTCATTCATCTCTATTTATAAACAACAACACTATCTATATCAATTCAGTTTTAATTGTCGACAACCAAAGTTCTTAGCAATACACATTCTCATATCAAACTTCATAAATCAATTACAACTGATAATTCAGTTTACCTGCAATTGCATCTCTATGCAACAACTTGTCTAATAATTCTCATGACCTGCAATACATACACCACCAATACACACCTCCTCCCCTATAATATCAACACCATCAGATTCCCTCATTAACTCAGATTACTACATATGCAACCCATATCAACAATAACTCAGTTTAATTATCTTTCAATACCACCACTTCTAATTACCACTACTCTTTCACCTGCAGCTCTCATTTACTGAGATCAACTCAACTCTTCCCTACGACAAAATCTAAGTTCCTTCAATATAGCTCAACTGCAATACAACCTGACCCAATTCAGTTCAACTCTCTTTCCTTCCCTTTCAGCTATAACTTTCCAGTTCAACAATACCAACAACATCACCATTTCATTCCACCTGCAACTCAGTTCAACAAGAACCCAAACATCTCCAACATTACAAACAACCTCATCATTAATAGCATTTCATTACTAAATTGAAAATACCCATTGGTTCAATCAACTCTTACTTCATTAACAACATCATCTTTACAACTCCATGTCTCCATGTTAGTATTGTTCAAACACAACAATTCAGTAAACACCATTCACAGACCCACACATCCATCTCAGTTCATAGTTTAATTATCAATTCAATCAATAACACTAAACCACTTCATTAAACAGATCAGAAGAATAATTACCTCAAGAAGATTGCACTCAAACAAACCATTACAATCTGCAGCTCCACTGGTAGTTTCCACAACTCACTTCATCTGAATTAACTTCAATGTTCAAGTCGACACTCGTAACAACTTCACCACCTTCTCATAAAAACAATCGAACCCTAGTTCCATCAGCAACTTCAAATTATTCATTCAACTTGAACTTCATAATGGCTGCTCAAACCCTAACTATCTATTTCGAGTTATTCATCAAAACCCATCTCTAATCTTTCTTCCAGACCTTCAATTCCATGTTCTAATTATTCTTCTGAATTTTCCCCTAACCCTAATTTCTTCTTCTCTGAAACTTAACCATCAAATTAACACGACAATCTTCTTCTTCTTCTGTTCAGGCTCTCGAAACCCATCTTCAATTTGTTATATCCACCCTCAATCTCACACAAAACTTCAATCGACTCAAGAACCCTAATTCTCCAGTTTCCAACACCATCAATCTCTTCTTCTCCGGGAACTCAAACCACTTCAACACCATCACCTTCTCCTCTGATACATCTACAAGCTTCTACGAAACACCATACCAAAACAAGTTCGCTTCGTCGACTTGAAATCGACGGAAATAATGAAAGAAGAAAGAGTAGAAGAAGAAAGAGAAAAGAGAAGAAGAAAAAGAATAAGAAAGAAAATGGAAGAAAATAGATCTTCTCTACTTGGTCTAGATAAGACCAAAGGAAACACTACGACACCCACTTGCTTTGACAAGTGCACCACCAGGGTAATATCCAAAATTACTATTTTAATCTTTGAAAACAAATTGATAAATATTCTTCACCCAGCGTCCGAATGACGCGTGCGAGTAGTCTATTCCGCGTAACTTTTCGAGATGAATCTAACGATACTAGTTTCGTATCTGAATCGTTGTTAGATTAATTTCTATGAATTAATGTACGTGTTAAACTAATCCAGTTATTATCGGCCAATTCATCTCTTGACTAGTCTAATAGCGTTGACGAGCTTGAGGGTCCTTACACAATACTTCAGCCATGATGAAAGCCAGTCAACTATCAGGTTTTCCAAACATGCTTTCATCCATGTTTGCAGTCGTCCTACAAGCCATGTTTGCGTCCAGTCAACAATTCAATTTTCCATCCATGTTGCCAACCAGTCTGCCAAACCATTATACATGTCAACCAGTCAAGTTGGTCTGTTAACAAGTCTTACCAGTCAAAGCTCGACAACAACAATCAACCTGTAGCTAACAATAAAAGTCGCTCGCTGGTCAAAGTCAAGGCCCACCAGTCAATCCGCTGGTTCATGTCTGTTTGACCCGTTTCCATCGATTCATTGCTAAAATACGCTAGGAAAGTTCTAGTAGTTAATGGATTAATTGTTTGTTGACTAAAGCGTTGTGGAATAAGTTTTGAAACATTCCAGATATCTTCTTTGGCCAAATTATTTACATACAAAGTTTATCTTGAATTTAGGGTTTAACCAATATACTCAACTGTATAAATAGAGGGGAAGGTCAACCTTAAAGGGGAGGTCCGGATACCCAAAAATACAACGAAAACCCTAAGAGAGATCATAAATCATTTGTAATCGATAGATCGATAAAATATTGTCCTTACTGCCGGGGATTCATCCGTAGATCTTGCAAAACCGTGTTAAATTCATATCTCTGTTATTTTGGTTTGTTTCGTGTTATTAATCCTATTTTACATCATCATCATCATCAAATCAATTGTCTTGTGCTTGGAAATATTTCTGCGTACAAACACACTCGTATCCTCAAGTTTCTTATTTCTGGTAGTTTATTAAAACTTTATCTTAAGAAACGCATACAAAACTGAAACATATTCTAGTCTAAATGATATGCTCAATAATGTTAATCCTGACATTCTGTTTATTTCTGAAACAAAACAACAAAATAAAAATGTGAAAATAATACTTAATCAACTTCCAGAACTACTGGATTGTAATCCCTCTTGGAGGGATCGTAGAAGGGTTGATTCTATCTTGGAAACCAAACATAGATTAACCAACTCTAAGTCCCGCTTGGGATTGTTTTTTTCGAATCAAAAGCACTTTGTAACAAACTTCTAACAAATTTTTACCAAAAAATGTGTTTGGTAAAAAAAAATTCAAAGTGGGTTTGGAGAGAATCACTTTCATTTTAGGTCTGCTTTTAAAAGCTACTCAACACTAGATTTTAAAAGCTGGAAAAGCATAAGCTGTGGACCCACATAATTTATTTAATTGATTCTCTACTTTAACCTTGTTATTTTATTAGAAAGACAAGTTTTACCCTTGAATGTTGTACACTTATCATTATCTTTTTTAACTTCTATTTAATTTCTCTTTTCTTTATTTTAAAATAATAAATAATAATTACAATATAATAATTATTTTTAAAACGGGTACCTAGCTCAGCTGGTCATCCCCATTCCCCAAAGTTTCATGCGCTCCAAAAGGTCCCAGGTTCGAGCCCCCAATGGCGTAATATTGCAGGAATTAACATGGAAGGTACAATTAGCTTTCCCCCTTGTGACACAATCCCCCATCCGCTCGGCCCCTTGGCTAGGTTACCCATGAGGCTCACCTGGTAGGCTAGCATGGCAACTTTGTTCAATTAATGTAGTAGTACATTGTTGGAGGTTAGCTTGTAAGGCTTGTTGATGGTGGTTTTTAAACAAAGGGTAAAATTGTAAAACCCCAAATAACCTAATGTCACTCTGGTGACACATTTATTAGAACATTTAATGCATGTAGTTAGTAATTAATAGGGGTATTTTTTTTTCAAATTAGGGTTACAACGAACAAAACCTAATTCCCCTCCGTGCCAATGGCAAATCACGCCACCACACCTAGCCCAAGATAGCCGCACCTCGTGCCAATGGCAAATCATGCCAGCCACACCAAACGCGCGCAAAGCATGCCAACCATGCTAGCCGCACCTCCGTGCCTATGGAAAATCATGCCAGCCACACCTAGCCCAAGCTAGCCGCACTCTGTGCAATGGCAAATCATGCCAGCCACACCAAACGCACTGCAGCATGCCAACCATGCTAGCCGCACCTCCGTGCCAATGGCAAATCATGTCGGCCACACCTAGCCCAAGCTAGCCGCACCTCTGTGCCAATGGAAAATCATGCCAGCCACACCAAACGTGCCAAAGCATGCCAAACCATGCTAGCCGCACCTCCGTGACAATGGCAAATCATGCCAGCCCACACCTAGCCCAAGCTAGCCGCACCTGCGCCAATGGCAAATCATGCCACCACACCAAAACGCGCCAAAATATGCCAACCATGCTAGCCGCACCTCCGTGCCAATAGCAAATCATGCCAGCCACACCTAGCCCAAGCTAGTCGCGCCATGCCAAATGCACTCTGCCTTGGCCCTAGCTATGCTAGTCACACCAAACGCGCCAAAGCATGCCAACCATGCTAGCCGCACCTCTGTGCCAATGATAAATCATGCCAGCCACACCTAGCCCAAGCTAGCCGCGCCATGCCAAACGCACTCTTCCTTTGGCCCTAGCTATGCTAGTCACACCAAACGCCAAAGCATGCCAACCATGCAAGCCGCACCTCCGTACCAATGGCAAATCATGTCAGCCACACCTAGCCCAAGCTAGTCACGCCATGCCAAACACACTCTGCCTTGGACCTAGCTATGCTGGTCACGCCACGCCAAGCCAAACACCCTTACCTTGTCCCTAGCCGCGGGAGTAGCGCCCATTACCAAGGCTTGCAAACCGTGCAACCTAGACCAAATTGGCCACGCATGCCATTGGCACATGCCAACACGCTCGCTGGTAGCTTTTCTCACCAAGGCGTGGCCCTAATGGCCAAGCATGCCATTGACACATGCCAACACGCTCGCTGGTAGCTTTTCTCACTAAGGCGTGGCCCTAATGGACAAGCATGCCATTGGCACATGCCAACACGCTCGCTGGTAGCTTTTCTCACCATGGCGTGGCCCTAATGGCCGAGCATGCCATTGGCACATGCCAACACGCTCGCTGGTAGCTTTTCTTACCAGGCCGTGGCCCTAATGGACGAGCATGCCATTGGCACATGCCAACACGCTCGCTGGTAGCTTTTCTCACCAAGGCGTTGATAGGTGTAGAATACACCGTATTTACTATCTAGAGTTTATGCTTTCTTTGCTATTTTTTTGTGTGAATTATGTATTTTACGCTTGTTTTGAGTTTTGTAGCTACTTTGGAGTCACACGGAGGAAAAGAAGAAGAAACCACCTAATTTGAGCCAAAAGGGCAAAAAGGTCATTTTACAGGCAATTGATATATGGAGCTCAGTTAATGTTAAGGGGTAACCCTTTTGGGAAGTTTTAAAGACAGACTAATCAAGGTTAAGGGGCTTCCATTTGGCTAGCCCTTATCAGAACTAACCACTTATTAAGGCACCCAAACTGGGGGTGGTTCTTATGTGGGCGTTTTAATCTTGTTCGACTCCTTACCCTAAAGAGAGTTTTCTCTCATTTTTTCTACACTGAAAGAGATTTTTGCAAGCAACGGTGGCTGCCGCTCTCGTCCGATCGAGAAATCCGTGATCGATTCGTTGGATTCGAGATGTTGATATTGATCTCAGTAGATCGATCGAGAGAGATAAGGGTTCGATGTTGTTGCAATTGATGCAAATGGGTGATGAATTGAGAGAACAGATCGATTGGAAGAAAGAAGTCTCGGGAGAAGCGAAGGATGGTTTCGATTTGTGTATGGTCTCGTGAATGGATCAATCTTTGTTGAGTGAAACAGGAGTTGGGTATGGTTACTCAAAGAAGATTATCGTTTTGCTCATTAAAAAGGGGATCGAGAGAATCAAGACAAGGTCGAGATGGTAAAGAACGATCAGTAATGAATTGGAAGAACAGATGGGTGGTGGTGGTTGAGTTCAAAGGAATCGGGGTTTTGATTGTTGGTTGAAATCCAGAGAAAGTGCAGATCGAGATGAGTATGAGACTGTAGAAGCATAAGACTTGCTGTGGCTGTGATTTTGGGTAAATGAGTTCAATCGAATGTGTGTTGAATGGAGATGGTATGCAGTCAGATTGTGAAGCTCCGGTGACAGAGAAGAATAGCTGTTGGTGGCGTTCGAATGAAGATTGGAACTATGAATGTTTAAACCACTTAGATGAATGTTAGGCGTGCGGAATTGAAGAAATTGAGGCCCTGAATTCGGTAGGAAATATTGTAGAAACAAAGTAAGCTACGTTGATTTTTCATCTCGCCGAGTTAACTCAAGGTGCGGCAGACATCGGTCCCAACTCGAGTGAGTAAGACCATTCGACCAATTCAAGGTCCGACTCGTTCTTTGATTCGTGGGCGACTTCCGGATGCTGACACAACCTTATCCATTGACCTTTGACTAACAGTTGACTGACGGTTGACTTGTTTGACCGTTAGTCCTACCGGTGGACTGACGGAATATTCCGTCGAATATTCCCTTGACGGCCACAATCCCAGTTTTCCGGCGAGCAAAAATTCCAGAATTTTCTATGGACTTCTCTCATGGGTGTGAAGACTTGGGCTAGGAATTGGATGGAGAATTGGACTCAAATTTGGAAAGAGAAGGTGGAAGAGTTGAGAAAAGCTTGGAATTGGAAATTGAATTGCAAAAGGAAAAGGATTCTAATCCTTGGAAGAGTTGGAGAATATTGAAGCCTATAAATAGAGAAGTTTTCTATATCTTTTACACACACCTCTCTACACACACATCACTTGTGTTTTTGCTTGCTTTTCTAAGATTTTTCTTTTTAATTACTTGTGTGAATTTGAAAATTCTTCTTTTAATAATTATTATTTGTGTGAATTTCAAAAGCATGAGTAGCTAATTTTATTATTGATTGAGGATGAATTCCTAGTTCTTAACATATGATTTAAGTTTTTGTTTTCAAATTCTATCTTGAAGTTTTTCACATAATTATCGTTTGTTTTTACTAATAGGAGTGATCTTAAAGACATTCATGATTGATTGATAGATTGTTTGGAGTGCACGCTAAATTGATTTGTTAATTTGATCTAAAGCTAGTGAAAGTTAGGGGATAAGTAATCGTTTCTTGACTCTTTACATAAGTAGCAAACACGAGACCTTGCGGAGGGATTCCGTGGAGCAATTGTGTGTAGAAAAAACGTTAGCAAGTAGACCTTGATCTAAGAGTCTAACTACTAATATTAACCTAATAAGTTCATGAATCTTAATGCGTTTATTTAAATTACATCTAGAGTGAGCTACTACTAGGTGGTTTGGTAAATAGAATCTGGTAGTCGAGAACTTAAGTGTCCGGTGATACAAGGGATTTAGGGGTTTAGCACTAGCTAGCTGCTTTACCTACGGTTGGTGATAATTTGTGACTAATAACAAGTAGAATAGAACATAACTTGATTCATTGTTTCGTAACGAAGAAGGATTCCTTGGTCTTGTCTCTCTTATTGCTTTCAACTCTCGATTTTAATTGCTTTGTTTATTTTCTTTTTGCTTTTTACACCCCTTTCGTGACAATTTTTACAACTAAGATCTCTTGCTCCTCGTGGGAACGAACTTGACTTCCATTATATTATTTTTAATTGAGTGGAAACATTGATTAATTTGATTGCACCTACGACACGCATCAAATTTTGGCGCCGTTGCTCGGGGAGCAACGGGCGATTTTTAGTTGTTTTTAATTTTTCTTTTTGCTTTATTCTTGCTTTGTTAGATTATTTACCGTATCTAACTTAGTTTGTGAGAATCTTGTTTCAGGTGTTATACCTTTGGTGAATGCTTAAAGGGGTAGACCGAGTCCAATACGTCTTCGATCCGGCACTCAAATAAAGGATTTCATTCGTGCGATTAACACTCCACTTTCTCCTTCTTCATCAAGTGATTCGGACAAAGAGGAAGAAACAATGGCTGATCGTACACTAAAGGACCTAGCTTCTCACAAGCTTGATACACAACAATGGTGTATCCAAACTAATTCAACCTTCGAGATCAAGCCGGGGTTGATTAGAGAGTTACCAAAGTTCCATGGCATGGTGAATGAGGACCCAAACAAACATCTTATGGACTTCTACACCATAGTTATGGCTATGCTTCCACCGGAGACTAATGCGGATGGAGCAATGTTGAAAGCTTTCCCGTTTTCTTTGGCGGGTAATGCTAAGGAATGGTTATATTATTTGCCTTCCGGAGTATCACAACATGGAATGGGATGAAGAAACTTTTCCTCGAGAGATATTTTCCCGCATCCAAAGCTACTCAAATTCGCAAGGAGATTTGTGGATTGAAACAACAAGTGGGAGAATCATTGTATGAATGTTGGGAGCGATACAAGAGGTTGGTGGCAAGCTGTCCACACCATCAATTTAGTGATGTTATGATACTCCAATACTTCTATGAAGCTCTTCACCCAAGTGATAGGTCTCTTCTTGACTCCGCGGGTGGTGGTGCACTAATGAACAAGACTTTGACCAGAAGCTAGAGAGTTGATTGAAAGTATGGCGTCAAACTGCAACAATTCTACACAAGGGATGAACCAATGGTTAGGCGAGTGCATGAAGTTAGTGATTCTTCATCACATCTTGATCAAAGGATGAGTAACATGGAGATTATGATGCAAAGGATGGCCGCGGTAATTATTCCGGATGGTGAGACCGAACAAGTGAATGCTTTATATCCAAATCAAAGGCCAAGGTACGATCCGGTACTCAAATACTTACAATCCCGGTGGAAGGATCATCCTAACTTTAGCTATGCAAATAAGCAAGCGGCGGCTCCCAATCCATATGCGCAACAAGGTGGTTTTCAACAATCACGCTTTCAACCTCAACAACAAGGTGGTTCTCAACAATTCCAACCACAACAAGTCAAGGAGCGTGATTGTTGAATAATGACAAGCTCAATGCGTTAATGCAAGGTATGCAAGGTCTTACTTCTATGTTCCAACAAAGCCAACAAAGCCAACAAAAGACCGATTCGGCCATCAAGGACTTACAAACTCAAATGGGACAATTGGCGACCGATGTGAATTTATTGAAATCTCAAGCATCCACAAAACTTCCTTCACAACCATTTGTGAATCCAAGAGAGAATGTTAATGCGGTTACTTTAAGAAGTGGAAGACAAGTGGAGGGTCCAAGTCATAATGAGGAAGTTAGTGAAGAGGTAGTCAATAACAAGGAGGAAACCGCACCAAAGGAGAATTCAACACCAACCGATCAATCTAAGGAACCGGTTTCTACTTTCACTACTCCACCTCCTTTTCCTAGTCGTTTTGCTAAATCCAAGAAAGAAGCTCAAGACAAGGCACTTATGGATATTTTCAAGAAAATTGAAATCAACATCCCATTCATTGAGGCCATCAAGACGATGCCACGGTATGCGAAGTTCATGAAGGAATTATGCACAAAGAAGGATAGGTTACTTGATAATGAAATTACTAAAGTTGGTGAGAGTGCGTCGGCTATGCTATTGAAGAAGATGCCTACAAAGTGCACGGATCCCGGTGGTTTCACGGTGCCAATTACTATTGGTAAGCAAAGGTTTGAACATGCTTTACTTGACTTGGGTGCTTCCATTAGTGTGATGTCGGCTGAAATATATGACTCCTTGAATCTTGGACCTTTGAAAGAGACGAGAGTTATTATCCAATTGGCAAACAAGTCTAACATATATCCAAAGGGGCTTGTAGAAGACGTGCTAGTGCAAGTAAATGAGCTTATTTTTCCGGTGGATTTCTTCGTGGTGGATATGGACAATAATGAGAACCGAGCATCTACTTCTTTACTTCTTGGGAGGCCATTCATGAAAACCGCAAAGACGAAGATTGATGTTGATAAGGGTACACTCACTATGGAATTCGACAAGGAGATAATACACTTTAATATATTTGAAGCCATGCGCTACCCAAGTGATGTGCATTCCGTTTACTCCATTGATGTGGTTGATTCATTAGCGCAACAAATGGTGGAATTGAACCAAGAGGATGAACTTGATGTGGTGTTGCAAAGAGCATTGAATTGGACGTCCATGGCTTGTCTAACTTGGATGTTGAAATCTCAAGGAATTGGTGGAGATGTTTGGTGCTTTGGCGACATTGCAAGAGGCTAAAAAGGGTGATGTTTCATATATTTCTTTACCCGTGAATGATGAAGTACTTGTACCATCTATTGTGAAGGCGCCCAAGCTAGAATTGAAGCCACTTAGGACCATTTGAAGTATGCTTTCTTGGGAGATGGAGATGAGCTTCCGGTGATTATTTCTAAGAACCTCACCGGTACAAGAAGACCGTTTGCTTAGAGTCTTGAGAGAGCACAAAGCGGCTATTGGGTGGACAATTGCGGACATCAAAGGTATTAGTCCATCCATGTGCATGCATAGGATTCTAATGGAAGAAAACGTGAAGCCGGTACGTGATGCTCAACGTCGGATCAATCCTCCCATGATGGAGGTTGTGAAAAAGAGATACTCAAATTGCTAAGTGTGGGGGTAATCTACCCAATTTCCGATAGCAAGTGGGTTAGTCGGTTCAAGTGGTACCCAGAAATCCGGAGTCACGGTTGTTCGAAATCAAGACGATGAACTTGTTCCTACAAGAGTTCAAACCGGATGGAGAGTGTGCATTGATTATAGAAAGCTTAATTCCGCAACCCGAGGATCACTTTCCTTTACCTTTCATTGATCAAATGTTGGAGCGGTTAGCGGGGCATTCTTATTATTGTTTCTTGGATGGTTATTCGGGATACAACCAAATTGTTATTGCACCCGAGAGGACCAAGAGAAGACCACTTTCACTTGTCCGTTTGGAACGTTTGCATATAGACGGATGCCGTTTGGCCTTTGCAATGCGCCGCTACTTTTCAAAGATGCATGGTGAGTATATTCTCGGATTATGTGGAGCGCATCATCGAGGTATTTATGGATGACTTTAGTGTTTATGGGAATTCTTTTGATGGTTGTTTAAACAACCTTGAACTAGTTCTTAAACGATGCATAGACACAAACCTTGTCCTTAATTGGGAGAAATGTCACTTTATGGTAAACCACGGCATAGTACTTGGTCACATTGTGTCCTCTCGAGGGCTCGAAGTGGACAAGTCAAAGATAGATTTAATAAGAAACTTACAATATCCCACTTCGGTGAGGGAAATCCGTTCTTTTCTTGGCCATGCGAGGTTTCTATAGGCGGTTTATCAAGGATTTCTCCAAAATCTCCATCTTAGATGTGCAAGTTATTACAAAAGGAGGTACCTTTCGACTTCAACAAGGAATGCAAGGATGCTTTTGATAAATTAAAGGAGATGTTGACAAGTGCGCCAATTATCAAATCACCGGATTGGAATCTTCCATTTGAATTAATGTGTGATGCTAGTGATTATGCGGTTGGAGCCGTTTTGGGTCAAAGGGTGGACAAGTTGTCCCATGTTATCTATTATGAATCTAGGACCCTTAATGATGCACAAATCAATTATTCTACCACGGAAAAGGAGTTATTGGCTATAGTTTTTGCGTTGGAAAAATTTCGATCATACTTGGTGGGTACAAAGGTTATTGTGTATTCCGATCATGCCGCACTAAGACACTTAATAAAGAAGAAAGAAGCTAATCCAAGATTAATTCGGTGGATCCTATTGTTACAAGAGTTCGACATAGAAATTCGTGATAAGAGGGTGTGGAGAATACCGTTGCGGATCATCTTAGTAGACTTGTTATGTCTCAAGAGGAACTTCCATTACATGACCAGCTTTCCGGACGAACAACTTTTCTCTATGGAAGAATCAACACCTTGGTATGCGGATATAGTGAATTATTTGGTGACAAGGAAAGTACCTAGTACAATGTCCAATTTCCAAAAGATGAAACTTAAGAAGGTAGCTAAGCAATATGTGTGGGATGAACCATACTTAAGGAAATATGGCGTTGATCAAATAATGCGAAGGTGCGTGCCTAATTCCGAATTTCAATCCATTCTCTCCTTTTGCCACACTTTTGCATGTGGTGGCCACTTTGGTTCGAAGCGTACCGCTCTCAAAGTTCTCGAGAGTGGATTTTATTGGCCCACCTTGTTTGAAGATTCATATGTTTTTGTAAATCGTGTGATAGATGTCAACGAACGGGCAATCTAGGTGCTCGAAATCAAATGCCACTCACACCAATTCTCACCGTTGAGATTTTTGATGTGTGGGGTATTGATTTTATGGGCCCTTTTGTCAATTCGAATGGGAATTTTTATATACTTCTTGCCGTTGATTATGTTTGAAATGGGTGGAAGCTAGAGCCACCAAGACTAATGACTCTCAAGTTGTTTGTGATTTTGTAAGGAAAACATTTTCAATAGGCATGGTACACCAAGAGTGGTGATAGCGATGGAGGCTCACATTTCAAGAAGGCTTTCCACGCTCTCCTCAAGAAGTACAACATAACACACAAAATTGGTACGCCTTATCATCCACAAACTAGTGGACAAGCGGAAATTTCAAATCGTGAGATCAAGTCCATTCTTGAGAAAGCGGTGAATACCACAAGGAAAGATTGGAGCTTTAAGCTCAATGATGCACTTTGGGCGTATAGAGCGGCGTATAAGACACCGATTGGTATGTCTCCATATAGGTTGGTTTATGGTAAGGCTTGTCATCTTCGGTTGAACTTGAACACAAGGCTTATTGGGCGATAAAGAAATTCAACATGGAGTATGATGATGAGCGGGGAAACAAAGGAAGTTACAACTACATGAGTTAGAGGAGATACGCAATGATGCTTACGAGAGTGCCGGATTTACAAGGAAAAGACCAAGCTTTTTCATGACAAGATGATTTCTCGTAAAAGTTTCATCGTGGGACAAAAAGTCCTTTTATATCATTCTCGCCTTAAACTATTTCTGGAAAGTTAAGGTCCGTTGGATTGGACCATATGTTGTTACTAATGTTTTCCTCATGGTGCGGTTGAAATTACTAGTCTTAGAGACAATTCGGTTTCCAAAGTCAACGGCCATAGATTGAAGCCATACTATGAGAACATCGCTTATGTGAATTTGGATGAACTTTCATTTGGAGATGCACTCCCTACGGAGGAGTAATGTGCCGCAAGAGCTAAGTCGGGCCGTCGACTTTAAAACAAGCGCTTAATGGGAGGCAACCCATCGGTTTTGTATTTCTTATCTTTTTGCTATTTGTTATTTCTTTTTCTTGTTCCTTATCATGTTAAAATTTCCCACCTTGATTCAATTACATTGAGGACAATGTAAGGTTTAAGTGTGGGGGAGTGGTTAAGCATGTTTTTAAAACAAAAATTACAAAAAAATTTAAAAATTTTTAAAAAAAAAAAAGAGTTTTACTTAAAAATTCCAACTTTTAAAGATTTTTAGAGTCACTAGCATACTTCTAGGTATGTTTACATAGAGATTTTGACCAACATAATTGAACTTGGAAATGTTAGAGAAGTACATTCGGATTTCTTGCTTGTTTGAGTGTTAAATAATGGATTTAATCATGCGGTGATGCGAATTTGGTGCGAGGAGAAATGCATTATTAGAGTTGTTGATCAATCATTAGTGGAGACTACCCGTATTCATATCATGTGAGGCACCGATTTAAATTTTCCATCTACTAAAGAGCTTCTTTTGAGTGTGTGTCACCGTAAGTTAATTAGGGTAGAATGGTGAGCTACCCAACCTCCCACCAATAGAAGCACTACTCTTTGATCTCTTGAGTGCTAACTTTGTCAATCATGAGGGTGACGTCCATAGATGAAAGCTTCCTTCTTGTAGTTCGATTTGCAGTTAGCACCATTCTCTCTCTCGACAACAACGGATCCATAGAAACACATTCATCATCAACAAGGAGCGACATCAAAATCTACAAGGAAAGTTGAAAAAGTTTAAGGTTTACAAGCAACGAGAAAAAAGAGCAAATTTTAAATACAAGTAAAAGCAACATACAAAGAGCGGATTTTACATATATGTTGAAGACTTACACTACAATGAGGTAATTTTATATTCAAGTATGAAGACTTATTCATGAAAACGAAGAAAATTAAAAGGTGAGGATTTTTGAAGTTTATGATTTCAAGGCGATACAAGTTGTGAAGAATCAAGTGGTAAAATACTTCTCCCCACGGCCATGGTTTATTTTTGTATTTAATTTCTCTTGTCTCAAAAGCAAAAAAAAAAAAAAAAAAAAAAAAAAAAAAAAAAAAAAAAAAAAAAAAAAAAGAAAAAAAACAAGAGAAATATTTGTTCTTATTTTTGTGAATGAGCCGTGGGAAGGAAAATTTATAAGGTAGTTTCAAAAGACAAGGATTTTAAGGTAAAAAGAGTTACAAATTGTTAAGGATTTATGAAATTCAAGGGTTTATCATCAATAGTTGAAACCGAAGACGAAGACCAAGAAGATCAAGGCGAGGAGCGGAAGAGTTTCTATTGGATGCCGTGAGTGGTGTTATCATAATTGGCGATCGGATGTGAAGGTGAGTAAGTAATCTCATCCTCGATAATAAATGGTTGATTTCCTTTCTTAGAGATCGTCGAGAAAAATGGTTTTCAAAATATTAAAAGATGTGGGTTTTTAAAAATTTCGGAAGTTATCCTTCCCACCATTCAACGTGTTGCGGGAATTCTCTCTTCATTCCTACTGCACACATGTGAGAACCATAAAAAAGCTGTCTTTTTGAGTGCAATTATCATAAAATCCTTTTGGTGAGGGCGAAGTCGAGGCGAAATGCTTATTGATCGTTTCTCAAACACGCGTTCTCTCATTATGGTGTGGTTATTTCTCACTCAACATTTAAGAATGAGAATATGTTCTTTAGTATTTCTAACTTCTTATTACTAGCATGCGAAACTCTATGTCCTCATAGCTTTTTGGATGCTTGGGGCCTTTTGAGCGCTTTGAAGTTGTGAGTTTTAGTTTGATTTGCTCGAGGACTAGCAAAGTCTAAGTGTGGGGAATTTGATAGGTGTAGAATACAGTATTTACTATCTAGAGTTTATGCTTTCTTTGCTATTTTTTTGTGTGAATTATGTATTTTACGCTTGTTTTGAGTTTTGTAGCTACTTTGGAGTCACACGGAGGAAAGAAGAAGAAACCACCTAATTTGAGCCAAAAGGGCAAAAGGTCATTTTACGAGGCAATTGATATATGGAGCTCAGTTAATGTTAAGGGGTAACCCTTTTGGGAAGTTTAAAGACAGGACTAATCAAGGTTAAGGGGCTGCCATCGGCTGGCCCTTATCGAAACAACCACTTATTAAGGCACCCAAACTGGGGTGGTTCTTATGTGGGCGTTTTAATCTTGTTCGACTCCTTACCCTAAAGAGTTTTCTCTCATTTTTTTCTACACGAAAAAGAGATTTTGCAAGCAACGATGTTCTTCTTTCTTTCTCTGTCCGGTCGAAATCCGTGATCGATTCGTTGGATTCGAGATGTTGATATTGATCTCGGTAGATCGATCGAGAGAGATAAGGGTTCGATCTTTGTTGCAATTGATGCAAATGGGTGATGAATTGAGAGAACAGATCGATTGGAAGAAAGAAGTCTCGGGAGAAGCGGAAGGATGGTTTCGATTTGTGTATGGTGTGAATGGATCAATCTTTGTTGAGTGAAACGGGAGTTGGGTATGGTTACATCAAAGAAGATTGTCATTGCTCATTAAAAAGGGGATCGAGAGAATCAAGACAAGGTCGAGATGGTAAGAAACGATCGCTGTAATGAGTGGAAGAACAGATGGGTGGTGGTTGTTGAGTTCAAAGGAATCGGGGTTTTGAATGGGTCATTACATTTCGGTGTTGGTTGGAATCCGGAGAAAGTGCGGATCGAGATGAGTATAAGGCGTAGAAGAATAAGACTTGTTGTTCTTGTGATTTTGGGTAAATGAGCTCAATCGAATGTGTGTTGAATGGAGATGGTATGCGGTCGGATTGTGAAGCTCAGGTGACGAGAGAAGAATAGGCATTTGGTGGCGTTCGAATGAAGATTGGAACTATGAATGTTTAAACCACTTAGATGAATGTTAGGCGTGCGGGAATTGAAGAAATTGAGGCTGAATTCGGTGGGAAATGTTGTAGAAACAAAGTAAGCTACATTGATTTTCATCTCGCAAGAGTTAACTCGGTCTGCGGCGAGACATCGGTCCCCAACTCGGTGAGTAAGACCATTCGACCAATTCAAGGTCGACTCGTTGCTGATTCGTGGGCGACTCGGATGCGACACAACCTTATCCATTGACCTTTGACTAACGGTTGGTGACGGTTGACTTGTTTGACCGTTAGTCCCTTGACCGACGGAATATTCGTCGAATATTCCCTTGACGGAGAAATTCTCGGGTGGCGGCGGCAACTATTCCGGCCAAATTAAGACCACAATCCCGGTTTTCGGTGAGCAAAAATTCGAAATTTTCTATGGACATGTCATGGGTGTGAAGACTTGGGCTAGGAATTGGATGGAGAATTGGACTCAAATTTGGAAAGAGAAGGTGGAAGAGTTGAGAAAAGCTTGGAATTGGAAATTGAATTGCAAAAGGAAAAGGATTCTAATCCTTGGAAGAGTTGGAGAATATTGAAGCCTATAAATAGAGAAGTTTTCTATATCTTTTACACACACCTCTCTACACACACATCACTTGTGTTTTTGCTTGCTTTTCTAAGATTTTTCTTTTTAATTACTTGTGTGAATTTGAAAATTCTTCTTTTAATAATTATTATTTGTGTGAATTTCAAAAGCATGAGTAGCTAATTTTATTATTGATTGAGGATGAATTCCTAGTTCTTAACATATGATTTAAGTTTTTGTTTTCAAATTCTATCTTGAAGTTTTTCACATAATTATCGTTTGTTTTTACTAATAGGAGTGATCTTAAAGACATTCATGATTGATTGATAGATTGTTTGGAGTGCACGCTAAATTGATTTGTTAATTTGATCTAAAGCTAGTGAAAGTTAGGGGATAAGTAATCGTTTCTTGACTCTTTACATAAGTAGCAAACACGAGACCTTGCGGAGGGATTAGTGGAGCAATTGTGTGTAGAAACAACGTTAGCAAGTAGACCTTGATCTAAGAGTCTAACTACTAATATTAACCTAATAAGTTCATGAATCTTAATGCGTTTATTTAAATTACATCTAGAGTGAGCTACTACTAGGTGGTTTGGTAAAAAGAATCCGGTAGTCGAGAACTTAGTGTCCGTGATACAAGGGATTTAGGGGTTTAGCACCGAGCTAGCTGCTTTACCTACGGTTGGTGATAATTTGTGACTAATAACAAGTAGAATAGAACATAACTTGATTCATTGTTTCGTAACGAAGAAGGATTCCTTGGTCTTGTCTCTCTTATTGCTTTCAACTCTCGATTTTAATTGCTTTGTTTATTTTCTTTTTGCTTTTTACACCCCCCTTTCGTGACAATTTTTACAACTAAGATCTCTTGCTCCTCGTGGGAACGAACTTGACTTCCATTATATTATTTTTAATTGAGTGGAAACATTGATTAATTTGATTGCACCTACGACACGCATCAGGCGTGGCCCTAATGGCCGAGCATGCCATTGGCACATGTGAACACGCTCGCTGGTAGCTTTTCTTACCAGGCCGAGGCCCTAATGGCCGAGCATGCCATTGGCACATGCCAACATGCTCGCTGGTAGCTTTTCTCACCAGGGCGTGGCCCTAATGGCCGAGAATGCCATTGGCACATGCCCGACACGCTCGTGGTAGCTTTTCTCACCCAGTAGCGTGGCCCTAATGGCGAGCATGCCATTGGCACATGCCAACACGCTCGGCTTGGTAGCTTTTCTTACCAAGCCGTGGCCCTAATGGCCAAGCATGCCATTGGCACATGCCAACACGCATCGCTGGTAGCTTTTCTTACCAGGTCGTGGTCCTAATGGCCACGCATGCCATTGGCACACGCCAACACGCATCGCTGGTAGATTTTCTTACCAGGCCGTGATCCAAATTGGCCACGCATGCCATTGGAACATGCCAAACACGCACGCTGGTAGCCCAACTTGCAAGCCGTGCAACCTAGGCCAACTTGGCCGTACGCGCCATTGGCACATGCCAAAACCCACGGCTGGTAGCCTAACTTGCAAGCCGTGCAACCTACATGAAGGCACTCCGCACATGCCATTGGCACATGCCACACACGCCACTAGCAGCTCTAGCATTGCCATTTACACTCAACGTACAACCTACCACCAAGGCATTCCACATATGCCATTGGCACATGCCACACACGCCACTAGCGGCTGCGCATTGCCACTTGCGCTCGAGTGCAACCCCCAACAAAGGCATTCGCACATGCCATTGGCACATGCCACACGCGCCCCTAGCGGCGCTACTTGCACTCAAGGTGCAACCAACACTCGAGACATCAACACAAACTGGGGGATGCTTTCCAGGGTCTTGGTTTGGCGGTCACAGCATGCAGCGTACACTACGCTCACATTAATAAAGCGTGAATAGGAATAAATCGGTCAAATAAATGAGGAAATAATGGTGAAAACGTTTTCACCCATAAACACCATGCGGTTACCACCTCCTCCCATTATTTCACCCTTTACTCTCTTCCTTCATGAGGCCAGGGTACGTTTCAATCTCGACTTGTATAAATAGGTCTTACCTATTTCCACCGGACAACGGAGTCTCGATCGGGAGAAAAATACAACACTCTCAGAAAAGGCAACTTTGCAAGCTCTCCAAAAAGCTTTCATCTCTTGCAAGCTTCCCTCCCCAAATCAACCATTCTCCTCCACTTTGTGACCGAAGCAAGTCTGGAACGGCCATTTCTTGGTTTAGGCCGGACTTGTGCGAGTTGATCTCTCGAATCTAGAAAGTGCTCACGTGCGGCACATTTGTTTAGGGTTTAAACCCGGTTTCTCACTCACCTACCGAATTTACCAAAATCGGCGGAAACGATTTTACCCATAAACAATTGGCGACCACAACGGGAGGATTGATCTATCGTCTACAATGTCAGACTGTCGATCCCATTCTTCGACCCAGATGTCATGATGGTAAGGGAAGGCGACTCAATCCGACTCAACTACCGAACAACCGGTTACCGGTCGTAAAAACTACACAAGAAAACCGGGAACTCGGCGAAGATGCTACCAAATATTGGGGACTTGTTTGGCGATGCTACCTTCAAAGCCGCCTTTTACATGGAGAGGGGCATGTTCGCAAAAACCTATGGAGTGAGTAAATTTAGACTGGGAAAGATATACGATCTGTTTTTAGGTTCTTAATAAAACAGTCATACTACTGCGCGTCTTGTGCCTATTGCTAGCACATACTTTCATAAAAGCAATATTCCTTTCAATCAGAGTTATATTATCAAAACCATTCATCCCGAGAAATAATCCAATATCCTCAAAAGCTACCATTTGTCTATCAAAACAGGTCGAACTTTGAACCGGACATCCGGTATGTTTTTCAAAAAAAAAAAAAAAAAGAAAGAACCTAAATGAAAGTTTAATAGAGAAACATTCAAGGAAAATCATCCAACGAGGTCTGCTCTTCTTGGAGAAAGTCAACTTTGCATCTTCAAGAGCCGCTCTCTTCATAGTTAACATCTTGGAAAGCTTTTTCGAGTTCTACCTCTGTCGTGCAATCTCCTCTGCGAAAGGCTTTCGATTGCTGCATTTTTCGACTTACGGATCTCGGCAAGGCCTTCGACAAACCACGAAGCGTTAAACTCCTTTTCTACACACACGTCGCGATAGTGCTCCCGATCGGCAATAACGTATTCGAAAGCGGTGTGGCCGGTCACCTCACGCATGTCCTCGATGGAAGATAAAGCCTCTTCCACACGCTTAACCAGCGCAAATCGACTAGTGACCTTCTTGGTTGTGTCCATATGTCCATACTTCTCCCAGATTCTGGTGTACAACGCCTCATACTTAGCCAGCACGCTGAAACCGCCAACCAGCACATGACCTGGATAAGGAACCAAGTACGGGGTATCGAAAATGGCGCCTGCAACTGGCCTCATGGCTCGCAAAGGGTCTTTTTCCATGTCAACGACAACAACCATCAGAGAATCATCCACCATTTGAACCACATCTGTGCCCGGAAATTGGCTAACTCCCATCTCCAATTCACCCAGACGGTGGTCACCAAAGGCAAGTTTTCGTGTGGCTCCACCCCTGAATCGTCCTCCGAACAGTTCCTCCAGCGAACTTGAGTTAGATATTTTTCAAAAGAAGAAATGGAAGAAGAAAGAAAAAGAAGCGCGAAACTCACCGACCACTTCCCGAAAAAGAACTAGTGCTTGCCCGGAGGAATCACTCTCACTTGTCGAACTTTCTTCTTTCTCGACTCATCACCGCTATGAGAAGGCTCGGTCGCCGGAATTCTTCGAAGAAATTTCCGTCTCACGGCAACGTGTAAGAGCGGCAAAGCATTAACACTACCAAGCCACTGGAAGAAACAAGACACATGTTTTCAGCAAAATTCACGTGTTTTGAGACAAACCAACAAGGAGGAGACACATACACAGTTATTGGAAGAACTAAAAGACACGAGAGCTGCGGGAGGATCTTTGAAACCGCCGGAACCCGCCAACCACGATTCTTCGTTCTGTTCCTTTGCTGGGGACTTTCAGGAGTTGCCGGGCAACTTTCGCTTGGGATCTCTCAACATTGGATACTTCTTCAAAACTGGCTGGGGAAGGTTTACGGCGAACATTCTCCACCACGTTATTTACAAAATCTTAGATCACAATGAACTCATCGTACAGAAACTCATTATAGCCAAAATTCATCGAAGTTACTCTTCCCGTTTCGAAAGAAAGGAAGGCGGATACCGACTCAAGACCTTTGTCATTGAGGGCGGCATGCGATGAATCCTTAGGAACCACCCGGTGGTAAGCAAGAGGCACCCCTTGATCGAAACCCATGTGACGAGCAAAGACGGTCAATATTGTAAGCATCTATTCGGAAAGACCCCATGAAGAAAGACGACATATAGTCGGACATGCGGCTTTGAATAAACAAGTTTTCACCAACACTCAAGTTGCGATCGGAAGATAAAGACATGATCGGAGCGAAGCAAAGGTGTCAATTTGAGTCACCGACATGGATCGCTCCCATGGGCGCGGTTTCATGCGACTTATCGAGAAGACTAACCAAGCTCATGCCAACTCTTAGGCGCTGTTCACCCATCGAAGAATTCGGGAGCCGCCCCAACTCGCGGGAATCGAAGGCAACGGTTTGGAGCATACTTCTCAAAGTGCTCCCATAACCGAGCTTGCGGAAAAGCAACGTGCACATATGAATCCACTTTCATGAAACCATTGAAACTCGCATGTTCACAACTAGGTGATCCAGGATGCACATACGGGGATCAAGGAATAACTTGCCAATGGGAAGAACTTCACCTTTTGCTAACTTCCTGAGATATCACTAGCAACTCTGGTCTTATTTCCTTCTTGCCCGAACCGTCATCAAAAATGTCTCTACACAACAGAGAGCCAAAAATGATGCAACATGAAGATCACTGCACCTGTTTAGGTTCCGGCTCGTCAGGAAACCATTGAGATATCTACCGGGCCGTAAAAGAACCTTTCATCCTATTTTGGACGAGAATCCTTCGACTTGTGGTGGAGTCTTTTCGAGCGTAATCTCCCAACTTAGCGGCAAGGTAATCCCGCATCTTCTCCTCACCTTGAGACAATCGGATATTAAGATTCCCGGTTACCGGAAGATTCGGCAAGAGAGCCACACTCTCCAAGGAGAAAGTTATTTCACCCCATCTACATATGATCGTATGGGTGTCCTAACACCATCGGAGATGAAAACAACCAAGCCGGGATATCCTTCCTAATGCGGAGATTCTTGAAGCTCGACAACATCAATAATCTGCGCTCGAGTCATGTTGGTATTTATGTGCTCCTTACTCACCATGAACTCAACCCATCTATCAAAAGAACGCAATGGGATTTGACACATCCAGAAATCAATGTTGGAAGAAGAATATACCCATTTTGAAGACGAGGCCGTATGGTGTTCTGCTGGGCGAACCAGAACGTGTCTTATTTTCATCTTGAATGCTAGGTTAACAAAATTGGACGAAACACAGGTGATTCTTAGAGCGAGGCGAGGGTTTAACAAAGAATTCATCATCGTGTTTGGTTTGGAACTATGAACATCCTTCGATGAGGCGAAATTTTGTTCGAGTAAAATCTTGTCGGATTTCTTCATAACAACTTAGTAACAAGATATCGCACACGGAGAAAGACGAAATTATCTCACGACACATAACCGCACCCAACAAAGGAAAACACTGGAAAACACAAAAAGAGGGTGTATTCTCTACGGGTTCAAAGCGCACACGCAGTGATTTTTCTTGAGGGTTCAAAATTATATACGCGGTATTTTCTACGGGCTCAAATGTGTCTATGGTATCCTTCTTGGGTTCAAAATTATATATGGAGCATTTTTCTACGGGTTCAAAACTGCCCCTGTGATATTTTGTTGAGTCAGAAATTCATATATGCAATATTTCCTATGGGTTCGAAGTCATATGAAGCACATATACAATATTCTCTACGGGTTCGAAAATGCACACGCGGTATCTTCTTCGGGGGTTCAAAATTATATACGCGATATTTTATTCGGAGCTCAAGTGCGTCTCTGACATTCTTCTTCGGGTTCAAAACTATATACGCGGTATTTTCTACGGGCTCGAATGCGTCTATGGTATCCTTCTTCGGGTTCAAAATTATATATGGAGCGTTTTCTACGGGTTCTAATCATATATACAGTATTTCCCTTGGGTGCATATATACAATATTTTCTACAAGAAGCACGCCAAAGAAATCATATGCGCAATATCATTGCAAGGATTATAAAAACGCCTACTTTTAGGGTTTGCACCTACATGAAAAGGAAACAAGAGAAATCTTTGGAAGACATACACAGGAAGGTTTTCTTTATGACTCTGTAGCTAGTATGAAAAGATGAAAGAATAAAGATGAGAGAAAGGGATTTTATATATATGGGCGTGGAGATTCTGAAATAGGGAAGGATTTCCCTATACCAAAAATCGTGCATATAAGTAACGGGCCCACAAGGGCGCCCAACTTCCCAACGTTGCCCAAGTTGCACCGGTCCCACCAATTGCGCCCAACTTCCCAACGTCGCCCAAGTTGCACCGGTCCCACCAATTGCGCCCAACTTCCCAAAGTCTCCCAAGTCACGCCAGCTAGCACGCTCAGCTTCCCCACCTTGCACCAGTCCCGCCAGCTAGCACGATCATCTTCCCACTTTGCGCCAGTCCCGCCAGCTAGCACGCTCCGTTTCCCAACTCACGTCAACTTCTCAATGTCGTCCCGGCTTCTGTCTCTCAATGACGCCGACTTCCCAATTGTGCCGACCTCTCCGTTTGTGCAAAGCGCGGAGGCAAGGATTCCAAATCCTATTTATAAAAAGTTCGGATAAGCCTCCTCAATTCTCTTTACGATTTGTTGTCAATATAGTTTGTCACCATCTTATG
Organism: Papaver armeniacum; assembly: GCA_023531295.1. NCBI lineage: Eukaryota > Viridiplantae > Streptophyta > Magnoliopsida > Ranunculales > Papaveraceae > Papaver > Papaver armeniacum. The sequence goes on along the minus strand of JAJJWW010008039.1, from coordinate 337,816 downwards.
CTTACCTCGCAACAAAGATCTGTTCCGAGCTAGCGGGGGACTTAGTGTTGATGGTGGTTTTTAAACAAAGGGTAAAATCGTAAAACCCCAAATATCCTAATGTCACCTAGGTGACACATTTATTAGAACATTTAATGCATGTAGTCGGTAATTAATAGGGGTATTTTTTCAAATTAGGGTTACAACGAACAAAACCTAATTCCCCTCTCGTGCCAATGGCAAATCATGCCAGCCACACCTAGCCCAAGCTATCCGCACCTCTCATTGCCAATGGAAAATCATGCCGGCCACACCAAACGTGATAGGGTGTAGAACACATCCTATTTACTATCTATTGTTTATGCTTTCTTTGCTATTTTTCTTGTAAATTATGTATTTTACGCTTGTTTTGAGTTTTATAGCTACTTTGGAGTCGCACGGAGGAAAGAAGAAGAAATCACCCAATTTGAGCCAAAAGGGCAAAAAGGTCATTTTACGGGCGATTGATATATGGAGCTCGATTAAGGTTAAGGGCAACCCAATTTGGAGGAGTTCTAAAGCCGAGGCCCAGTCAAGGCTAAAGGGGTTGTCATTCGGTACCCCTTATCATCTACCGGAGTGCATTTATCGGCTCTCATATGGGGTGTCTTAATCTATCCTAACACTCATACCCTAGTTCAGTCGAGAAGATTTTCTTCTCTTCTCTTCTTTACTCTCATCCTATTCACCTGAAACTAAGAGCAGCGGCTACTTGAGAGAAGAAAGTGAGATCGAGAAATTCATAGAGAGTTGAGACGGGTTATAGTCATAGAGGAAAAAGAACATGGTATCGAATTTAGGTTGTTGATGATGCAATTCAGAGATGATGAAAAAGGGGATCTGAGGTTGCTGAATCCGTAACAGAAATTGAAGATGGAAGAATTTGTTTAAAGAACATGAAATTGGAGTTGGGTTCAGTTTGAATTCAAAAATTGCAATTGAAGAATTTATGGTTGAACCAAAGAAAGAGCGGCTGCTTGAGAGGAGAACTGAGACTAGAGACCGATTAGGGTTCGTTTGAGCAAGATGAACTGATGGTGAGATTCTCAGGAGGAGAAGAATTTCAGCTGCTACTTTTGAGATTGAGAACAAAGTGAACAGAGAGATGAAATTGAGGATGCTGTGGATAAATCAGATCAAAAGGCGATTAGGTCTGCTGTTACAGGGTTTTGAGCAGAATTTGAGAAGGGGATTTGATGAGATGATTGAACAGAGATAGATTGAAGATTTGATGTGAGTTGAAGAAGAATCGAAGATGTGAATGAGCTTGATCTTCTTTGTTATACGGGGTTATGATGGAGTTGGAAATCTTTGAGATAATGGGTTTCTTGTGGATTGTTGGTATTGCGAGTCATGGCCCACGATTTTGTGGGTTTGAGGTGTGCAAAATTTGTAAAAGAAAGTGCCGGGGTTGTGCGGTATTGAGTTAATGTGTTTGCAGCTTACCAAATGGCTTGGTGAAACGGTGTTGATCTTATGAGATGGAGATGCATTTCGGAAGGAGTTTTGCGGTGGAGTTGAGTTTGGATGCAATGGGCATTGTTCTTTGAAATAATGAGCTAAAATGGAGATGATGCTATTGAATTGGACAGAGGAGACACAGCAGCTGGAATGGCTAGGTTGTTGGCGTGGAGTGCTGCTGCAAATGGAAGAGAATGAATAAAATGGTGCAGCTGGTTTGTAAGTGGCAATGCAGGCCATCACGGCTGGATTTTCCCAGCTGAAGTGCCATCTTGGTGCAGCACAGAGTCTAGGCCAGTGCAATGGCCTTGGCCAATACTAACTCATTCAATCAGCTGAGTTAGAAGCTGACTCGGTCGATTTGACCCGAGTTGACTCAGCTGACTCCTCCTTCCCTTGACCCGGTTGACTAACGGTTGACCCGTTTGACCGTTAGTCCTAACGGTGGACTGACGGAATATTCCGTCGAATATACCAGTGACGGTGAAATTTTCAGGTGGCCGACGGCGACTATTCCGGACGGATTCCGGTCATAATACCAGTTTTCCGGCGATCCAAAAAATCCAGAATATTCTATGGACTTCTCTCATGGGTGTGAAGACTTGGACAAGGAATTGGATGGAGAACGGGGCTCAAATTTCGAAAGAGAAGATGGAAGAAGAGAAAGACTTGAATTTGGAAATTGAATTACTATGGAAAAAGGATTTTATTCCTTGGAAGATATGGAGAACATTGAAGCCTATAAGTAGAGAAGTTCTCTAAACACTTTGACACATATCTTTTTACACATCTTTTACACATCTCTCTACACACACAACACTTGTGTTTTTGCTTCCGAAAATTCTTCTTTTTAATTATTTGTGTGAACTCTTGAAAATTCTCCTTTTAATTATTATTTGTGTGAATTTCAAAAACATGAGTAGCTAATTTTATTATTGATTGAGGATGAATTCCTAGTTCTTAATACATGATTTGAGTTTTGTTTCAATTCTATCTTGAGGTTTTCACATGATTATCGTTTGTTTTTACTATTAGGAATGTTTATTCATTCATGATTGATTGATAGGTTGTTTAGAGTGCACGCTAAATTGATTTGTTAATTTGATCTAAAGCTAGTGAAAGTTAGGGGATAAGTAATCGTTTCTTGACTTTTTACATAAGTAGCAAACACGAGACCTTGCGGAGGGATTAGTGGAGCAATTGTGTGTGAAAACAACGTTAGCAAGTAGACCTTGATCTAAGAGTCCAACTACTAATATTAACCTAATAAGTTCATAAATCTTAATGCGTTTATTTAAATTACATCTAGAGTGATCTACTACTAGGTGGTTTGGTAAATAGAATCCGGTAGTCGAAAACTTCCGTATCCGTGATACTGAGGATTTAGGGGTTTAGCACTGATCTAGCTGCTTTACCTACGGTTGGTGATAATTTGTGACTAATAACAAGTAGAAAAAAACATAACTTGATTCATTGTTTTACAACGAAGAATGATTCCTTGATCTTGTCTCTCTTATTGTTTTCAACTTTATCTTTTAATTGCTTTGTTTATTTTCTTTTGCTTTATACATCCCCCCTTTTCGTGACAATTTTTACAACTAGAATCTCTTGTTCCTCGTGGGAACGAACTTGACTTCCATTATATTATTTTTAATTGAGTGGAAATAAGATATTAATTTGATTGCACCTACGACACGCATAAAATTTTGGCGCCGTTGCCGGGGATTCAATTATTTCTCTTTTTAAAAAAAAAGAAATATTAATTTGATTGCACCTACGACACGCATCAAAAACAAATATTTCTTTTTTTTTTTTTTTTTTTTTCTCTTATCATGTTAAAATTTCCCACCTTGACTTTACTAGGAGGATTCAATTACATTGAGGACAATGTAAGGTTTAAGTGTGGGGGAGTGGTTAAGCATGTATTTTAAAAAAAAAAAATTAAAAAAAAAAATTAAAAAAGTTTTGAAAAAAAAAAAAAAAAAGTTTTACATAAAACTTCCAACTTTTAGAGATTTTAGAGTCACTAGTATACTTCTAGGTATGTTTACATAGAGATTTTGACCGACATAATTGAACTTGGAAATGTTAGAGAACTACATTCGGATTTCTTGTTTGTTAGAGTGTTAAATAATGGATTTAATCATGCCGGTGATGCGAATTTGGTGCAGGGAGAAATGCATTATTAGAGTTGCTGATCAATCATTAGTGGAGACTACCCGTATTCATATCATTTGAGGCACCGACCAGAAATTTTTCCATCTACTAAAGAGCTTTCTTTTGAGTGTGTGTCACCGTACGTAAATTCCGGGTAGAATGGTGAGCTACCCAACCTCCCACCAATAGAAGCACTACTCTTTGATCTCTTGAGTGCTAATTTTGTCAATCATGAGGGTGACGTCTATAGATGAAAGCTTCCTTCTTGTAGTTCGATTAGCAGTTAGCACCATTCTCTCTCTCGACAACAACGGATCCATAGAAACAACATCATCATCAACAAGGAGCGACATCAAAATCTACAAGGAAAGTTGGAAAAGTTTAAGGTTTACAAGCAACGGAACGAGAAAAAGAGAAAATTTCATATTCAAGTAAAGCAACATACAAATGAGCGGATTTTTACATATATGTTGAGGACTTACAATACAATGAGGTAATTTTATATCCAAGTATGAAGGCTTATTTATAAGAGCGAAGAAAATCAAAAGGTGAGAATTGTTGAAGTTTATGATTTTGAGGCGATACAAGTTGTGAAGAATCAAGCGGTAAAATACTTCTTTCACGGCCATGGTTTATTTTGTATTTAATTTCTCTAATATTTCAAAAAAAAAAAAAAAAAAAAAAAAGAGAAATATTTTTTTTGTTAATAAGCCGTGGGGAAGGAAAATTTATAAGAAAGTTTCAAGCGACAAGGATTTAAGGTAAAAAGAGTTATAAATTGTCAAGGATTTATGAAATTCGAGAGTTTATCACCAATAGTTGAAACCGAAGACCAAGAAGTTAAAACGAGGAGCGAAGACGTTTCTATTGGATGCGGTGAGAGTGGTGTTATCATAATTGGCGATCGGATGTGAAGGTGAGTAAGTAATCTCATCCTCGATAATAATGGTTGATTTCCTTTCGTAGAGATCGTCAGAAAAATGGTTTTTCAAAATATTAAAAGATGTGGGTTTTTAAAAAAAATTCGGAAGTTATCCTTCCCACCATTCAACGTGTCGCAGGAATTCTCTCTTCATTCCTACCTGCACACATGTGAGACCCATAAAAAAGCCGTCTTTTTGAGTGCAATTATCATAAAATCCTTTTTGGTAAGGCAGAAGTCGAGGCGAAATGCTTATTGATCGTTTCTCAAACACGCGTTCTCTCATTATGGTGTGGTTATTTCTCACTCAACATTTAAGAATGAGAATACGTTCTTTAGTATTTCTAACTTCTTATTACTAGCATGCAGAAACTCTATGTCCTCATAGCTCTTTAGATGCTTGGGACGCTTGAACGCTTTGAAGTTGTGAGTTTTTAGTTTGATTTGCTCGAGGACTAGCAAAGTCTAAGTGTGGGGAATTTGATAGGGTGTAGAATACATCAATTTACTATCTATTGTTTATGCTTTCTTTGCTATTTTCTTGTAAATTATGTATTTTACGCTTGTTTTGAGTTTTATAGCTACTTTTGGAGTCGCACGGAGGAAAAGAAGAAGAAATCACCCAATTTGAGCCAAAAGGGCAAAAGGTCATTTTACGGGCGATTGATATATGGAGCTCGATTAAGGTTAAGGGGCAACCCAATTTGGAGGAGTTCTAAAGCCAGGCCCAGTCAAGGCTAAAGGGGTTGTCATTCGGGTACCCTTATCATCTACCGAGAGGGTGCATTTATCGGCTCTCATGTGGGGTGTCTTAATCTATCCTAACACTCATACCCTAGTTCGATCGAAGATTTTCTTCTCTTTTCTTCTTTACTCTCATCCTATTCACCGAAACTAAGAGCAAATGGCTTTGCTGAGAGAAGAAAGTGAGATCGAGAAATTCATAGAGAATTGAGACCGGGTTGCGGTCGGAGAGGAAAAGAACATGGTATCGAATTTAGGTTGTTGATGATGCAATTCGAGAGATGATGAAAAAGGGGATGCGAGGTTCTTTGAATCCGTAACAAAAATTGAAGATGGAAGAATTTGTTTAAAGAACATGAAATTGGAGCTGGGTTCGTATGAATTCAAAAATTGCAATTGAAGAATTTATGGTTGAACCAAAGAAAGAACAAATGGCGCTTGAGAGGAGAAGCTGAGACTAGATACCGATTAGGGTTCGTTTGAGCAAGATGAACGATGGTGAGATTCTCGGGAGGAGAAGAATTTCAGTTTGCTACTTTTGAGATTGGGAACAAAGTGAACAGAGAGAGATGAAATTGAGGATCTTGTGGATAAATCGGATCAAAAGGCGATTAGTCTAACATTACGGGTTTTTTGAGCGAGAATTTGAGAAGGGGATTTGATGAGATGATTGAACAGAGATAGATTGAAGATTTGATGTGAGTTGAAGAAGAATCGAAGATGTGAATGAGCGATGCTTACATTTATACGGGGTTGTGATGGAGTTGGAAATCTTTGAGATAATGGGTTTCTTGTGGATTGTTGGTATTGCGAGTCATGGCCACGGTTTTGTGGGTTTGAGGCTTGTCATTGTAAAAAAGTGCGGGGTTGTGCAGTATTGATTTAATGTGTTTGCAGCTGCAAATGGCTTGAGCTGAAACTGGTGTTGATCTTATGAGATGGAGATGCAGCTCAGAAGGAGTTTTGCAGTGGAGTTGAGCTGGATGCAATGGGTTGTTGTTCTTTGAAATGATGAGCTAAAATGGAGTGATGCTATTGAATTGGACGGAGGAGACACAGTTTGGAATGGCTAGGTTGTTGGCGTGGAGTCTTTCTTTGCAAATGGAAGAGAATGAATAAAATGGTGCAGGTTTGGTTTGTAAGTGGCAATGCGAGGCCATCACGGCTGGATTTTCCCAGTGAAGTGCCATCTTGGTGCGGCCACGAGTCTAGGCCGGTGCAATGGCCTTGGCCAATACTAACTCATTCAATCGGCTGAGTTAGAAGGCGGCTCGGTCGATTTGACCCGAGTTGACTCGGTGACTCCTCCTTCCCTTGACCGGTTGACTAACGGTTGACCCGTTTGACCGTTAGTCCTAACGGTGGACTGACGGAATATTCCGTCGAATATACCAGTGACGTTGAAATTTTCAGGTGGCCAGCGGCGACTATTCCGGCCGGATTCCGGCCATAATACCAGTTTTCCGGCGAGCCAAAAAATCCAGAATTTTCTATGGACTTCTCTCATGGGTGTGAAGACTTGGACTAGGAATTGGATGGAGAATTGGGCTCAAATTTGGAAAGAGAAGATGGAAGAAGAGAAAGACTTGAATTTGGAAATTGAATTACTATGGATAAAGGATTCTATTCCTTGGAAGATATGGAGAACATTGAAGCCTATAAGTAGATAAGTTATCTACACACTTTGACACATATCTTTTTACACATCTTTTACACATCTCTCTACACACACAACACTTGTGTTTTGCTTCGAAAATTCTTCTTTTTAATTATTTGTGTGAACTCTTGAAAATTCTCCTTTTAATTATTATTTGTGTGAATTTCAAAAACATGAGTAGCTAATTTTATTATTGATTGAGGATGAATTCCTAGTTCTTAATACATGATTTGAGTTTTGTTTCAATTCTATCTTGAAGTTTTTCACATGATTATCGTTTGTTTTTACTATTAGGAATGTTTATTCATTCATGATTGATTGATAGGTTGTTTAGAGTGCACGCTAAATTGATTTGTTAATTTGATCTAAAGCTAGTGAAAGTTAGGGGATAAGTAATCGTTTCTTGACTTTTTACATAAGTAGCAAACACGAGACCTTGCGGAGGGATTCCGTTGAGCAATTGTGTGTGAAAACAACGTTAGCAAGTAGACCTTGATCTAAGAGTCCAACTACTAATATTAACCTAATAAGTTCATAAATCTTAATGCATTTATTTAAATTACATCAAGAGTGATCTACTACTAGGTGGTTTGGTAAATGAAATCCGGTAGTCGAGAACTTCCGTATCCGGTGATACAAGGGATTTAGGAGTTTAGCACTGATCTAGCTGCTTTACCTACGGTTGGTGATAATTTGTGACTAATAACAAGTAGAAAGAACATAACTTGATTCATTGTTTTGCAACGAAGAATGATTCCTTGATCTTGTCTCTCTTATTGTTTTCAACTTTATCTTTTAATTGCTTTGTTTATTTTCTTTTTGCTTTATACATCCCCCTTTTCGTGACAATTTTTACAACTAGAATCTCTTGCTCCTCGTGGGAACGAACTTGACTTCCATTATATTATTTTTAATTGAGTGGAAATAAGATATTAATTTGATTGCACCTACGACACGCATCAAATTTTGGCGCCGTGCTTAGGGATTCAATTATTTCTCTTTTTTAAAAAAAAAGAAATATTAATTTGATTGCACCTACGACACGCATCAAAAACAAATATTTCTCTTTTTTTTTTTTTTTTTTTTTTTTTCTTATCATGTTAAAATTTCCCACCTTGACTTTACTAGGAGGATTCAATTACATTGAGGACAATGTAAGGTTTAAGTGTGGGGGAGTGGTTAAGCATGTATTTAAAAAAAAAATTATTAAAAAATTAAAAAAATTAAAAAAAAAAAAGTTTTACATAAAACTTCCAACTTTTAGAAGATTTTAGAGTCACTAGCATACTTCTAGGTATGTTTACATAGAGATTTTGACTGACATAATTGAACTTGGAAATGTTAGAGAACTACATTCGGATTTCTTGTTTGTTAGAGTGTTAAATAATGGATTTAATCATGCCGGTGATGCGAATTTGGTGCAGGGAGAAATGCATTATTAGAGTTGCTGATCAATCATTAGTGGAGACTACCCGTATTCATATCATGTGAGGCACCGACCAGAAATTTTTCCATCTACTAAAGAGCTTTCTTTTGAGTGTGTGTCACCGTACGTAAATTCCGGGTAGAATGGTGAGCTACCCAACCTCCCACCAATAGAAGCACTACTCTTTGATCTCTTGAGTGCTAATTTTGTCAATCATGAGGGTGACGTCTATAGATGAAAGCTTCCTTCTTGTAGTTCGATTTGCAGTTAGCACCATTCTCTCTCTCGACAACAACGGATCCATAGAAACAACATCATCATCAACAAGGAGCGACATCAAAATCTACAAGGAAAGTTGGAAAAGTTTAAGGTTTACAAGCAACGGAACGAGAAAAAGAGCAAATTTCATATTCAAGTAAAGCAACATACAAATGAGCGGATTTTTACATATATGTTGAGGACTTACAATACAATGAGGTAATTTTATATCCAAGTATGAAGACTTATTTATAAGAGCGAAGAAAATCAAAAGGTGAGAATTGTTGAAGTTTATGATTTTGAGGCGATACAAGTTGTGAAGAATCAAGCGGTAAAATACTTCTTCCACGGCCATGGTTTATTTTGTATTTAATTTCTCTTGTATTTCAAAAAAAAAAAAAAAAAAAAAAAGAGAAATATTTGTTTTGTTAATAAGCCGTGGGGAAGGAAAATTTATAAGAAAGTTTCAAGCGACAAGGATTTAAGGTAAAAAGAGTTATAAATTGTCAAGGATTTATGAAATTCGAGAGTTTATCACCAGTAGTTGAAACCGAAGACCAAGAAGTTAAAAACGAGGAGCGGAAGACGTTTCTATTGGATGCCGTGAGAGTGGTGTTATCATAATTGGCGATCGGATGTGAAGGTGAGTAAGTAATCTCATCCTCGATAATAATGGTTGATTTCCTTTCGTAGAGATCGTCAGAAAAATGGTTTTTCAAAATATTAAAAGATGTGGGTTTTTAAAAAAAATTCGGAAGTTATCCTTCCCACCATTCAACGTGTCGCAGGAATTCTCTCTTCATTCCTACCTGCACACATGTGAGACCCATAAAAAAGCCGTCTTTTTGAGTGCAATTATCATAAAATCCTTTTTGGTAAGGCAGAAGTCGAGGCGAAATGCTTATTGATCGTTTCTCAAACACGCGTTCTCTCATTATGGTGTGGTTATTTCTCACTCAACATTTAAGAATGAGAATACGTTCTTTAGTATTTCTAACTTCTTATTACTAGCATGCAGAAACTCTATGTCCTCATAGCTCTTTGGATGCTTGGGACGCTTGAACGCTTTGAAGTTGTGAGTTTTTAGTTTGATTTGCTCGAGGACTAGCAAAGTCTAAGTGTGGGGGAATTTGATAGGGTGTAGAATACATCCTATTTACTATCTATTGTTTATGCTTTCTTTGCTATTTTTCTTGTAAATTATGTATTTTACGCTTGTTTTGAGTTTTATAGCTACTTTGGAGTCGCACGGAGGAAAAGAAGAAGAAATCACCCAATTTAAGCCAAAAGGGCAAAAAGGTCATTTTACGGGGCGATTGATATATGGAGCTCGATTAAGGTTAAGGGGCAACCCAATTTGGAGGAGTTCTAAAGCCAGGCCCAGTCAAGGCTAAAGGGTTGTCATTCGGTACCCCTTATCATCTACCCGGAGGGTGCATTTATCGGCTCTCATGTGGGGTGTCTTAATCTATCCTAACACTCATACCCTAGTTCAGTCGAGAAGATTTTCTTCTCTTCTCTTCTTTACTCTCATCCTATTCACCTGAAACTAAGAGCAGCGGCTGCTTGAGAGAAGAAAGTGAGATCGAGAAATTCATAGAGAATTGAGACGGGTTGCAGTCAGAGAGGAAAAAGAACATGGTATCGAATTTAGGTTGTTGATGATGCAATTCAGAGATGATGAAAAAGGGGATCTGAGGTTGCTGAATCCGTAACAGAAATTGAAGATGGAAGAATTTGTTTAAAGAACATGAAATTGGAGTTGGGTTCGGTATGAATTCAAAAATTGCAATTGAAGAATTTATGGTTGAACCAAAGAAAGAACAGCGAGTCACGCTTGAGAGGAGAAGCGAGACTAGATACCGATTAGGGTTCGTTTGAGCAAGATGAACTGATGGTGAGATTCTCGGGAGGAGAAGAATTTCAATTTGCTACTTTTGAGATTGGGAACAAAGTGAACAGAGAGATGAAATTGAGGATGCTGTGGATAAATCAGATCAAAAGGCAATTAGGTCTGCTGTTACAGGTTTTTGAGCAGAATTTGAGAAGGGGATTTGATGAGATGATTGAACAGAGATAGATTGAAGATTTGATGTGAGTTGAAGAAGAATCGAAGATGTGAATGAGCAGTGCTTCTGTTATACAGGGTTGTGATGGAGTTGGAAATGCTGAGATAATGGGTTTGCTGTGGATTGTTGGTATTGCAGTCATGGCCACAGTTTTGTGGGTTTGAGGCTGTGCAACTGTAAAAGAAAGTGCCAGGGTTGTGCAGTATTGATTTAATGTGTTTGCAGCTGCAAATGGCTTGAGCTGAAACTGGTGTTGATCTTATGAGATGGAGATGCAGCTCAGAAGGAGTTTTGCAGTGGAGTTGAGCTGGATGCAATGGGTTGTTGTTGCTGAAATGATGAGCTAAAATGGAGCTGATGCTATTGAATTGGACAGAGGAGACACAGCAGCTGGAATGGCTAGGTTGTTGGCGTGGAGTGCTGCTGCAAATGGAAGAGAATGAATAAAATGGTGCAGCTGGTTTGTAAGTGGCAATGCAGGCCATCACGGCTGGATTTTCCCAGCTGAAGTGCCATCTTGGTGCAAGACAGAGTCTAGGCCGGTGCAATGGCCTTGGCCAATACTAACTCATTCAATCGGTGAGTTAGAAGGCGACTCGGTCGATTTGACCCGAGTTGACTCAGTGACTCCTCCTTCCCTTGACCGGTTGACTAACGGTTGACCGTTTGACCGTTAGTCCTAACGGTGGACTGACGGAATATTCCGTCGAATATACCAGTGACGTTGAAATTTTCAGGTGGCCGGCGGCGACTATTCCTAGGATTCCTACCATAATACCCGATTTTCCGGCGAGCCAAAAAATCCAGAATTTTCTATGGACTTCTCTCATGGGTGTGAAGACTTGGACTAGGAATTGGATGGAGAATTGGGCTCAAATTTGGAAAGAGAAGATGGAAGAAGAGAAAGACTTGAATTTGGAAATTGAATTACTATGGAAAAAGGATTCTATTCCTTGGAAGATATGGAGAACATTGAAGCCTATAAGTAGAGAAGTTATCTACACACTTTGACACATATCTTTTTACACATCTTTTACATATCTCTCTACACACAACACTTGTGTTTTTGCTTTTGAAAATTCTTCTTTTTAATTATTTGTGTGAACTCTTAAAAATTCTCCTTTTAATTATTATTTGTGTGAATTTCAAAAACATGAGTAGCTAATTTTATTATTGATTGAGGATGAATTCCTAGTTCTTAATACATGATTTGAGTTTTGTTTCAATTCTATCTTGAAGTTTTTCACATGATTATCGTTTGTTTTTACTATTAGGAATGTTTATTCATGATTGATTGATTGATAGGTTGTTTAGAGTGCACGCTAAATTGATTTGTTAATTTGATCTAAAGCTAGTGAAAGTTAGGGGATAAGTAATCGTTTCTTGACTTTTTACATAAGTAGCAAACACGAGACCTTGCGGAGGGATTCCGTTGAGCAATTGTGTGTGAAAACAACGTTAGCAAGTAGACCTTGATCTAAGAGTCCAACTACTAATATTAACCTAATAAGTTCATAAATCTTAATGCATTTATTTAAATTACATCAAGAGTGATATACTACTAGGTGGTTTGGTAAATAGAATCCGGTAGTCGAGAACTTCCGTATCCGGTGATACAAAGGATTTAGGGGTTTAGCACTGATCTAGTTGCTTTACCTACGGTTGGTGATAATTTGTGACTAATAACAAGTAGAAAAGAACATAACTTGATTCATTGTTTTGCAACGAAGAATGATTCCTTGATCTTGTCTCTCTTATTGTTTTCAACTTTATCTTTTAATTGCTTTGTTTATTTCTTTTGCTTTATACATCCCCCTTTTCGTGACAATTTTTACAACTAGAATCTCTTGCTCCTCGTGGGAACGAACTTGACTTCCATTATATTATTTTTAATTGAGTGGAAATAAGATATTAATTTGATTGCACCTACGACACGCATCAAATTTTGGCGCCGTTCTTAGGGATTCAATTATTTCTCTTTTTTAAAAAAAAAAAAATATTAATTTGATTGCACCTACGACACGCATCAAAAACAAATATTTCTCTTTTTTTTTTTTTTTTTTTTTTTTTTTTTTTTTTTTCTTATCATGTTAAAATTTCCCACCTTGACTTTACTAGGAGGATTCAATTACATTGAGGACAATGTAAGGTTTAAGTGTGGGGGAGTGGTTAAGCATGTATTTTCATAGATTAGGTTTGGTTATTCAGAAAGGTATTGGTGCCCAGCTTGTGGCTAGGCTACCAACTTCTTCTTTGTAAAAACAATTTTTATATTAATATTAATAATAAATATTAAATAATTACTTAAAAAAAAAAAAATTTAAAAATTTAAAAAAAAAAAAGTTTTGCATAAAACTTCCAACTTTTAGAAGATTTTAGAGTCACTAGCATACTTCTAGGTATGTTTACATAGAGATTTTGACTGACATAATTGAACTTGGAAATGTTAGAGAACTACATTCGGATTTCTTGTTTGTTAGAGTGTTAAATAATGGATTTAATCATGCCGGTGATGCGAATTTGGTGCAGGGAGAAATGCTTTATTAGAGTTGCTGATCAATCATTAGTGGAGACTACCCGTATTCATATCATGTGAGGCACCGACCAGAAATTTTTCCATCTACTAAAGAGCTTTCTTTTGAGTGTGTGTCACCGTACGTAAATTCCGGGTAGAATGGTGAGCTACCCAACCTCCCACCAATAGAAGCACTACTCTTTGATCTCTTGAGTGCTAATTTTGTCAATCATGAGGGTGACGTCTATAGATGAAAGCTTCCTTCTTGTAGTTCGATTTGCAGTTAGCACCATTCTCTCTCTCGACAACAACGGATCCATAGAAACAACATCATCATCAACTAGGAGCGACATCAAAATCTACAAGGAAAGTTGGAAAAGTTTAAGGTTTACAAGCAACGGAACGAGAAAAAGAGCAAATTTCATATTCAAGTAAAGCAACATACAAATGAGCGGATTTTTACATATATGTTGAGGACTTACAATACAATGAGGTAATTTTATATCCAAGTATGAAGACTTATTTATAAGAGCGAAGAAAATCAAAAGGTGAGAATTGTTGAAGTTTATGATTTTGAGGCGATACAAGTTGTGAAGAATCAAGCGGTAAAATACTTCTTCCACGACCATGGTTTATTTTGTATTTAATTTCTCTTGTATTTCAAAAAAAAAAAAAAAAAAAAAAGAAATATTTGTTTTGTTAATAAGCCGTGGGAAGGAAAATTTATAAGAAAGTTTCAAGCGACAAGGATTTAAGGTAAAAAGAGTTATAAATTGTCAAGGATTTATGAAATTCGAGAGTTTATCACCAGTAGTTGAAACCGAAGACCAAGAAGTTAAAAACGAGGAGCGGAAGACGTTTCTATTGGATGCCGTGAGTGGTGTTATCATAATTGGCGATCGGATGTGAAGGTAAGTAAGTAATCTCATCCTCGATAATAATGGTTGATTTCCTTTCGTAGAGATCGTCAGAAAAATGGTTTTTCAAAATATTAAAAGATGTGGGTTTTAAAAATATTTCGGAAGTTATCCTTCCCACCATTCAACGTGTCGCGGGAATTCTCTCTTCATTCCTACCTGCACACATGTGAGACCCATAAAAAAGCCGTCTTTTTGAGTGCAATTATCATAAAATCCTTTTTGGTAAGGCGAAGTCGGCGAAATGCTTATTGATCGTTTCTCAAACACGCGTTCTCTCATTATGGTGTGGTTATTTCTCACTCAACATTTAAGAATGAGAATACGTTCTTTAGTATTTCGACTTCTTATTACTAGCATGCAGAAACTCTATGTCCTCATAGCTCTTTGGATGCTTGGGACGCTTGAACGCTTTGAAGTTGTGAGTTTTTAGTTTGATTTGCTCGAGGACTAGCAAAGTCTAAGTGTGGGTGAATTTGATAGGGTGTAGAATACATCCTATTTACTATCTATTGTTTATGCTTTCTTTGCTATTTTTCTTGTAAATTATGTATTTTACGCTTGTTTTGAGTTTTATAGCTACTTTGGAGTCGCACGGAGGAAAAGAAGAAGAAATCACCCAATTTAAGCCAAAAGGGCAAAAAGGTCATTTTACAGGCGATTGATATATGGAGCTCAGTTAAGGTTAAGGGGCAACCCAATTTGGAGGAGTTCTAAAGCCAGGCCCAGTCAAGGCTAAAGGGGTTGTCATTCAGGTACCCCTTATCATCTACCAGAGGGTGCATTTATCGGCTCTCATGTGGGGTGTCTTAATCTATCCTAACACTCATACCCTAGTTCAGTCGAGAAGATTTTCTTCTCTTCTCTTCTTTACTCTCATCCTATTCACCTGAAACTAAGAGCAGCCCGGCTTGAGAGAAGAAAGTGAGATCGAGAAATTCATAGAGAGTTGAGACGGGTTGCAGTCAGAGAGGAAAAAAGAACATGGTATCGAATTTAGGTTGTTGATGATGCAATTCAGAGATGATGAAAAAGGGGATCTGAGGTTGCTGAATCCGTAACATAAATTGAAGATGGAAGAATTTGTTTAAAGAACATGAAATTGGAGCTAGGTTCAGTTTGAATTCAAAAATTGCAATTGAAGAATTTATGGTTGAACCAAAGAAAGAACAGCGGCTGCTTGAGAGGAGCAACTTGAGACTAGAGACCGATTAGGGTTCGTTTGAGCAAGATGAACTGATGGTGAGATTCTCGGGAGGAGAAGAATTTGTTCTTGCTACTTTTGAGATTGAGAACAAAGTGAACGAGAGAGATGAAATTGAGGATCTTGTGGATAAATCGGATCAAAAGGCGATTAGGTCTCAACATTACGGGGTTTTGAGCGGAATTTGAGAAGGGGATTTGATGAGATAATTGAACAGAGATAGATTGAAGATTTGATGTGAGTTGAAGAAGAATCGAAGATGTGAATGAGCAGTGCTGATGTTATACAGGGTTGTGATGGAGTTGGAAATGCTGAGATAATGGGTTTGCTGTGGATTGTTGGTATTGCAGTCATGGCCACAGTTTTGTGGGTTTGAGGCTGTGCAACTGTAAAAGAAAGTGCCAGGGTTGTGCAGTATTGAGTTAATGTGTTTGCAGCTGCAAATGGCTTGAGCTGAAACTGGTGTTGATCTTATGAGATGGAGATGCAGCTCAGAAGGAGTTTTGCAGTGGAGTTGAGCTGGATGCAATGGGTTGTTGTTGCTGAAATGATGAGCTAAAATGGAGCTGATGCTATTGAATTGGACAGAGGAGACACAGCAGCTGGAATGGCTAGGTTGTTGGCGTGGAGTGCTGCTGCAAATGGAAGAGAATGAATAAAATGGTGCAGCTGGTTTGTAAGTGGGGGTGCAGAGCCATCACGGCTGGATTTTCCCAGTGAAGTGCCATCTTGGTGCGGACACGAGTCTAGGCCGGTCAATGGCCTTGGCCAATACTAACTCGTTCAATCAGCTGAGTTAGAAGCTGACTCGGTCGATTTGACCCAAGTTGACTCAGCTGACTCCTCCTTCCCTTGACACGGTTGACCCGTTTGACCGTTAGTCCTAACGGTGGACTGACGGAATATTCCGTCGAATATACCAGTGACGGTGAAATTTTCAGGTGGCCGGCGGCGACTATTCCGGCCGGATTCCTGCCATAATACCAGTTTTCCGGCAAGCCAAAAAATCCAGAATTTTTATGGACTTCTCTCATGGGTGTGAAGACTTGGACTAGGAATTGGATGGAGAAGATGGAAGAAGATAAAGACTTGAATTTGGAAATTGAATTACTATGGAAAAAGGATTCTATTCCTTGGAAGATATGGAGAACATTGAAGCCTATAAGTAGAGAAGTTCTCTACACACTTTGACACATATCTTTTTACACATCTTTTACACATCTCTCTACACACACAACACTTGTGTTTTTGCTTTTGAAAATTCTTCTTTTTAATTATTTGTGTGAACTCTTGAAAATTCTCCTTTTAATTATTATTTGTGTGAATTTCAAAAACATGAGTAGCTAATTTTATTATTGATTGAGGATGAATTCCTAGTTCTTAATACATGATTTGAGTTTTGTTTCAATTCTATCTTGAAGTTTTTCACATGATTATCGTTTGTTTTACTATTAGGAATGTTTATTCATTCATGATTGATTGATAGGTTGTTTAGAGTGCACGCTAAATTGATTTGTTAATTTGATCTAAAGCTAGTGAAAGTTAGGGGATAAGTAATCGTTTCTTGACTTTTTACATAAGTAGCAAACACGAGACCTTGCGGAGGGATTAGTGGAGCAATTGTGTGTGAAAACAACGTTAGCAAGTAGACCTTGATCTAAGAGTCCAACTACTAATATTAACCTAATAAGTTCATAAATCTTAATGCGTTTATTTAAATTACATCTAGAGTGATCTACTACTAGGTGGTTTGGTAAATAGAATCCGGTAGTCGAGAACTTCCGTGTCCAGGTGATACAAGGGATTTAGGGGTTTAGCAGATCTAGTTTGCTTTACCTACGGTTGGTGATAATTTGTGACTAATAACAAGTAGAAAAGAACATAACTTGATTCATTGTTTTGCAACGAAGAATGATTCCTTGATCTTGTCTCTCTTATTATTTTCAACTTTATCTTTTAATTGCTTTGTTTATTTTCTTTTGCTTTATACATCCCCCTTTTCGTGACAATTTTTACAACTAGAATCTCTTGCTCCTCGTGGGAACGAACTTGACTTCCATTATATTATTTTTAATTGAGTGGAAATAAGATATTAATTTGATTGCACCTACGACACGCATCAAATTTAGGCGCCGTTTCTTAGGGATTCAATTATTTCTCTTTTTTAAAAAAAAGAAATATTAATTTGATTGCACCTACGACACGCATCAAAAACAAATATTTCTCTTTTTTATTTTTTTTTTATTTTTTTTTTATTTTTTTTTGTTTCTTATCATGTTAAAATTTCCCACATTGACTTTACTAGGAGGATTCAATTACATTGAGGACAATGTAAGGTTTAAGTGTGGGGGAGTGGTTAAGCATGTATTTTAAAAAAAAATTACAAAAAAATTAAAAAAATTAAAAAAAAAAAAAAGTTTTACATAAAACTTCCAACTTTTAGAGATTTTAGAGTCACTAGCATACTTCTAGGTATGTTTACATAGAGATTTTGACCCACATAATTGAACTTGGAAATGTTAGAGAAATACATTCGGATTTCTTGTTTGTTAGAGTGTTAAATAATGGAATTAATCATGCCGGTGATGCGAATATGGTGCATGGAGAAATGCATTATTAGAGTTGCTGATCAATCATTAGTGGAGAATACCCGTATTCATATCATGTGAGGCACCGACCAGAAATTTTTCCATCTACTAAAGAGCTTTCTTTTGAGTGTGTGTCACCGTACGTAAATTCCGGGTAGAATGGTGAGCTACCCAACCTCCCACCAATAGAAGCACTACTCTTTGATCTCTTGAGTGCTAATTTTGTTAATCATGAGGGTGACGTCTATAGATGAAAGCTTCCTTCTTGTAGTTCGATTTGCAGTTAGCACCATTCTCTCTCTCGACAACAACGGATCCAGAGAAACAACATCATCATCAACAAGGAGCGACATCAAAATCTACAAGGAAAGTTGGAAAAGTTTAAGGTTTACAAGCAACAGAACGAGAAAAAGAGAAAATTTCATATTCAAGTAAAGCAACATACAAATGAACGGATTTTTACATATATGTTGAGGACTTACAATACAATGAGGTAATTTTATATCCAAGTATGAAGACTTATTTATAAGAGCGAAGAAAATCAAAAGGTGAGAATTGTTGAAGTTTATGATTTTGAGGCGATACAAGTTGTGAAGAATCAAGCGGTAAAATACTTCTTCCACGGCCATGGTTTATTTTGTATTTAATTTCTCTTGTATTTCAAAAAAAAAAAAAAAAAAAAAAAAAAAGAAATATTTGTTTTGTTAATAAGCCGTGGGGAAGGAAAATTTATAAGAAAGTTTCAAGCGACAAGGATTTAAGGTAAAAAGAGTTATAAATTGTCAAGGATTTATGAAATTCGAGTTTATCACCAATAGTTGAAACCGAAGACCAAGAAGTTAAAAACGAGGAGCGGAAGACGTTTCTATTGGATGTCGTGAGAGTGGTGTTATCATAATTGGCGATCGGATGTGAAGGTGAGTAAGTAATCTCATCCTCGATAATAATGGTTGATTTCCTTTCGTAGAGATCGTCGAGAAAAATGGTTTTCAAAATATTAAAAGATGTGGGTTTTAAAAAATTTCGGAAGTTATCCTTCCCACCATTCAACGTGTCGCAGAGAATTCTCTCTTCATTCCTACCTGCACACATGTGAGACCCATAAAAAAGCCGTCTTTTTGAGTGCAATTATCATAAAATCCTTTTTGGTAAAGCGAAGTCGAGGCGAAATGCTTATTGATCGTTTCTCAAACACGCGTTCTCTCATTATGGTGTGGTTATTTCTCACTCAACATTTAAGAATGAGAATATGTTCTTTAGTATTTCTAACTTCTTATTACTAGCATGCGAAACTCTATGTCCTCATAGCTCTTTGGATGCTTGGGATGCTTGAACGCTTTGAAGTTGTGAGTTTTTAGTTTGATTTGCTCGAGGACTAGCAAAGTCTAAGTGTGGGGAATTTGATAGGGTGTAGAATACATCCTATTTACTATCTATTGTTTATGCTTTCTTTGCTATTTTTCTTGTAAATTATGTATTTTACGCTTGTTTTGAGTTTTATAGCTACTTTGGAGTCGCACGGAGGAAAGAAGAAGAAATCACCCAATTTGAGCCAAAAGGGCAAAAAGGTCATTTTACGGGCGATTGATATATGGAGCTCGATTAAGGTTAAGGGGCAACCCAATTTGGAGGAGTTCTAAAGCCCGGACCGAGTCAAGGCTAAAGGGGTTGTCATTCGGGTACCCCTTATCATCTACCAGAGGGTACATTTATCGGCTCTCATGTGGGGTGTCTTAATCTATCCTAACACTCATACCCTAGTTCAGTCGAGAAGATTTTCTTCTCTTTTCTTCTTTACTCTCATCCTATTCACCTGAAACTAAGAGCAGCGGCTGCTTGAGAGAAGAAAGTGAGATCGAGAAATTCATAGAGAATTGAGACGGGTTGCAGTCAGAGAGGAAAAAGAACATGGTATCGAATTTAGGTTGTTGATGATGCAATTCAGAGATGATGAAAAAGGGGATCTGAGGTTGCTGAATCCGTAACAGAAATTGAAGATGGAAGAATTTGTTTAAAGAACATGAAATTGGAGTTGGGTTCAGTTTGAATTCAAAAATTGCAATTGAAGAATTTATGGTTGAACCAAAGAAAGAACAGCGGCTGCTTGAGAGGAGAACTGAGACTAGATACCGATTAGGGTTCGTTTGAGCAAGATGAACTGATGGTGAGATTCTCAGGAGGAGAAGAATTTCAGCTGCTACTTTTGAGATTGGGAACAAAGTGAACAGAGAGATGAAATTGAGGATCTTTGTGGATAAATCAGATCAAAAGGCGATTAGGTCTGCTGTTACAGGTTTTTGAGCAGAATTTGAGAAGGGGATTTGATGAGATGATTGAACAGAGATAGATTGAAGATTTGATGTGAGTTGAAGAAGAATCGAAGATGTGAATGAGCAGTGCTGCTATTATACAGGGTTGTGATGGAGTTGGAAATGCTGAGATAATGGGTTTGCTGTGGATTGTTGGTATTGCAGTCATGGCCACAGTTTTGTGGGCTTGAGGCTGTGCAACTGTAAAAGAAAGTGCCAGGGTTGTGCAGTATTGAGTTAATGTGTTTGCAGCTGCAAATGGCTTGAGCTGAAACTGGTGTTGATCTTATGAGATGGAGATGCAGCTCAGAAGGAGTTTTGCAGTGGAGTTGAGCTGGATGCAATGGGTTGTTGTTGCTGAAATGATGAGCTAAAATGGAGCTGATGCTATTGAATTGGACGGAGGAGACACAACAATTGGAATGGCTAGGTTGTTGGCATGGAGTCTTTCTTTCAAATGGAAGAGAATGAATAAAATGGTGCAGCTGGTTTGTAAGTGGGAAGGCACCGCCATCATGGCTGGATTTTCCCAGCTGAAGTGCCATCTTGGTGCAGCACAGAGTCTAGGCCAGTGCAATGGCCTTGGCCAATACTAACTCATTCAATCAGCTGAGTTAGAAGCTGACTCGGTCGATTTGACCCGAGTTGACTCAGCTGACTCCTCCTTCCCTTGACCCGGTTGACTAACGGTTGACCCGTTTGACCGTTAGTCCTAACGGTGGACTGACGGAATATTCCGTCGAATATACCGATGACGGTGAAATTTTCGGTGTGTGGCTTGACTATTATTCCTACGGATTAGGCCATAATACCGATTTTCGGCAAGCCAAAAATCCAGAATTTTTATGGACTTCTCTCATGGGTGTGAAGACTTGGACTAGGAATTGGATGGAGAATTGGGCTCAAATTTGGAAAGAGAAGATGGAAGAAGATAAAGACTTGAATTTGGAAATTGAATTACTATGGAAAAAGGATTCTATTCCTTGGAAGATATGGAGAACATTGAAGCCTATAAGTAGAGAAGTTCTCTACACACTTTGACACATATCTTTTTACACATCTTTTACACATCTCTCTACACACACAACACTTGTGTTTTTGCTTTTGAAAATTCTTCTTTTTAATTATTTGTGTGAACTCTTGAAAATTCTCCTTTTAATTATTATTTGTGTGAATTTCAAAAACATGAGTAGCTAATTTTATTATTGATTGAGGATGAATTCCTAGTTCTTAATACATGATTTGAGTTTTGTTTCAATTCTATCTTGAAGTTTTTCACATGATTATCGTTTGTTTTTACTATTAGGAATGTTTATTCATTCATGATTGATTGATAGGTTGTTTAGAGTGCACGCTAAATTGATTTGTTAATTTGATCTAAAGCTATTGAAAGTTAGGGGATAAGTAATCGTTTCTGGACTTTTTACATAAGTAGCAAACACGAGACCTTGCGGAGGGATTCCGTGGAGCAATTGTGTGTGAAAACAACGTAAGTAGACCTTGATCTAAGAGTCCAACTACTAATATTAACCTAATAAGTTCATAAATCTTAATGCGCTTATTTAAATTACATCTAGAGTGATCTACTACTAGGTGGTTTGGTAAATAGAATCCGGTAGTCGAGAACTTCCGTATCCGGTGATACAAGGGATTTAGGGGTTTAGCACTGATCTAGCTGCTTTACCTACGGTTGGTGATAATTTGTGACTAATAACAAGTAGAAAAGAACATAACTTGATTCATTGTTTTGCAACGAAGAATGATTCCTTGATCTTGTCTCTCTTATTGTTTTCAACTTTATCTTTCAATTGCTTTGTTTATTTTCTTTTGCTTTATACATCCCCCCTTTTCGTGACAATTTTTACAACTAGAATCTCTTGCTCCTCGTGGGAACGAACTTGACTTCCATTATATTATTTTTTAATTGAGTGGAAATAAGATATTAATTTGATTGCACCTACGACACGCATCAAAACACTCCAAATCATGCCAACCATGCTAGCCGCACCCCCGTGTCAATGGCAAATCATGCCAGCCACACCTAGCACAAGCTAGCCGCACCTCTGTGCCAATGGAAAATCATGCCAGCTACACCAAACGCGCCAGAGCATGCCAACCATGCTAGCCGCACCTCCGTGCCAATGGCAAATCATGCCAGCCACACCTAGCCCAAGCTAGCCGCACCTCTGTGCCAATGGCAAATCATGCCCGCCACACCAAACGCGCCAAAGCATGCCAACCATGCTAGCCGCACCTCCGTGCCAATGGAAAATCATGCCCGACCACACACCTAGCCCAATCTAGCCGCACCTCTGTGCCAATGGCAAATCATGCCAGCCACACCAAAACGCGCCAAAGCATGCCAACCATGCTAGCCGCACCTCAGTGCCAATGATAAATCATGCCACCACACCTAGCCGAGCTAGCCGCGCCATGCCAAACGCACTCGCCTTGGCCCTAGCTATGCTAGTCACACCAAACGCGCAAAGCATGCCAACCATGCTAGCCGCACCTCCGTTCCAATGGCAAATCATGCCAGCCACACCTAGCCCAAGCTAGCCGCGCCATGCCAACATACTCTGCCTTGGCCCTGGCTACGCTGGTCACGCCACGCCAAGCCAAACACCCTTACCTTGGCCCTAGCCGCGCCATGCCAAAGTAGCGCCCGCACCTAGGCTTGCAAACCGTGCAACCTAGACCAAATTGGCCACATGCCATTGGCACATGCCAACACGCTCATTTGGTAGCTTTTCTCACCAAGGCGTGGCCCTAATGGCAAAGCATGCCATTGGCACATGCCAACACGCTGTTTGGTATCTTTTCTCACCAAGGCGTGGCCCTAATGGCCAAGCATTCCATTGGCACATGCCAACACGCTCATTGGTAGCTTTTCTTACTGTAGTGGCCCTAATGGCCGAGCATGCCATTGGCACATGCCAACACTCTCATTTGGTAGCTTTTCTCACCAAGGCGTGGCCCTAAAGGCCGAGCATTCCATTGGCATATGCCAACACGCTCGCTGGTAGCTTTTCTTACCAGGCCTTGGCCCTAATGGCCGAGCATGCCATTGGCACATGCCAACACGCTCGCCGGGTAGCTTTTCTCACCAGGGCGTGGCCCTAATGGCGAGCATGCCATTGGCACATGCCAACACGCCGCTGGTAGGTTTTCTCACCAGGGCGTGGCCCCAATGGCCGAGCATGCCATTGGCACATGCCAACACGCTCGCTGGTAGCTTTTCTTACCAAGCCGTGGCCCTAATGGCCAAGCATGCCATTGGCACATGCCAACACGCATCGCTGGTAGCTTTTCTTACCAGGTCGTGGTCCTAATTTCCACGCATGCCATTGGCACACGCCAACACGCATCGGCTGGTAGCTTTTCTTACCGGTCGTGATCCAAATTGGCCACGCATGCCATTGGAACATGCCAAACACGCACGCTGGTATCCCAACTTGCAAGCCGTGCAACCTAGGCCAACTTGGACATACGCGCCATTGGCACATGCCAAAACGCACGCTGGTAGCCTTACTTGCAAACCGTGCAACCTACCGCCAAGGCATTCAGCACATACCACACACGCCACTAGCAGCTCTAGCATTGCCACTTACACTCAACGTACAACCTACCACCAAGGCATTCCACACATGCCATTGCCACATGCCACACACGCCACTAGCAGCTGCGCATTGCCACTTGCGCTCGAGTGCAACCCGCAACAAAGGCATTCCGCACATGCAATTGGCACATGACACACGCGCCCCTAGCGGCGCCACTTGCACTCAAGGTGCAACCAACACTCGAGACATCAACACAAACTAGGGGATGCTTTCCAGGGTCTTGGTTTGGCGGTCACAGCATGCGGCGTACACTACGCTTACATTAAGAAAGCGTGAATAGGAATAAAGCGGTCAAATAAATGAGGAAATAATGGTGAAAAAGTTTTCACCCATAAACACCATGCGGTTACCACCTCCTCCCATTATTTCACCCTTTACTCTCTTCCTTCATGAGGCCAGGGTACGTTTCAATCTCGACTAGTATAAATAGGTCTTACCTATTTCCACCAGACAACATGTCTCGGTCAGGAGAAAAATACAACACTCTCAGAAAAGGCAACTTTGAAAGCTCTCCAAAAAGCTTTCATCTCTTGCAAGCTTCCTAAGCTTTCACTTTCGATACAAGTCGAGACACTACTCTCCAAGAATTATTACGGTCTCAACACCTTTCTTTGCTTCCCTCCCCAAATCAACCCTTCTCCTCCACTTTGTGACCGAAGCAAGTCAGAACGGCCATTTCTTGGTTTAGGCCTGGACTTGTGCAGATTGATCTACGTAATCTAGAAAGTGCTCACGTGCATCACATTTGTTTAGGGTTTAAACCAGTTTCTCACTCACCTACCGAATTTACCAAAATCGGCGGAAACGATTTTTACCCATAAACAGTTTCCAACTAGTTATGTAATACTCTTTATTCTTTTATCTAATAATAATAAGGGAAAATTGGGAATATGCCCCAAAATCCAGTGTAATCTTGGGATATATCCCAGAATTCCAGTTTCTGGTTATATGCCCCAGCCGTCTAAGTTTCCATCCAAAGGTGTTAAGTAGTCAATATGACCACCACACATGTGAAATGGCACGTGCGAAGACATATACACCCTTTTATCACATATGTAAACCCCACGGATAACCATCTTTTCATCGTCGTCCACATGATTAATTACACTGTTACAACAGTTCATCACATCATTTGCTGATCAGATTTAAATGATGAACGAAGTCTGGATATCTCCATAAATCAATTCGAAATCACCCATAGAATATTATCTCCTACTTCTCCTTTAACAATACCACCAGATCAAATCATAATCCCCAATTTCAATTTGAACCCTAATTGCATCTGAAAAATGAAATCAAAATTGATAAAACTGCGATTCTAACAAGTACGTACCCATTCATCGATTTAACAGAAATCATTATAAATTCGAAGAAAACCTCTTTCAATCATGGTGGTAACTGCCCTTACACTTGAGGATTGTGAGAGCTTCATTATTCCGATTAAATAATCATTCTTTGATGAATATTAACTATTATAGACAATGAATTAGTTGGAGGGTTATATTTATCCATCAGATGCTTCAGTATTTTGATCTCGAGTCATCCAATTTGTCATTGCAACAGTGTTTCTTACTTGAAATTTTTGGTGTCTGGTTTTTTTCGGTCTCTCGTTTTTTCTGTTCTAATAGAGAAGAAGCTTGTACGTGGAGAAAAAAAGAAGATAACACGTTTGGCCTGTTCGATTTAATTGTGTTAGATCCTTAGGCGTTCAAATGAAAAGGTTAAACTTGACATTTCCAAATCTCGCGATATCTCCTATTCCGAGATTTTGACTGGTCCAATGTTTGAGAAATTGACTACTTAACTGAATGGGACAGAAATCGTCACACTGGGGCATATATTACCATAAATTGGAATCTTGGGACATATCACCAAGATTGCACTGGATTTTGAGGCATATTCCCAATTTTCCCTAATAATAATACCTATAAAAAATAAAAATAAAAAAAATAATTAAAATATTTTTTTTAAATAATTAATTAAATAACAATTATTACATGAAACTAGTTGGAAGCCTAACAAGCTAAGCTCCAACGACATACTACTACATTAATTGAACAGGTTGTTGTGCTAGCCTACCAGTGAGCCTCATGGGTAACCTAGCCAAAGGAGCCGAAGCGGATGGGTGTTGAGATTGTGTCACAAGGGGGGCAAACTAACTCTACCTTCCATGTTAATTTCTGCAATATTACGCCATTGGGGACTCGAACCTGGGACCTCCTGGAACGCATGAAACATTGGGGAATGGGGATGACCAACCGAGCTATGGGCCCGTTCTTAGATAAAGAGTATTGCATAACTAGTTGGAAGCCTAACAAGCTAAGCTCCAACAACGTACTACTACATTAATTGAACAGGTTGCCGTGCTAGCCTACCCGGCCCGAGCCTCATGGGTAATCTAGCCAAAGGAGCCGAAGCGGATGGGGGCTGAGATTGTGTCAAAAGAGGGCAAACAAACTCTACCTTGCATGTTAATTTCTCGCAATATTACGCCATTGGGGCTCGAACCTGGGACCTCCTGGAGCGCATGAAACTTTGGGGAACGAGGATGACCAGCTAAGCTAGGTGCCCGTTCTTTCTTAAAATTAATAAATATTACTTATGATTTATTAAATATATTAGAATTAAAAATATAATTTATTATAATTAAAGTGTATTTAAAACTAATTTTTTAAATATGTCTATTTTCATCATTAACTACATCCAGGGGCGGAGCCACATGGAAGGGTGGGTGTGCACTTGCCCACCCAGCCCATCTGGTTTCCAAGCCCAATTTTTCGTATTTTAGCCCAATTTAGTCATTTTTACCCATTTTGCACCCCTTAAATGTCCACTAATTCATAGCTTGCCCACCCAATTCTCAAAACCTGGCTCCGCCCCTGACTACATCACCAACACTTTAAAATACAAGTTTACCAAACAGAATTTGTAGTTTGTTAATTTCACAGTGCTTTTTAAATTATAATTTACCAAACTCCATGCCGATTTATTTCCACAACACAACACAACAAAAAAGCACTATTCTAAACCTCACAACAATGCCAAACTAGCCTCTAGACTATACCCACAACCAAATAGATGCCAAAATATTTGACCCATTGGATAATCTGTATCTTGCTTCTATGGCCGTCCTTACAGAAACCTTAAGTATGAATCATGAAAAATGATTAAAGACATGGCTAATTGTAAAGGAATATATCGTACCATATTTTGAATTTAATTCTATGAATAAAGATGATTGTGTATATGGTAAGATATTTTATAATTCATTGTAATTGTCTTGATTGGTAGATCTTGATTGTGCTGCCATAATTGCTCTGATTTGTATATATAAAAGACTCACTCGGCCCTTGAAATGATAAGACAAAACCAAAACCTTTCGGTAACATTCTAATCAGCCTATTCATATTTTGACATTTCTCATTTCGGACTTTGGTACGTAGTGAGGCTCACCATCAACATTAGTATACGCTGGGTAGTAGGATTCTTGTTCCGAGTAGTAGCCCTCAATAGTCTCAACATCCTCGAGTTCATAGAAGTCCCATCCACCATTTTCTATGAACTTCTCTGGGAAATCCAAAATATTTTTCACTATGGACTTCCAGTTCAGCTCCACCTTGTTCACATAGTACTTAGATATCCCGACTCCCTTTTCCGTTTAGTACATCTTCTACTATCACTACAAAATCTGCTGTCTTAGACTGATACTCAGCCAACAATCTCTGTGCATATGTTTCTTTAAAAAGCGAGCTCGCTCTGCCTGCCTAAGCATGCGCTGCTCTTCAGTATACATATCTGGGTTGTCAGATAAGTTAAATCCATCCCAAAGGTGGTCCATACGGTGATGATTCCAACAAAACTTCAGATGCTTGCGGAAGGCGAGGCGTTTGGTAGCATCATCATCATCATCTCTGGTTCGTTCCGACGATTCACTTGCTTCCATTGAATTGAGGTGCAACAAATTAATCTGTGTCTGAAAACAGAAACAAAAGCAGAAAAGACTTATTCCTTGGCAATTTGGCATTAAAACTGCAGGAACTAGTGAAAAACAGAAAAATAACATATAAAACTTCAATCGAACATCATATATTTGTATTTGTCATCACCACGATACCTTTATATTACTTTTGCTCAGATTGCTATTCCTTCTCCTTCCTAACCCTAAATCGGTAAGCTTGTATACTTGCTGCAATCATGTACTTTGTATTATCATGGCAAATAATGGGCCTAGCTTTATCGAGCCTGTTCTAAGAACGGGCCTAATTTTCACTCTTCACGCTGAGTTTCTTATGAATTTCTCGGAGGTTGCGTCCATTCCATTTACTTGAATCACTTTTTAGGAACTATTCTTTTGGGACCACGGTCTTTTTTAGGAGATGATGATTTTATTTTCGGTAAGACATTTTGAAGTAAATCTAAGCCACCCCTTATACAAATGTTTATGTTAGTATTAAAATTATCCTTTCTAATTGAGTCTGTATAATGATTAGTCACTGTAAATATTCGTTAGTATAGTGATTAGTTGAATGAGTAATTTTAGTTAATTAGTGATTAGTGAGGTCAAATTAATAAATTGGTTTTTTTATAAGAAGGAGAAGAAGATGGAAAAAAGACATATTTTCAGATAGGTAAATATAAATTGAGTGACTCAAGTGATAATAGCTCCTCCGAATCAAAACCTTCATCTCTTAGAGTATTCATTAATGCTTCTTGAACTTTCTTAAAAATGAACAATATCTTAAGAACAGATAGCCGAACTTATCTAGAAATGCAGTTGGCTAATGTTTCTGAAGATCACAAGTAGCTGAATTTTGTTTTAATGTAGTTTTTGCTTTGTTCGGCTATCGGGTTCCGAGATAGGTAGCCGAACTTTTATTCTAAAGTATACATAGTAATGTTCGGTTTCAACATAAATATTCAGCTAAACCGAACTCAGCACAAGAGTTCTCAAAGTGAAGTTTTATGAGAAAATTTCTCGAATAAACCGAACTCAACATATGCGTTTGCAAAGTAGAGTTCTGTTACGGAAAAAAATTTCCGACTAATCTAACCAATTGAACTCACCATATTTCAAAGAAGGGTTCGGTTAGCAAATAAAAAAGGCAAACCAGACGAACTCCGCAATTGTTTTCCTATAAGAGAGTTCGATTATTATCCAGGGGATACATTTTCCAACTAACCTAACCAACCGAACATATTGGATTTCAGCGAGGAGTTCGGTTAGGATTTTGTTTTGCTAACCAACCGAACTCAATATTTGTTGTTCTATACAAGAGTTTGGTTACGAAAAAATTCTTTATAGCCGAAGTGTTTTTCGTGTTCTTGGTTTCGAAATGTTCGGTAAACAAACTAGGTTTTTTTAAAATTACTCCTAACCGAAAAAAACTTCCATTTAAACCCTATTCTGATGATTTCTACTCAACTTTTTTTTTATCAAAAACGGATTAAAAGTGATGGGTTTTCCAACCGAACGAGGAACATCGTGAAAAAAGGGAAGTTAGCCTAATCAAATCATGGTCCCCTAAAAAAAACATAGTCCCCAAAAATCCATTCTTTTTTAGGTACCTTGTGGAGACCCTAAAGACTAAAGTGCTCAGGTCTTTTGCCATATACTTATAAGGGGTATCCCGAAGTTAAAAAATGACTAATTTATCCTTCACTAATTTTTTCCTATAACTATAACATAATAACCACTTAAAGCCGATCATATAAAAATCTAATCTAATTCAGAAAAATAAATTGTGAATGATAAACTGGGAAGTGATCATATCTCATACGAACTTTCGAATTTCCTAGCCGAACTTTCTGTAGATATATGTTTGGGTAATATGGAGAAAAAAAAATCCTAACAGAACTTTGTAATTTCCTAAATGAACTTTCTAGTTTCCTAGTCGAACTTTCCGTAAATTTGTGTTTTCGCTTTATCTTAGGTTCGACTAGGAACATGGTGGTCTCGACATTCCTGAACATAACTCTGTAAACCAAGAAACAAAAAATTTGGTAGCTGTTCTTGAATTTTCTAAGCCGAACCTAGTCCACGCGCTCCATTAAAGAGGATGTTTGGCTGCCTGTACTTCTGTTTTTCTAGCCAAACCTAATTCAAAACTCCATCAACGAGGATGCTCGGCTACCTATACTTCTGTTTTCCTAACCGAACCTACACTAGTGGAAAATCAAAAAAAAAAAAAGTCTGCCAGAAAAAGCCTTACAATCACTAAAAACAGCTGCTTGTGGGAGCCCTAAATCGGTAGTCTTATTTTTCAAAACGACTACTCCTTGGAGCACTTGAATCTTTTTAGAAACGACTTCCTTTGACAGTCTGTTTATATGACTGATAGAAGCAGCCGTTTATATTGAACATATTCTATTAAAAAAAAGGGGAAATCGATTTAGCTAAATTAGCTCAGCTGAATCTAAAAATAAAAACTGAATCGCAATTAAATCAAATGTTACTTCAAATCTGTATTAATCAAAAAAATCAAAAATTAAATGGATAATAACTTCAAAACTGAATTTGTATTAAAAAGTGCCAACAGTTTAACTATCTAAAATACTTGAGTTCCATATCTGACAACATCAAATGCTACAATTTATATTTCTATTACAAGCTTAACTACCAAAAAGTGTCAGCATGAAGTTGAAGGAAAGACTTCACCATATATGCCTTCGTTTACATGGGAAGGGATCAAGGTTGCAAGCTACCTTCAATTGCAAGAAGGAACTAAAAACATGTTGCAAGTTCAACGACTAAGTATAGGATAAATCAAGAATGTGGTAGCCGATACAGAGGAGAGGCCATCAAGATAATTGTCTGGATAGAAAAGGGCATGTAGCATGTTGTGACAGACAAGCAATCATCTTTAAGTTGGCTGTCAAATAACAAATATTAGATTGAGCACAACACCTTAATGAAAGAACAAAATAAAATAAAGAGAAATTAAAGAGCATTACCCACAAAAAGAAGAATATAACGTTATCATACGGGAACAATCGAATGGATCGGATAAAGCACACATCCCTTAAATTCCAGCAGCACCATCAGAGGTCCTGCAATGTCAAGTGCATCCAATTTAGAGCATATACCTAAATAAAGAGATCAAAGAACAACTTACAATAGCAAAAATAAAATAAAATGGTATGTCAATAGATTCTAATTGGACAGGGAGAATTGCACAAAGAGATATCATATACGTAATACACAGAAAAATGAAACAAAGAAATTAATCTCACTTACACAAAAAAATGATGCTCGTTCAAGATGATCATAACCATCTAAATGAACTTGTTCAAGGTATGGGCATTTGAGTTAGAGGTCATGCCTCGGAAACCAACAAGAGAAAGACAAACTAGGAACGTAGTGCTGAATTTTACTGCAGCTAGACTCTGTAGAAAAGTTGAAGTCATGTTCAGCAAGTACCAAAAAATTAACCGGTAAGCATTTTAAGATTAATATATATTAGTTTACACAAACCTTGCATTTGTTGAGGACCAGTGACTTGAGCACCAGGAAACTACCCTCATCACTGAAAACTTCAAAAATAGAAGTCATCAGAGCTTCGCAATCTATAAGGTCAATTATTGCAAACAATTGTATTTCATCACCAGAGCCTTCAAGGCTTCTTTATTTTGCAACATCAACTTCTGCACATACACAGGACAACAAATATAAAATATAAATTAGACATTTCACAAATCGGCGAAACAAAATTTCAATGGATATAATAACAGGACAAGAAAGGGAATACTAACCTCGAGAGATGTTGGGATAAGCTGCATTGAGAACGTGAATTAGAAATGCAGGTTCTTAAAACAAACATAGTATGCTAATTGACACCAATGCATCATTAGAGTTTTGAATTTATCTCCACTGGCATGGCAACTTAACTAGGAACGGCGTCTCTGCAACAACACAGAAATTGGATGCAATGTACCATGTAGTCGTTGGGTCTTGTATAACAATGAAAGTTTAACGCAATTAGACTGAGTGTGTGTTTGAAAAAGGTAATTGCAAATGTAAGTATCAAATGCAACCGCCTAAAATAGGACGTGAATGTAATAGTTCTAATTTTTCTATACCGTGATCAATGTTAATGGAGATTTATTACAAAAACAACAAGCATGCAACACGGTATATATTAGTGTAGCCTTACCCTCCCTTACAACATCACCCATCACATGGCAGCACAAGATTCTATAACTGCAAGTTGATCAATCATGACTACTTCAGCTCACAAATAACATAATCAGAAAAGTCTTTATAATAAAAGAACCCAATTGGGAGACAGAAACGGTGCCTCACCTCATGAAAGAGTTTA
Organism: Papaver armeniacum; assembly: GCA_023531295.1. Classification (NCBI taxonomy): domain Eukaryota; kingdom Viridiplantae; phylum Streptophyta; class Magnoliopsida; order Ranunculales; family Papaveraceae; genus Papaver; species Papaver armeniacum. The sequence goes on along the minus strand of JAJJWW010008039.1, from coordinate 305,636 downwards.
GTATACCATGTTGTAGATATATAGCCTTTCTTGAGTCAAGCCAACACCAGGACATAAGCACAACCAAATGAAGACAAATGAGATGATCAAAATAACGAGAAAACGTGCAATCTATTGATGCATAACTTGGGATTCTTTCTAAAAATAAGCACATGTCCATCAGAAATGAAAACAAAGATATCCCCGTATGGGTGCCTGAAATAAGTACAATTGGAGATTAGTGAAGTTTAGGAACAATACCCTTTATGATCTTTATATAGCCTTTCTCGAGTCACGCCAACACTAGGACATAAGCACAACCAAATCAAGACAGATGAGATGATCAAAATAACGAAAAAAACGTGCAATCTATTTTGACCGCATAAATAGCTTCGTATGAGTACCTAAAATAAGTACAGTTGGAAATCAGTGAATTTTAGGTACAATGCCCTTTATCTTTATGTGGCAAGTTGGCGTTACTCCGAAATAACCACAAAAGGGATCTCTGACTAATAGATGAAAATAGCCTTATGTAGAAAGATTTATATAACCAATAATAGTTGATACTTAAACTTTCAATACAGGACATTTATAAAGTGCAGTCTAATAAATCTGACCGACCAATTTCTCACAAAAACATTTCATTGAATACTTCATATGCAATAAAGTAATCACTAAGTCATCAACAAACCATTCAAAATACTAGACTCCTAAATATAATGGGTTTACTTTTTACCTAAATCCAAATGATGGCCATTCTCGTCAAACTAGAGCTCCATTAGCCATCCACAGTTACCCATTGCTTCACCATCAAATATCCTCTCCCGGCTCTTCCCCATTTCTCTGCTCGCTGATTTATTGATAAAATTTCAGGTGGGTTAAACCTTTGTTTGTAATCGGTAAATATTCACCTTCAACATAAGAAATCCTACAACAACAAAATCCCAGCAAAGTTAGGTAATGGTTGTACACAAAGGATATAGGTTTTAACATAATCTTAGTGGATAGATAAGTACATGGGTTAAGGTTCTCTTAGTTATTATTCTGAAAGCTTTAAAAACTTTATATTTAGGTATAAATAAAGCAAACATAAAGAACAAAGCCTTTCACTAGTTCACCCCATTATTCCTGCAATACAAACACTACCCTAAATATCTACATTTATACACTTCTCCGGAACATAAGAGAAGTCCCCAAATAAACAATTGCATAAAATAGTATAATCGAATTAACCCTAACTCTTTAACAAAAGTAAAAAATAATTAGATTACTACTACAGCAGTAGAGGCCGGCAAAGAAGTTGACCCGTCCGAAAACTATACCTACGTCACAGTTCAACATCTAACAAATCTAGGCATATGTCTTCAATCATCCACTTTTATAATTGTCTTTGTTACTCCCAAAATCATTACGTGAAATTTATATTGGTCAACCAATGGTTTAACCAGGTTCCACTGCTCAGTCATGCTTGAACATATACCTCGCTACAACTCTAATAAAAACACCACTAATAGAAAATCTAATCTCGCGACATCTGCAAAGTGGAGAAGTTAAGTCAACATACACATTTACTTATGTGTCAATATTTTATATAATTATGATTGGAATGGGAAGAAATAGATACATTTACTTACAAAGTGGAGAAGTTAAGTCTAACATATCTACAATTCTGCAATTGCGATTTGCAAACAGAAGCCGTAATAATCATTAATGTTGTATCCACAAGCCCCGTGTTTATGGTCTCACTATCTATAAGGCATCTCAATTTGCCTTGTCAGTGCTATTTGAAGTTTTGAACTCCTTCTAAACGCATGGCTATTACCAATAAATGTCCATGTATGTTTCATTTAAATTTTGACGGTGTTTGAGTAAATGATCTACTCAGTCTCCCAATTCTTATCCCTCTCTATAGCCTATCAACATAACAAAAAAAAATCAAAAAAAAAATCAAATTCCCAATACCTTATTTGCAGTATTCTTCTCTCTTTGTTCATATCATCTGACATATAACCAAGCACCAGACTGGCCAACTGCACACAAAAACTCCAAGAACAAATTCATTTCCATACCCATTAGAGCTTTATCCAAAGTTTATTCTTCTCAACAATTCCACATTTTGAGTACCCGTCAAACATAACAGTCCAAGAAAAAAAATTCTTAGCAGGCATTTCACCAAACACCATCCGAGCAAGTCAACAATAATTGCTCCACATCTCACATGTCCGCTCGTCAAATAATTCCAATGAACTGAATATGCAAACTCCATTCTCTCAAACATTTTTCAAGCTAAATAAATCTGAAAACATTTAAAACAGAAGTCAACAATAATTTCCAAATGCATCGATTCCTTGAAGTAGTTTCAGTACCATCCTAAAGATCTGAACAGAACCATATTTCTGAAACACATTATTCTTCATGAAAATACTCTGTTTCCATTAGCAATCATTTTACTTCGATTTGACACAAGTTACATCCTGAATCAAGCAACTGAGGATGCTTTAACCATCGTTCAGAAGAAATCAGTTATAAGTTCTTGAATTATGTCAGCACGAGGGTTTTAATATTTGAATGAATATGGATGCTGGATTAATCGATTCCAACCGATTTGATAGATCATTTGAAGAATTTTAAACTACCAAAGTGTTCACGTGATCGTGTTTGATAGAAATTCCTAAACAATTTGATCGATTAACTCAATAGCGAACTTAATTCAATGAAATTCTGAGAACCATTAAATTTTCTGGAAATTTGTAGTGACGGAAAGGAAAGCATATTATTATCATATAGATGGCCTCCCTTTGGTCGGCCGATTATACATAAGAAAAAATAACATCAAAATTAAAACTTAAACCAAACATTCAACTCAAAAATCACTCTCACAGTTGAATCTAAACCGAAATCAATAATTATCAAGCCCTAATTTGATATAGAAAAACAAATCCCCAAAATCCCTAACCACCAAAAACTTTGAAAAAAAAAACTATAAACCCTTAAATTGAAACAACAACGAGAAGAAGAAAAGAAACCCTGACCGCCAACAAAGTGCTTATAAAATAACAAAATTAAAACCATAATATACAGATCTGAAACTTACTTTGGTGTTTGTGAAAGTGATAGTCCAGATGATTGTGAAGGTAAGGCTGAATTAGTCTGGTGTTTCATCAAGTAGGGGCGAGATTTAGAGTTATAAGTGAGAGAGAACTCGGAGAATTGATGGAGAGAACTGAATGAGAGAGAACTGAGAGAGAAAAGGCAGTTCGATTTCTTTTTACATCGCCCTGTTCGAGTAAAAAAAAGAAAAGGCAGTTCGATGGAGAGATTCTTTGTTTCTAGAATTGTGGACCATAAAAAGAATTGCCTCTAACAGTCTTAATACAACTCCACGTGGACAAGATTTTATTTCCTAATCTACCCTCTTGTATTACGTCTGTTAAGGGAACTTGATTTACTTTTCCATCAAAAATGACTATCTTTGGAAGCCAAACATATAAAGAAAACCACGGGTAGTCTTATTTATAAATCCCAAACAGACTTAAAATTGTTAGTGGAAAATGGATTTTTTAAGTCTGTTTGGGATTTTTTAAGTCTGTTTTCCATCACTCATTATCGGATCATTATGAAGATTGAAGTTCGCATTCCTCAAAATTGTTCTCAAGGCACTCATTTTGAATACAAGAATCTTAAATCTAGTCTTTGATTATTTTTTTCCAAGGACTTCTTTTTTCTCTATAATCATATCTCAAAGAAAACATTGATAATAATTCACTAATCTAATTTAAATCTAACAATTAATTATCCTAACTTAATCACTAGCTAACCAATTAAGAAAATGTACTTTGACCATTAAGCAAAATACATAGCCAAGGGGTGCCGGAAATACTTCAATTTAGTTAAAAATTTTAAAATGCCCCCCACCCACCTACCCAAAAAAAAAAAAAAAAAAAAATTGGAGTGGTGTCCAAAATATCGCTTATTTGTTTTTAGTGGCTACCCCCAAAAATATTACAGCCAGAGACATTATAAGAAACTGAAACTGAACTACATTTTATTTTTGGGTTTTTTTAACTTGTGTATCCATGCATACTCCAATGCTAACAGAAAACACAATCTCTCGTATACATCGATACACAAATATTGTCAATTCTCCTCATGGTGTCTCTTCCGAGAACTATTGTTGAATGTAGTGTTCTTGTCACAGGAAATTATTCTTTAAATGTTCACTCAATTTCAAACGTTTCCTTCTGGCATGATAGATGGCGCACAGATTCTTGTTTCATGGTCACTTTTAGGAGCTTGTATAAACTGGATAGGTTGAAGTATGCCAGTATTACTGAACATGTTACTAGTGATGGTTCTTGGAAGTTCAATTTCAATAGGTGCCTGACAAATGAAGAATATATATCCCTGGCTGCTCTCTTGCATATCATTGGTTCTAATCCCCCTATCCTTGATACTTTACCTGATACTAGAAGATGGTTGTTAACTTCCAGTGGAACTTTCACGGTAAAATCTTTGTATGCTAAGATGATTGAAGGTACTGGAATCGATAACTTTCCCTACAACTTTGTCTCAGGTTCACAGTATTCCTCCAAAGTTAAATTTCTTATTATGTCAGTCCATGGAAAGTTAAACTCACGGGATATGATGCGAGATAAAGGGGATAGATATTTATAGCTCCTGTACACTTTGTGGGACCGTACGAATCACAAGACCATATCTTCATCCACTGCAAAGTTGCGCACAAGATTTGGTGTTCTGCTACACCCGATGATAAGTGGGCATGGGTCTTTCCTGGACTCTGCTTAATCTTGCTAGAACTTGGTCCAACAATCAATTGTCCTCTACTGGTAAGGTGGTTTGGAGTCTTATCCCACCAGCTGTGGTGTGGGTATTATGGAGAGAAAGGAACTGTCTCACTTTTGAAGAGAAGTATGTCTACAAAACTGATGAAGATTTGTGTACGGATGTAAAATCTCTAGTGTTAACTTGGGATGCAAGCTTAGGTAACAGAGTGCATTTAAATTTCTCGCAGACTGTTAGAAACTGGAGCCTGGTGTATACTTAGCTCTGGTATTTTTTTTCTTCTTTTTCTTATCTCTTTACTACTACTTGTAGTTTCTGAACATTCTACCTCTTTGAATAAAATTCTCTCTTCTAATCAAAAAAAAAAAAAAAACATCGGTACACAATTTAACGAAACCCTTTAGTTATTTTCTAACTTTATTTGGCGTATGATTGAATTATTTAATACTTCCTCCGTCTCTAAAAGATAGGCAGGTTTGTGTGTAAATTTACACACAAACCTGCCTATCTTTTAGAGACGGAGGGAGTATTGGTTTACAATCATCGATGTCTCGATTTTTCCAATGATTGATGTTCAGGGAGGTTCTCATTACATGATGAATCTACCTCACCAAAGTTGTCCCCCGAAAGCGAGTGCTGGTCCAACTCAAACTTCAAATTTATTTCATGAACATACTTAACTGGGTACCCATGTAACATTTACAAAGGGAGGGCGGTTGCCAGAATTACACTACCATTTTCATTAATGGAAATAGAACTTTCATCCTTTCCGTAAGAAGGAAGATGAATGAATTCCACTTGTTGTAGTAGTAAAATCCTACTACTACACCCCTTATACAATCTATATAGTAAACTATGAAATCATTGTGAAGAACACTTAAAGAGATTTTATTAAGTTTAGAAATCAATACAAAGAAGATAAAACCCTAACTTGGGAAGCAAATAACTTTATCTCTCCAAAAGTTCTATCTCAACTCTCAAAAAGACCTCCCCATCACCACAAGGGTGGCTGGTCCTATATATAGGAGTTTTACATAGTGGAGGACATCTAACAAAGCCCCTATTTTCGGATCTTACGTGCGAGATCTTCGCACGTTTATATTATGTTTTCTCGTGCGTGCTCTTAGTCTTCGCACAACTCTCACACTTTACTGATGACTTTGTGACGTCACTGATTCCGTCATTTGGGATATGCTACGTGCGACTTCCCTTCGCTCCTTAGTAATTCGGTTGCTTCGCATGATACTTACGTGTGCGGTATTTAACCCCTACATTTTGCCTCTTCTCTTAGCGATCTTTGTTGAAGAAAGAGCGATGAGAGAAATTTCTTCTTAGTCGCCTTCGCTCCTTTACATGATGACCTTCACACCCCCTCAACTGTCCATATTCTTTGACTGACAATATTCTGAGATGTCGGTCTCAACTAGTCCACGTGTTGTTGTCCTCGTCTTATTTTTGGACACGTTATGACTGATGTTTGTAACTGTCTCTTCACATCTTTTCACCCATTAATGCTTTCATAAAAGCGAATTTTCATCTAAGTGGGAACAAAATCCTTTATATATCCCCTTCTCACTTTCTTTCTCTCTTTTATACTCTCTTTCCTCCTCCTTCGACCTTTGCAACTTCCTTTTCTTACTGCTGTTCTTCCACTCTATCTTGATTCCTCACTTTTCTTTGCTTCAATCTCCCATCACATATTACTTCGCTTTTTTGATCTCCTTAATCGGTTTTGATATTTATAATCCCCTTCTCATAGGAGCCCCATTAGCCAGGGTGGAGAATGGTTCAAGAATTTGAGAAGCTTGAAGTTGAGTTCAGAGATAAAGGTTTTAAATTATCCCCTTACTTGTGCGGTATTTAACCCCTACAACTGCAGTGGGCTTTTGAATATGGCATGAGCATATAAATTTAAAGGGTTGAAATTTGAAAGGTCGTTAATTAACCATACAAGATATAGAGGGACATTATTCACTTTTCATCGTGATTCTTGGAGAAGTGACTACCGTGATTCCAAATTTAACTTCTGTTTTTCGTTCTTTTATTTGTGTAGGTTAAAATGGAACAAAACAATTGGTGTAGTTGTCAAATCATCAAGTTTTGTTGTTAAACTTTTTAAAGGACAACGAAATTAATAATCCAATTTTGCACTACACTAATTTAAATTCATAATGCTAGTTTGATAAATAAATAATGAATTTATTCCCTTAAATAAATATTAACCTAATTATTCCTTGATTATCAGAATATTTGTTCATTTTTTTAAAGTGCATGATTAAAAGTTATAAGCGAAAACATGCAAATGCATTCACATATCATATTGGTTAGAGACGGCATATCATGTTTATCACCGAATTCATATTCTTTTCATTTGAATGTTCCTTTTGGAGCGTATTCCCAGCCGCTGTTTAACTAGTAAATTGCCAGACACTGTAATTTGCACAAGCTTAGTCATGTCCTTTTCTTTTTTATTTGTTGATCAGCTAGTCATGTCCTTCTTGTCTCTTATTATTCCCAGAAATTGCTCAACATGTGTGGATCGTCCAACTACCATGGATTGCCATACCAGGGGATACCGCCGGTTAATAGTACTGATCGATCACTGCATTATAGCTAGCAACTCGGCTTCATGCTAAATTAGTATTTGATTTACCAAGTAGTACAAGGCTTACAACAGAACGCACTCAGGGATATAACCTCGTACAAAAAAGAGAAAAGTAAAAGGATGATCCTTTCCAACATAATACATTATTTCGCACTTGCACTCAAATACACAAGATACCAAGAGTATGCATGGTATTGGACTATTGGTATAACTAATCTGTGGGTTTCATCTTGTGCTGGGCATCTAACTGGCTACAAACGGGTTTTAGTCTTACATACCCTGCAGGCCCGGTTCTGATGTGGGGCATCTTGGGCAACGACACAGGGCGGGAACTTTTGGAGGGCGGGAATTTTTGTTTTAGTGGTGGGATATATACTAATACTTTGGTGGCCTGCTACGATTTAGTCACCCATATCATACATGTTCGATAAAACGATCTCAATATTTCTTAATAATTATATTCCTAACTTATCCTTAAACTATCTATTCAAGAAAAAGAAAATCCTTGCCCATAAACCATAGCCGAGATTTGAGAAAGCCGTGAAGGAGAAAGTTCATTCTAATTCCACATTTCCATTCATATGTATTCTGGTAGTAGGAAAAAAATTCATTTCATTCGATTCATGGGTAATCTCTTATCTTATAATCTTATATAGTTTAATAGTCATAATCACTTGAGGATTAGGGTTACTGCCTTACTGGGGTTAGTTAATTAACTTGATTTCACTTTGAATCTTTGATGATATCTTACTGGATGGTTGCTTTTGATATTTCAATTTGATTAACTGATCTTAGTGGATTCTTAATGCTTTTGGTATTTGAATTTGATTAATTTTTTTTTTTTTTTTTTTTTTGATATCTTACTGGAAGCTTTTGATTTCATATGATCCATATCTTGTAATCTTATCGTGGCTTTTGTGTTAACTGTAAAATTGCTTCTTTGATTATTATCATATTAGTTTGTCTTCTCAAAATCTAAAATATGCTTGTTTTCATTTTTGATGGAAAATTCCTTGACTTATTAATGTTTCTCTTAAGTTGCGCGACATAAATTACTTCACTTTCGGTGTTATACAATAGATTTTATTTGGAAAATGTATAACTGTAATTGCGAGAATTTTATTTCTTTTATGCGTAAAAGGACGTTCTGTACTCTTTGGCACAAGGTCGTCAAATTGTCAGATCCGGCCCTGATACCCTGCTATCATGCATTCAAGTACATAACAACATAATGAAGATGCGTTTCTAAGTCATCAGATTTTACATCAATTTTATTTGTATTTCTATAATAACAAATCAGACGACTCAAAGGTGAGTTAATCATGCACTCACCAATGGTTCCAAAATAACCAACTCGTTTATAGTATTAAGTATTTTGATCAAAAAAAAAAAATCAACTATAAATCAGCAGCTCCAAGTACTCAGGGTGGGCAAGACAATTCTGCGTAAAATCGTATATAAATAACCTCTTGAAGCTAGTTGGCAAGTGCGAAGTTGGAAAGTGCGGCTTGCACCCGCTTGGCACTTGCGCTTAGTTCCCGCAGCTACTGCTTGTATTTATTCTGGCTCGGCAACTAATTCATAGCGAGAGATTATTATCTGATTTACAAATAAAACAACAAACAAAAAAGAAAGTACCCCTAAAGATTATATGTGGTGCAACGTGGTTTACGGTTATAGTGGAGAAGGGATTAAAAACATATTCGACATGATGTTATTTCTTTTGCAACTTAAAATGAAACAATAACAATTGGTGAAGTTGTCAAATCTTGAATTTGGTTGGTAAATGTCTGAATTAGGAATTATAAGATCCTGATTCAATGGATAGACAATACAAGAGAGAGATAGAGAATTAGAAATACCTTTGGTCTGTTTAGTGTAATCTTTCCTAATTTTAATTATTTTAAAATATAATAAACTTTGTTTAAGTTTAAGTGAAGAAAAGTTGAAATTATTGAATGTGACTAGTATTAGTCTAGCTACTAATTCTCTCTTTCTCGAGGAAACATGCATATGCGATCATAACGAGCAGACATGAAATTCTTTTCGGCCACTGTCTGCCGCATTTTGAACAGTACTAGTAATGCAAAAGAAAAGGAGTTTGTCAAGTGTACGTGTAGTTCCCAATTTCTTTTTAACATGTCAAAAAAAGAAACATTCGCAGACAGACAACGTGTAGAGCCTTTGAAAGAGTTGGATAATGGTTTTAGCTAAGTTTGTAACACAAGCCAGAATGTCTAGAGCCTTCATATATTCTTGGAAGAGTAGGACTCTGTGCACTGGCATGGGCTTCACTTGGTTTAACTAACTAACAAGTACTGTATATAAACCGTGCTACATGAACAGCTGTTTGACCGCTAAATAACAGCGGGTGCTGATGTGGCATATATGTCGATGCATAGGCGTATTTTCTATCTCCGCCATGTTGCATGAATTAAATAGAAAAAAGAAAAAATTAAGTAGAAAAAAAGAAAAAAATTACAGATTTCTTGTAGATCTTTTTTTTTTACAAAATTCAAGTAGAAAAATTTCGCAGATTTCTTATGTAAGTATGTACCATTGGTGCTATCTATTGATTGATGAACAGTCAAAACATCAGATTTTTCGATCTGAGAAACAAAATTTCGATCTTTCGCTTCTTCTGTTTTGTGAAGCAAAACTAGGGTTCTGAAAACCCTTGATGAAAACGATATCAGTTCTTTGATATATACCCCTAAATAAGGTTGTTTCCTAATTGTCAAGATCATTAGCTTTTCATTGATTTATTTATTTTAACAACATAACTTAGATTAGAGCAATTTGGAAGAGTGAAACTAGGATTAGAGTAGTTTATCTGTTTGATGTTTCAGTTATGTTTTGAGGTGCTTCCTTTTGGATAATCATCTTAACACATACAGATAATCATCTTCACACATACAGTAAAAGATTTAACAAGTAAAAGCGTCAGCGCCTTTAATCAAGTATGATGCGAATTAACTTGGATGGTTCTGTTCAAGTAAATTTGTGTATTTGATTTATGTGACGTGGAATAGAGAGAAAGTCGTATCTTTCCTACCCAGCGTTGCCACATCACTACCGCTGTTATTCAGCTGTCACTCGGCTGTTTATATAGCATTTTCGATCATAAATTAGGTGCATGCATTGATTCATAGGCTCATACAATGTTCAAGTACTAAACTTTCTTTAAACAGTGGTTCGAATGAAAAGATCAAACATATCGGCTCATTATTCGTACTTGTCACTTGCTTTGCCGTTGACAGGAGTCCTTGATTTAGGGTTCATGAACTAACTCTCTTTGCTTTAATTTATGGGACTCAAACTAATATGTTGGGTAACGAATATAAAAGAGGTAGAAATGAAACTTTAGGCAAAAAGAAGAAGAAAAAAAATGATAATGCTTGAATGCTCAAGCATTTTTGTGTCATTAATTTCATTGTACGGATACGCTTATTACAATGGAAATTTTATATAGAGCTCGTCTCATTAAGAATTAGCAAGATAAACTTTCAGTGCGTGCTATGCTTGTATGTTGTCTATCTTCTGGATAGACAACCGAGGACGGAGCCACTCTGGGACCAAAACTGACTTGATCATTCCTCAAAATTAATTTGGGGGGCGAGGAATGACTAGTTTTCTGCCAGCGGCATATGGGGGTATCAGTATTGGTTGGCTAGATGAATTGGTACGAGTATCTCTATAGCAACCCTGGTAAAAAAATGCAAAGTTGCATGCATATGGGCTCCCTTTGGAAAAAGATGAAAATATAAATACCAAAAAGAAAAAAGGGCTATGTACAATGGTCCTAATTTCCGTACGGTAAAATTGCAGGGGCCAATTCTGATGGATCCAATTCTGAGCCAATTCTGAGGTCTGTGTTCCGCCTATTTTTGAACAGTTATAAGTGTGAATATGGTTTATCACACCCTGTTCGGGTTTGTTGTTTGTTCCTTTTATGAAGGAAGAAAGATTACTAAAGAGAAACAAACAGATACGCTATTGTACAATATCATGCCAGTATCAAGTAGCGGAGAAATCACATGCTTTAATGAAGAAGAAAAGAACGATGAAGCAAAGCGTATGACTACAGCTTACTTTGAAAGCGTGAATACAGCATAGAAAATTTAAAGCATAGAGAAAAAGCTAGTTTTAGTTGTTTCTTATCTTATAGAATGAAACATATTTGCTTTAACAAATTAAGATAACTCTACTTGAAGTGCATGTTTGATTATTAGTATAATCTTCCTTTTAATTTTCAATGAAGATTGAAGTGACCACTTAGCACTATCTCATGCACTTTGTGGAGTTCACTTTAGTGCTCTTTATGCTCTATGATCAATCTCATATAAATAGTGAACTACTTTTTAGTTTAAGGGAAGGTTCCTTACAAAACCATACGTTAAGAAAATTCCTTTCTTACCTCATTTGAAAAAGATTAAATGTCACTTCGTCACCTTCTACGATCGGAATATTCGACTTTTTATTAGAATAACATGGAAAACCTAGAAATGTCAAAGCAGGTGTTAATGGAAACCATATTAAGAAATTTCTTCCCTTTAAACAAGGGAATGTAATAAAATGAACTGCTGAAAGCATCTTTAAATTCATGTGGTAGTAATTTTAGAAGTTGTCACAGCAACAAGAAGCAAAATTGTTTCTATTTTTTCTGAAACACAAACTCAAGAATATATTTGAAGATTTATAAACTTTTACTTACTAAATTAAAGCAACAATCAGTAATCGAATTTTCAGAGACAAAAATAAAAAAACAAGCAAGGAGCTCTTTAGAGAAATTACATTTTGCAATTTACCTTTTAAAGACTCACTTGTTTATAATCACATTTATTTTTCTGTAAAGGATGAAAAAATCTCAAATTGTGTTTTTTTATACAAAATCCAAACGCTTTTTAAGAGGTGTCTTCTTGTATATAGCCTCATTCCTACTAAAAATGATGCATACACCTCACCATCTTGTTTTAATTTTTTTTCACGATCTGCATCACTTGCACGTCTTCTTGGCACTTATACAGTAAGAAAACTACTTCAGTTCGGAAGTAGTGGTACACAAACACCCTGTCATGAACCCAAAGTAAAAAATGATTATAAAGGTTAATAAAGCAAAAAAAAAAAAAAAAATATAAAAAAAAAGCAAATGCACACAAATAGAGAAATGGCAGAATGCTGATATGTGTTCGGTGGGAAGGACACTGGCTATAATAATTTAAATAATAAAGTTTTGGTATAACTAAACTACAACACTTTAAGGGTTTATTTCTGTTCATTGATGTGCCATTTTTTATACTTATTTATTTCACCAATCAATTCTCCAAAGCCACTATAAATACAAGAGGTTTCTACTTCCATATCCAATAAGAAACCTACACACACATACATTTGTCTTCTTCTGCTATCCCTATCTCTCTTTTGATCTCTCATTATCATCATTAGTGTTCCTCTCTTGTTAACTATCTTTCTAGTATCATCATGGCAAAGATGTTAGAGCCTCTTTCAGTTGGAAGGGTGATCGGTGATGTTCTTGATTCTTTCACTCCAACAGTCAAAATGTCTGTAACTTATAACTGCAATAAACAAGTTTGTAATGGCCATGAGCTTTTTCCTTCTACTGTCACTGCTAAACCTAAAGTTGAAGTTCATGGTGGTGATATGAGATCATTTTTTACACTGGTAAATATATACTCCTTAGTCCATACTATATCTACTAGGACTCTGTCCATATATAAACTTGTTTGATATATTTTTTTCATGATTATAAACCTGCTTTTCTGTATAAACTTGTTTGATATGTAACTCTGATATCTGCTTTTCTTGAATTTGCAGATTATGACAGACCCTGATGTTCCTGGCCCTAGTGATCCATATCTTAGAGAACATCTCCACTGGTATACATATTATATATATATTATCTCTATAGATATCGATCTCTATATATGATCAGCTTTAAACATCCATTTTCTTTATCTATCTGTTTTAGCTAAGGCAGGCACGTGGCTCACAAGTTCATGTTTTTTCATGTCCAAAAACAAACATATCAGAGTTTCACATGTAGTTTGTTCTAGAACTAGTACTATCACAAGTGTTGCACATCCATAAATTTGTGTGTATGTTTGTGTATATTGTAGTAGTACTAAATTTGTATCACATTCTTGATCATCAGTCATTACACACTGAAACTCACATATATGGTTGCCAGATTTCATTGTTTTGAGAATGAAACTACTATTGCAACATAGTTCGTAGTAACAGAATGAGAAAACTTGCCTCTGAATATGTTGTTTCCATCTTTACAGGATTGTGACAGACATTCCAGGCACAACTGATGCTACATTTGGTAGGTTATGTCATCTCTTTTCATCATTTTTTGTGCCGTAAATTAGGATGTAGATGAGTTTCGGCCACCTTAGGTCATCGGTATTATAATAGCACCATCATTACCCATTCTCATCATTGTCGCCTTTGCTTGTCCATGAAATTTCAGGAAGAGAAGTAGTGAGTTATGAGATGCCAAAACCAAATATAGGAATACACAGGTTTGTGTTTGCATTATTCAAACAGAAAAGAAGACAATCAGTGAGTACGCCGTCATCCAGGGATCATTTCAATACTAGAAAATTTGCAGAAGCTAATGAACTTGGACTACCTGTTGCTGCTGTTTTCTTCAATGCACAAAGGGAAACTGCTGCGAGACGACGTTAGATTAATTAGCATCCCTAATTAATCAACCCAAATGAAAGAAATGATCGGGGATAATAACGTGTACTACTCTACTATATGTATTTAAAGATGTTTGCTAAAAATAAATCAGAAGTGGGTGATTTCAATCATCAGAGCACATTATTCACTAAGACCCTAGCTAGCTAGCTCAAGGAATAGTTAACAAACTAGAGAATAATGTACAAAAATATCATCTTTCCTTCTCCTTTTTTTTTCTTTTTTTTTTCTTGTATTTGCTTTGTGTCTTAGTTGTAATACCAAGCTTTATATTTGGATTTCATATGCTTACATCTTCAATCTCTCTGCTTATTTTCCAACCCAAGTTACACATTATAGTTTATTCCGATGATTTATAACATCATCCTCGGATAACAGATCTGGTAACAATTCAAGGCAATGTGAGCAATGTTAGCGGCATTGCTGTGTCACTGGAGTACATTGTCATTGGGTGATGATACCGGTGATATGAGTTTGAAACTCTTTAGCACCAAATTCTTTACCAATAAAAAAGAACAAAGAAAAGTCATTCGGGAAACCACAAAAAAAAAATTAAAAAAAAAAAAAGTCTGAGATCTTTTTTAGCTAGCAAATTCGGTAATTGTGTGATTCAGTTCTCGCTAGCAACCCAACCCGGTGCAAGAGTCTCAGATCTTTTTTAGCTATTTCCCTAGATATTTCTCCCCTTGAGGGAACTTCACTATAGGGTTATGGCTTGCCTAAAAACAACAAAATTATAAAAAAAAAATAAAACTCAAATATATGTGTTAGGTGTCTTAGCTTTTACTACTTTAGGGGAGCTTAGTGAGGATTTCATTTGTTTTTTCAAACGCCTGAAAAATTGTTTAATTAACAATGACGCTGGCAGTGGTTCAGGTAGTTTTATTTTTCATAGACTAGGTGTTGTTATTCAGAAAGGGGTTGGTGCTCACTTGTTTGCTCGGATGCCAACCAAAAACTCTGTAATTTGATCATTTTTTCTAATAAAGAATTAATATAACACCATTACTAAAAAAAAAAAATATATGTTTTGGAACTTTTTTTTTTTTTTTTCGTGCTGATGAATCGGTGCAAGATGGAGCTGAAACTCGGTAAATCATGTCAACAAGGCCACTTTGCCACTAACAAAATTTGGAACTTCCTTATGTTCAGGTTTGTTCTTAAAGTATTGCGGCAACAAAGGTTAAATAAACTGTGTAAAAAGATTTGTGGCTCCGAATCAACTTCCTTCCAAGAATTTTCAGCCTTGAATTTCATTTCACTTTCCAATTTTACTTTTCACGTTGCTTTTGAGAATCCCTTGATAACCCAACACGTAGCATGTTGAATGTAGGTACAGTAGTACTATTGGTACATATACCACACCAATGGGGATAAGAATATACATACAACTTTTACAATTTCACTCGATTGCTGCTAGTGTCCTATTTTTGGTTTTTAAGTTTCTGAAAAGAATAGGAACAGAAGTTGAAGATGCTGAGATTTTTAATTTCTCTGTACTTCCCTATTTGATTGATCGTATATTCTACTAGTATCAGTTCCAATTCCAAGTATTTTGAAAAAAAAAAAAAAAAAAAGATAAGGATGACACCGTATTCCTTAACAGCCAACTAGGTATAAATCCGCTACGGAGAAGATTTTTTCCTTGTATCCTGTAAAATCAGCTGCAAATAGTAGTCGGAATAAAATCGGGTGGAAATGTCGAACCAGCTGGAATTGTAACACTCCACAACCTTAAGCTAATGGTACCACTAGACAAGATGCTGCAAAATGAGAACCCAGCCCAATTCTTGTTACAGTCTGTTAAATGATGACGGGTATGTGCCTTTGAATAGCTTTTAAAAATGTCGGAATACCCCACATGGATTTGCTAAATCCTCTATTTTGGAGCGATCGCATTTCCTCTTCGGACTTACAAAACACACATGGTATGCGGCTTCTCTAGAGTCACGCACAAACATAAAAGATAGGACCATGCAACCAGCAAGAAGACAAAGAAAGGTCAGCTTGAGCAGCTTGACAATACACCCTATCATACAATTTACAGTGAACACTTTTAAGGACCACCATGAAGAGTGACATCTTGATGAAACCACACAATACAACACTGCTGCTGGCTGCATACCATATCCTAAATAAATCAACACTATTGGTATTATCCCCATAAAGGGAGTCATATTGTTTTAAAGATACTGTCACCCATTACTCCTACTCAAAATAGCTTATACAAAAGGACAGTTAAGAAGTTAAAAGTGTGGGGGGGCCAAAACCAAGTCGATACCGTAAAATGTGGTGAGTAAATTCATGTTTACTTTCATCCTTTAAATAGTAAACAGATTAGGACTGGAGAGGCATTCTCTGTACACACCATGTCATGTCACTGTGGATGTTACTGGTTGCAAGGTAGAGGTTAAACAATTTGTACCTCTTTGTAGTACTCAAGAGCTACTACTCTCTTCATGCACCAATACTAATACTACACTAGTCTACCCCAATTCAGGTGTACTCTCTTACAATCATCACATGGAGTCTCTTCTCTGTTCCCTTCTCTTCCTAGGAATCCCATGGTGCGCGGGAGTAACTGCATGCAAAGATAAACACATCAGACAGATAGATGCATTAGTTATGGATGATAGGGTTTCTGTTCCCTGAGCAGTTACTTTGACTAGCAAAAATTGACTACCGACTGAAAGGTAAAATTTACTACAGACTCATGCAAGATCTTGCTGTACACAAGCAACTAGCACATACAAGAACAAGAAGTTGTCCACGGCGGGTTGAGCTTAGCATACATACAAAACATATCAAAATACGATCTTGTGGGTTTGAAAGGGTGATGCAACTGATGGTCTGCTCACCATTGATCATATAACTAGAATGTCCTCTCAAGGCCATCAGGGGGATGTATCGAACTGACTGCGATCTTGGATTTTTCCAAACACCATGGTCACTAAGAAAAGAGCCATTTATACAGCTTTATTCTTAGCATCACAACTGCTGGGCACTCACATAAGATGTACAAATAGCAAGGACTCCAAAAAGAAAGTAGAGAAGTAACACTAAATAGTTCTAGAGACTTCATGGGGATTAAATTTCAATTCTATATTCAAAAAATTTGCAGGAATTTCTTCATGATACTGTAGTAAAACAGTAAGAAGGGAGTCCAAGATTCTAAAGACCGTGAGTCCAAGATTCTAAAGACTGTATATCTGTTAATATTCTATGGACTTGGGATAACCATCAGGTCAGTCCTTTCTCTAAAAGCCGCAACATCCGGCCATGATACCAGAAGAAATACTTTCTTCTACTCAGGGCTCAAAGTCTAGATAGAGAAGAAATAGGATCAGAATGCATGGCCTAGTAGAGAGAGAGGGAGCTAGGCATACAATGACCTAAACAAAAAAGACAAAATTCCATGATTGAAAACAAAATACTGTGAATACTGAAATTTGGACACGACATCCCATGTATCTTGAGGTGTCGATCTCTCAAACGATTTAGTGGACCAAACAAATCACTGTGGCTCACCCAAATAAGTGAGAACCCTGCAATTTTGTTGAAGCAATTGTTATCACGGACCAGTTAAGAGAAACTACAAGGCCAAAAAAACCTAGTAGTAAAGAGCCCACAAACAGTACAAAATCTACCTGTGGGATCCATCCACTACTAAACCCTGTTTCATGCATGAATAATTCCTAACAAACAAACCAAAAAGAATCCAAAACAACTACACCCTAATTTGCCCGGAGATTGGGGTATACCCAATAAGACAAAATCAGGTCATTATGAAGTAAAGCCAAGCTACCCCTTAACCTAGATTTTTCTAAATGGCTAAAATGCCCCCACATGATTAACTCTAATTTAACTAAAATGATTAGATTAGTTAAATTAGTTAGATTAATTAGTTGATTTAGTTATAAGTTGGGTTTTAGAAATCATTTAGAGAGAGAATTAGTATGAAGTAGTAGAGGAGATTTTGTGGGGGAAAAGTTGGAGTTTTTGTGAAATTTGTGATATGAGTGAGATGAGTGATTCTAATCCTGATTTTGAAGTGGGAGAGTCTTCTAACTTTCCTTCTACAGATGAGTACTTGTATGATGATCTACTAGACCATGATCGAATGGATTACGTGCATGACCCTCACTTTTATTTTCCTCAAACTCATGATGGGTATGGAAGTGATGAATGTATTGAGCCAAACGAAGAATCCAATGACCAAGAAGAAGAGAATGGAGCCGCAAGTAATCGACAGACAACCTAGGTGGTGAATATTGTGATTTTTCCATGCAAATGATCGATTTTGGTTTTTTTTCTTTCAATTCTATTATACAGTGGTCTGGTCGACGCTTGTCGATCATGCTCACCATAAAAGCCATGGTTCTACTTTGCACAACGTGCCGACTTTTCATGAAAGCAATACCACGCCGCAGTGTAGATAATTTGAACCTTGCGTCGACGTCCATTTTTTTGAAACACTTTCGGACCTTGCCTACTGTTTCCATGTCGGCAATGTTTATATTCTCTTACGTGCCGATTTTTCTAGTCGAAGTTGTTTTATATGTCGAACCTGACCTTGGTAATACATATCAACTAAACTTTTGATGTTTTGTAGATTGTGGCATTGGTACCTATGGAGGATCGCCTCAAGATCGTAAAATTAGGGGTCCCGATACTTAGAACATTATGCTAATGATTTGGAATGGAAGGAAAAAGATGACGCGGTAAATTGGATTGTTGAGAAAGCAAAAGAGAAGATGTGCGTTCTAGTGAAAAACACCCAACAAAAATCTACGAGGTTTGAAATGATATGCGAGTGTTATGGGTTGCCGGAGGAAAGTCACAAGAGAAAGGGTTATGTGTATGATAAGAAGACGACTAGGATGTACAAGACGAAGTCAAAGAAGTGTGGATGCCCATTCAAGATTATTTTTGGGAGGAACAAATTAAGAAACCGACAACGTGTGGAGAATGAGTAGAGTTGATGTTGGTTGGCATAACCATAAAGATCCGGAAACTCTTGTTGGGCATTGTCAAGTTGCCAAGTTGAAACCGCACGAGTTCGAACAAGTAAGAACAAGTTGGGGAATTAAACCAAGTAAGCTCCTAAGTAAGTTCAAGAGGGATGACCCGCGTAACCTTTCTTCATTGTCTACAATTTATGCGGCCAAGGCAACTATTAAAAGAATTGAATGGGATGGAAGAAAGGTGATGGAAGAATCACAATGGTTAATACACAAATACAACTACACGGTGAGACACCATGAGTCATCGAGGGGAAGGTGGATCGTATTTTTTATTGCGCATCCCGATATGTTTCAATTGGCGCGTTGCTTTTACCAAGTTTTGTTCATGGATTGTACTTATAAGACGAATAGGTACAACATGCCTTTGTTGAACATTGTAGGACAAACCTCGGATAAGCAATCGCTCACGGTGGCATGGTGTTTTATGGATCGTGAGAAGGATGATAGCTATATTTGGGCATTGGAAACTTTGAAGCTTCTCTACCACGAAGACGAAACTTCGGGGGTTATAGTCACCGACAATGAGAAAGCAATAATGAACTCCATGAGGATAGTCTTTCCCAATGCACAAAATTTCCTTTGCACTTGGCATATACAATGCAATCTTAGAAATAATTGTAGAAGTCATATCCAAAAACCGAAAGGAAAGAAAGGAACTAAACTTGAAAAAGAGGAAGATGAACATCTAAGCAAACTAACTAAAGAGGAGCGAGAGAAGGAGAAAGAGAAAGAAGATGAAGAATGGAAAGAAGGTAAGATTAAGTTTGGGTTATTCATGAAAATGTGGGATAAGGTGGTTTGGTCGATGAGTGTGGGAAGATATGAGTTAAACTTAAAGGATTTCGAGGATGATTGGGGGACTAATTACCCCAAAGTAGTGGAATATTGCAAGAAACAATGGTTGAGGCCACACAAAGAGAGGTTTGTGTATGCTTATACTTACGACTATAAACATTTCAAACTTGAATCCACAAGTATGGTAGAGCAAGCTCATGGAAAACTAAAAGGTCTACTTTTCACGAGTCAAATGGGATTGTGACGGTGCAACATGCTATCCATGAGTACACTAATAATGATATCGACAAGATAAAAAAACAATTCCAAGAAAGTAGCTTCCGGAAGTTGAAGGAGTTTAAGGAGGATGATTGGTTTCTTGTTGATATACATAGAAACGTCTCGCATTGGGCAATACGTTTCATGATGAAACATCTCGCATTGTTTAAAAAGTATAAAAAGTATGATGACCCGAACACTCCTTGTAAGTGTAGGATAATGAAGGCTATCGGACTTCCATGTCGTCATATGCTTGGTAGGTATAAAACTCCCATTCCTCTTGATCGATCCTTATTGGAAGCAATTATCTTTCAAACCGGCTCTAAGAGAAGATCCCGATGAAGAGTTTGGCGACATGGAACTTGGAAGAATAATCATTGAAAAGTTCCCCAAGATGAATAGGTTGGACAAACAAACTATGAAGCACAAGTTGATGCCGATTGTTTACCCTTTTATGGAAGAACTTGAAGAACCGGAGAAACAAGATCCTAATGGAAGACCAACTACCAAAAAGACGAGGGCGGAAGAAAGAGAACAAATCAAAGAGTTTTTGAGTATAAATTACGATCAAGATCAATCCGAAAGAGAACAAATCAAAGAGCTTTTAAGTAGAAATAGTGATCAATCCAAAAGGGAAAACATTAAAGAGCATTTGAGTACAAAGTGCCATCCATCCTATTATGTTTATACCGAGGCGCAATACAAGGAGGAGCTCGCTAAAAAGAAAAGAGATCGTCCAAGGAAGGATTCAATACACCAACGGTCTCTAACTTGAATACAAATGGCACTCTACCTATTGAGAGTCAAGCAAGCGTGGAATTTGTTGGAAAGAAAAGGGGTCGGCCACAGAAGGATTTAACTACACCAACCGTCTCTAACTTGAATACAAATGGAACTCTACCTCTTGAGAGTCAAGCAAGCCAAGGAGATGTTGCGAAGAAAAAAGGCCGTCCAAAGAAGGTAGTACAACCGGTGTTGCAAAAGTATCGCAATCAACTCCATCCAAATATTCAAGATTTCGTGATTGGTACCAACGATGTTCCAAAAGATGGAAATTGTGGGTTTCACGTTATATCCCAACAATTGGGACACCTAAGTGGAGCGGTTGAAGAGAAATAAGATGGCCGCTCGAATAGAAAACGACAAGGAGTTTCATATCTCAATGATGCTAGAAGGTTCCATGGAGGAGAAATAAGCAACTTTCAAAGGTTTGCTAACTAGTGTTAAAGGCCTGGAGGGAAATGCACCGATCAAATGGGAGCATTGGTTGAGAATGCCGAGTGTGGCCATCTATTGGCGGATACTTGGAATTACGTGGTACATTTTTTTAGTGAGGGACTATCTATAGCATTTGCACCGAAACATGCGGTTTGCGTGGACCAACTCAAGCATAGAAGAATTGTCATTGATTTGGTGGATAAAAATCATTTTATTGATCTACAACTCAATAAGGAATGTCCATTACCTCCTCTATGTAGGTTTAGTTTGTGGGAGAAGTTCACAAACAACAAGAGCAAGGAATGGATGAAAATTTATGAGGACAACATGGCCCTTTGGAATGTTATAGATGAGTCTAGGGAATGTCCCATAGATTTGACTAAAGGAGGTTCAATAGATTTGAATGAACTCCCTCCAATAGATTTGAGTGAGGAGTGATTATGATTAGGGAATAAAGAAGCTTTATTTTGTGTAGTGTACAATGGAGTTACTAGACAAAACATTCGTACTTTTTGGAGTACTTTTGTAATCGCATGCGTGTTTTGTGTAATGTACTTTGGAGTGCTACAAATGAATGAAATGGATGTGTTTTTTTGGGTGTATTCTCATTTGGTCGGCATCATATTTATTACCAAACCTGCTCGGCTCTCCCAGTGGTCGGCATGGTATTATTTCTTGACTTCCGGCCGCAATGCATGACAGTACAGGAAAAAGCTGCCTGATATGGCTGGCAAGGTCTGGCTTTTGCCAAGATGCCGGCGCTTTCTACGCCGGCAATGTTTATGAAATTTACCATGCCGGGTTAGAACTCCCTTAAAAAGATTGTTCCTGGATGTTTTTTTCTATCAAGCCTAAGAAGGTCTGGTTTTGCCAGGTTGCTCGGCTTTTATAGCGCCGACATTGTTATTGAGGAGAACCATGCCGGCTAAGAACTCCCTCAAAAATTGTTTATGAATGTTATTTCTATAAAGCCGGTAAGGTGTATTATAATATCCATGCCGACAAAGACAACCGTCTAAAGCTTTTAATATAGGATAATGCCGACTATGAGGGCGCCGACAAGCTTCTAATTTAGGACAATGCCGACTATACATCGGATACAAACCTTAATTAAAGCATACAAATGTTAAAAACTTTACCCTAACACATTTGGGACATAGATAGTATCTTTTTCCGGTACACAATTTCTTAGGAGAGGTAATTAGCTTCATCTTACCATTGCAACATGGATCTATGCATGGTAGAAGGTTGATTTTAGCAACTTCATCTTCATACGGAGCTACACGCTCATCTATCAAATAGAAAAACCCACAACAAGTGCATTTTGAAGCATACGTCTGATATACACCTCCTATTGCAGCTTTCATGAGAAATAATAATCCCTTACAACCTTCAATAGTGCATTTGCTTCCTTCAAAGGGAAAATCGTTTGCAAAATGACCACTTAGTGTACAAAGACTGCAAATATTTGGTGGTGAAACTTCCATTATTTATGCAAGGTTGAATATGAAGTTGGGAATGCTTTTATAATAACAACATACCTAATATCTTGATTTTGAAATTTCTAGCCGTTGAGCATTCAATGGGTTGTACTTTGTACCTAAAAGGTGCAACTAACATTTAGGTCGGCAAGGTATAGATTTCATACCATGCCGTCCTTATGTACTTTGTATAAAACTGCATAAACAAAATAATAACTTCTAAAGCAACTAAAACTGAAAATTAAAATAAGTTTAACAAGTCTAAAACCAAAAACTAATCGTTCAAAACATAAGGTAATAGTTCAAACCACAATCTAAGTTTCTAAACCAAGTGAAACATAATAAAATTTAAAAATTTCATGGATCCTTCTTGTTGTTGTTATCTTCCTCCACATCACTAGATTTTTCAGTAGCATCAGCTTTTGCTTTTCCCTTATCCGGACCTATGTAATCACCGACTCATTGTAATAAAGGTTCACTCCGAAAAGTCACATGCCTTGAAAAAGTCCTTGGATCAACCTCCTCTTCTTCCTCCTCCGATGATGTGCATCAACATAGTTGAGGGGATTGCTAGGAATCAGTGCATAAACCTTAGGAATTCTTCAGATCCTTCTTACCCATCAGAAGTAACTATCTTACAGGGCAATTCTCTTCAGTTTCATCTTTAGGATCTTCTAAATTGGGATAAATTCCGTCAATAAATTCTAATAGCTCTTCTGCAGTTGCCGTACAAGGTATATCTTATTTTGTTTCCTCTGGGAACCTAAACAATGCACAAATAAGATATATGAAAACAAACAACACAACACTATTGATCTTCTTCCACTGGCTGGCAAGGCCGATAAACTAAACAGTACCGACCACCATATAGTCGGCAAGGTGTTAACCAACTACCTTGCCGACAAATAAACAGCCGGAATGGTTCTATTTATGAAAGATGCCGACTAATAAGTTAGGAAATTAAGGTTTCTGTGGCCTAACGTCGGCATGGTACAAGTCTAAAACCACGCCGACCAAATATAATCCGGCATGGTTGGTTATTATACCCTGTCGGCCCTGGTTATTGTCCAACAGTCGCCATGGCTCCCGATGAAAAGTCGGCAGGTTATTCATCCTAAGACCATGCCAGCTCTTTCAAAATACAAATGGCCTCGGCGTGTTGTTCAACTATCGACCTTGCCGGCCAAAAACAAAACCCGAAAATCATAATTTTCGATTTCTAACCTAATCTAACAATCATATAAAACAAAACAATAATGGGTTTGAGTTTATAAATCACTTACAATCTTGTTTTCGCCGTAGAGGTTTCTTTTCAAAGATCTTCAAGGATTGCATTCTTGGGTTTACTCGTTCCAACCTTTCCCTTACCTTTTCCTCTCGATTTGGATCTTTTCATATTACCGCTGAATTTCTCTTCTCTTTGGATTATTTAGAATCAACCATTTTTTGTATAAAATCAAAATTGAAAATTTTGGTTGATTTTAGGTTTTTGAAATGAAAGATAAGAGGAGAGGGATTATAGAAGAAGGATTAGAGGAAGATTAATCAGTTTTTAGTTTTTAAGTTTAGGGTTTAGTTTTAGGTTAATTAATGTAGGGGTATTAAAGTAACTTTACCACGTTTTGGCCTCCCCTTAGTAAGGGCACATGTCCTAATTAGTTTGGGTATACCCCAATTAGTTTGGGTATACCTTAATCTCGCCAGGCTAATTTGGGCAATTATTAATGAACCATTTTTTAGGGACCATGGTTTTTTTTGGGGGACTATGGTCTTGTTAGGCCAACCTCCCTATACTTATAAGGGGTGTCCTAAAGTTAGGTAAATACACATTTACCCTTTACTTTTATTTAAATTAAAACTAACCTAATAACTATATATATCTAATCTAAATGACTCTATTAACCAAAATCAAAATCAAAAATCAAAAACAAAAACAAAATCATAATTGAAATCAAAATCAAAATCAAAAAAAAATTATTCTCTTCTTCTTCTCTCTTTCCTTGATGTTCTGGTTCGATTGAAAATGAGTATTAACCATCAAAATGAGTTGAAAATTGAAGTTACAGAGAAAAGTTCGGCTAAGAATTATGTGAAAAACTTTGTCGAACTAACCGAACCTAATAGAAATGATGAACATGAAGAACAGTTTGGCTATTTCAAAAAAAAATTCCCAACCGAACCTTAGTTCTAAGTTATGTCGCAAAAACATTTCCCAACCGATCCTAATAGTTCGGTTAGTTGCCAAAAAATATTTCCCAACCGAACCTAATAGTTCGGTTAGTTGCCAAAAAATATTTCCCAACCGAACCTAATAGTTCGGTAAGTTGCAAAAAACATTTCCCAACCGAACCGTAGTTCGGTTAGTTGTTAAACATTTCCCATTACAAAATATTTCCCAACCGAACCATAGTTCGCGAAAAACATTTCACAACCGAACTAAGGTTCGGTTACGTCGAAAAAAATATTTCCGAACCGAACCTTTGTTCAATTTGTTGGGCTTAGTTTAATCTTCATTTAATCTTGCACTAATCACTAATTATGTTAACCTAATGATACAATTAATCATTACACTAACTTAATTGAAAAGGGTAATTTTGGTATTAATATAAATATTTAGATAAGGGGTGACCTAGATTTACTTCTAATGTCTTACCCAAAATAAAACCATGTTCCCCCACAAAAAAAAACATGGTCCCCAAAAAACGGTTCTTATTAATCTATAGGGTAAAGTGTCCCAAATAAATGGAACCCATTAGAAAAAGTTTCATTATAAGGTTAATATTGTCCAAATCAAGGTGCAATTGTTTTTCAGGTCGTTTTTCTAAACGGTTGTTAAAACATAAAATGGGCTATATAGCCAAAAAGACACTTTTTCTGGGCCAAATGGACATGTAGGAATTCGGCCTGGGTCAAATGACTAAAAGAATCTTTATGGTGTGGAGAGACGGTATTACCCTTTTGTAACCGTTCGCCCACCACGTTCTCCTTCCCTCTTCATCAAAACCACCCCGTTCTCCTCTCTCTTCAACAAAAACCAGAACCACCAAGTTCATCTTCATCTTCTCAAAAACTCACAGAGTTTTCAAACCACCAAACTCCTCCACCGTCTCCCCACACCAGAAACTAGTTTCATCCATCATCTCCTAAAAATCTTCACTACCAGAAAATCATTTTCCTCCACCGTCTACTAACAATCATCACTAACTGAAATCAGTTTCATCAACCGGTTCACCACCATCAACACTACAAGAAATTGGTTTCATCCACCGTCTGTTAAAACACCATCAACACTACAAGAGGGGTTTCTGAGAATTAGGGTTCAGTGTATTTGAAGAGTTAGGTTTCAATCAATCCACAGAATGTCTCCTAGAACTCGTAATTTTTCAAACCCTAACTTTGTTTTGTTCTTAATTTCAGAATTTCAAGATTAATTTGTTGAATTGGTTGTTATTAGTTTCATTTCAGTAGATTAATATGTTGAATAGCTTGTTTTATTTTTATTTCAATTAGTATGTTTTAGATGAAACTGGTTTGCATCTGGTTATTTAAGTATTTCCACTGTGAAATTGGTTGAAGTGAAATTGGGTCATCTGGGTATCCGAATTGTTTCAGCAGGTTTAAACTAGGATGGAACTGGTTTCATCCAGTGTTAATCTGCAGTTTATATTGTTTCGTGATTAAAACTGGATGAACCCAATTTCGTTCAGGTTTAAAGATACATCTACAGTAAATATAAGACTATTAGCATGATAGTAATGTATGTTAGGATGTAAACAATATGAGTTGATTCATTGTGAATTTTCGTAATAAATTATAACATGATTTAATTTGGTTGTTGTATGAAAATCTATGTTATGGATTGAATATGGTTATGTTTTGGATGTATTGTATGAAATTGGCTTTGCATTTGGTTACGAATTGATGCTCAGCAGGTGTTTGAAACTGGTTTTCATCAAACTTTAAGTTAGGATATAACTGATCTGTTGGTGGTATAAAATTTAATGATTATGGGACTAATAACATCATACTTTAATGGTGTATTTAGGATGTAGACAATATGAGTTGATTCATTTTGGAAAAACTAAACTAAACATCTCAGTTTAAGTTAGGATGTAAGTGGGGTAAACTAATCGGTCTTAAACGGTTAGGAAGTGTTTGATGGTTTGCATATTTCGGTGGTCTTAATTTGGTGTGATTATGGGACTAATAAAAGCGTAGATATCAGCGTAAACTCCTTGTCTTTGCCTTCTTCGGACCATTGTTAACATGTATAATATATTCAAATTAAGTCATGTATAATAATAGATATCAGCGTAAAACTTGGTTTCATCTCGATACCTGCAGAAACTTGGTTTCATCTAACTATTATATAAATAGGATGTAACTGGGTTTCATCTGATACCTGCAGAAACTGGTTTTCATCTAGCATTAAAGATGGGATGTAATTGAGTTGCATCCACAGATTTAAAATATGACTTAACTGGTTTCATCCAAATTGTTGCATGAAGCAGTAGCAAGAAGAGTAAGAAGAGTGTCGGTGCTAAAAGAAAATCCAAGAAAAAGCATGATGTGGACGTGGGTGGTGAGTCTAACACGAATGTGGATGATGTGGATGCCGAAATAGATGAAGACAAACCAGAGAAAAAGGAAGGAAAGAAAACGTTCGATCAAACATGAAACCGACAGTTGAAGTCTCAAATCACTTTGGTATTTACTTTGAAAGACAAGAGGATGTGTTAAGGAAGACTAAATTCGAACTTTATTGAGGCGATCAAACAAGGAAAAGTGGGCAAGGCCGAATGTAACAAAGCTCCAAGGGCGTTAGAGTTCATCATAAGAAATTTTGACCCGAAAGAGTTGGCATTCAAGATTGGTGATCAAGTTTTCAAGACCGATCCAAACCATCTTGCTGTTATTTTCAAAATGCAAAGAATACGTATGAGTGAAGAAGATAAGAAACTTTATGGACCAAAGGAAGAACCTAGTTTGAAAACTTCTAAATTTTACACCAAATACTTTCTGGAGTCAATGAGAAGGGATGCTGAAAAGAAGAAAGAGGAAGGTGGAAAGAAGAAAGCCGGAGACAAAGAGAAGAAAAGCAAAGAGGCGAATATTGGGGACAAATTGCATAAGAAATACATCCTCGAAGGAATACAGACTGCTATGAATGAAGAAGGCAAAGAAGAAGACTTGGCGATACTTTTGTTGTTGTTCATGTTTTGTACAATATTATTCATAAACACCGGAGGTATGTATTTCCACTACAAATATTTGAACTTCCTACAGTCAAGCGATACAATTAACAGAGTCTCTTGGCCGGATTTAATCCATGAGCATCTAATGCAAAGCGTTAAAGCCGTGCACAAGACACCTTACTCTATCAATGGTTGCAGCTTCTATTTACTGGTGAGTATCATCTTCTATCTTTTGAATATATTTTTATTTTTTTGCATTAGATGAATCATGTGGTGATTATTAACTTCTATCTTATGTTGTTGCAGTTATGGATTTTTGATCAAGTGAAAGGAGAAGGCATTGTTAGGAAAGCCAACAGTGATGCATGGCCAAGGTTTGCAAGATGGGACTTGTATAAAGTATCTTGCGAAATTGAGGGGAAGCTTGAAACTCTTTTAAGCAATCAGGTAAAAATCTTGTTGTTATTATAACTGGATGAAACCAATTACATATTATGTTGATTAAGTTTAGATTCATTTTTAAAATTCTATCCCCTATAATAACTGGATGAAACTAGTTACATCTTATGTTATTAATGGATGAAACCAATTTTCTACCAAGTTACATCATGTGTTATCAGTGGATGAAACCCAGTTACATCATGTGTTATCATATGATAAAATTAGTTACATCCTGTATTTATGTGTTTGCAGGTTGTTGACTTTGTTGGTAGCTGAAGTGAAGAGGAGAAACAATTATGCTTGTTTGATGATGAAGAAAAAAACAAAGATGAAGATGATGTTTCCAAGTTGAAGAATGAACTAGCTGAAAAGGAAAACATTATCCGTCACTTGAATGCCGAGTTAGGAGCAAGGAATGCAGAGTTGGAAGCAAAGGAGGTTGAGTCTGAAGTGAAGGATAAGACAATCTTGGACTTGCAAAGTCAAGTATAAGCCTTTAAAGAGCAACTCAATCCTCAACCGGGAACTCCGCAAGCTTCACCTCTTGAGATTGTTCTTTACACTCCACCCGAGAACTATTTCAACCTTAACATCACTCAAGAGATGAACAAACCAAAGGGAGGGTGTTGTTCCTGAAGACGCTAGCAAGGCAGGTGAAACCATTGGAGCCGCAAATCCAGAAGCTGACGATATTCTCGAAGCAGAACCTGTAACACCAGTTATGAGTAAACTTGGATCGATTGAGAATAGAGTGAAGAACGTATATAAAAGGACTAGACAGAATAAGTTTGTAACGAGATGAGATGAGCGTGCGAGAAGAAACGAGAAGGAAGATAATCTAACAAGGAACAACAAGTCATGGAAAAATTACTTGAGTTGCGGAGTAAGACTAGCTGAAGAGAAGTTAATAAATGAGTACTTTGGAACTGGAAACTTAAGGTATGTATCCGCATTCTTTTGTTGTTATTTTTTTTTTTTTACATTCTACTTTTCTTATTTCTGTAAAAGTACTACTAAGTTTATAATATGATGTATTTGGTTACATCATGTTAAAAAATGAAACCTATGTGTTTGTCTGAAATTAGATGAACTTGTTTAAATGCAGCGACTGCGTTTGGAAATCCAATAAAGGTGTATGTATTAGTGGAGAACACATCCAACAACTTGTTTTCAATCAGCCATTGGTGAACACTATTTTGGAGTTCAAAATCGAAAAATGGAGACAATTGTTTCAATCTAGAGGTGATACCAAAGGATACTTCAAGTCGATCTTTCTCAAAGCGCTTGCATGGGTAAACATTTTGAATACTATATTTTAAAATGAATGAACTTAGGTCTGCAATTTGTGTTTTCATATAACTTTAAGTTAGTGTAGGATGTACCTGGCTTGCATCTGTTGCTTGAAACATAATTCTCTCACTAGTGTAGGATAAAACTGAGTTTCATCTAACTATTATATATAGGATGCAACTGGGTTTCATCTGATACTTGCAGAAACTGGTTTTCATCTAGCATTAAACATGGGATGTAATTTAGTTTCATCCATATTAAAAATATGGTTTAACTGGTTTTGATTCAAATTTTTCTTCATGTTGATGTCATTGCGGGAGATACAGATAAAGGATACAGATATGATAAATGTTGAACTGCAGAAGATTGATGTCGAAACGCAACACTTGTTTATCCCAATGTTGAACGAGAAAGAACATTTCACATTGCTTCACTTTGACATCCATGGAAGAACTTGGACACACTACAATTCTCTCCTAGGTTCTTCAAATTATTTAAAGGATGCTACAATGATGGCGGAAAGAATAAATCATCTCTTTCTCATTCAACTTCAAAGTACTAGTATGGATAACGTTGATATCGTCATGAAATTAGATTGTCCACAACAGTGCGAAAGGTAGGTCGTTAACTCTTTGAACTGAAATTATAACATACAAACAGAAACGAAGTTTGAACCGACATTACATTTTTTTTCTAGATCGGTAAAGTGACATTACATATTCATTTGTCTTGCAGTCATGATTCGTTGATGTATGTTATCTAATTTATGTAATGGTCAATGACAAACGGTTACTCCTTTGAAGGAAAAGATACTCTTGGAGAGGAGATGGGCACAAGACGAATCAATCTCGCATATGAAATCCTAACTGATGAGAATAGTCAGCTGGAAAGTTTGATGTCTTTAGGTTGTTTAGAAAAATTTTATTAATGTAGTTCATACGGAAGTACTTTTTTTTTGTTGGACTATGTATTCGCATACATTTGTGATCCGTGGATTCGTCTTAATTAAAATATGAACTTTTTTACTGAAAAATGCATATACTTCAATTTCATGATAGTTGTGTTTGAATATGTTAGCCAGAAATGATTAAATATTTAGGTTGAAAATATTTTTTTTTGTCAGATTGTAACCAGGCTTGGATGAAACTGGTTACATCCTAGCCTGTATAAAACTGCAATGTTTTCTCAGAATGTAACCAGGCTTGGATGAAACTGGTTACATCCTAGCCTGTATAAAACTGCAATTTTTTGTCGAGAATGTAACCAGGCTAGGATGAAACTGGTTACATCCTAGCTTGTATAAAACTGTTTTCAGAGTGTGCGGGTGTTGATGGTGGATTTTCATTTAAGTCTAAAATTGTAAAAGCCAAAATTATGCGCTAACATCTTGCAAAAGATAAAGCCATTAATAAGTGATGAATACTTCTTCACTTTACTAATTCACCTAGAATGGAGCATGTGGCAACAATCCCAAGATTATATGAATTAAATACACGAAATTCATCCAGTTGGAGCATGTGGCAACAATCCCATATACCCCGTTTACAATTTACATGACGGATGAACTTATCGAGTGTTGTTCTTAGCAGAGCAACACGAACCTCCAAGTACTAATAATGAAGCATGTACGAAATACCCGTACAGGATGCAACTCTCGGTGTGTTATACTAGCCCGATTGACCATACATCTCTTGGTGTGTTATACTAGCCCGATTGAGCATATTTGAATCTGGACTGTCCATATCAGTCTCAGAAACGATCACGACCATCCAACTTCACCAAGCATGGTTGGATGGCTTATGTCGAATCCATGACCCCAAGCAGGTATTGGAATATTCACTACCGACCGAATAGGGCCCTGCATGGTCGGCCTCCCCAAAAGAGTCGAATAGCTTGCCGAACCGTCCAAGCCAAAGCAGTATGGACGAAAAACCTTAAATTAGGGTTTGCGGCACATTACATGTGTCGCAAAACAGTCTCAACCATCCATCTTCGCATGCATAGATGGAGGGTGTAGATGTAGATTCAAAGGGCCCAGAGCATGTCAACACGCTCACTATAATCTCGCCTACACACATGACCGATCGGTCGGGACCAACCATGGCTGGTCGTTCCGCATCGTGCGCCCAAAGTGGGCATGCCGACGGCCGGCAAAAAACCCTAATTAGGGTTTGCATTGATCGCAAACGTCCGTTTTCTCCTAATCGAATGGAGGGTTTAGGAGTCGACTGAGCAGGTCCAGTGAGCATCAACATGATCACCGTGGACCCATCTATCTCCACTCCCGATCGTCCAAGGAATACCATGCCTGGGTTATTCCAATTCGCACGCCCAAACTAGCGTGGTCACACCTCCCAATCACGAACTGATCTCGACCACTCAACTTCGCCGGGACAAATTGAGTGGCTTAGGTCATGTTTCCATGGGACAAGAAGGTATAGGCGTGAACACCAGCCTACCACCTACACGCCGAACCAATCGGCGGGACCGACCAAGCTTGGTCGTCTTGAAACGCCTGCCCGAAGTTGGCATGACGCGCGGCATTTGCGGCACCAAACTTCGTCAGAAATCAATCCGACCGCTCCTATTTGCCGGACAAATTGAGCGGTCCGATCACACTTTCATGGGACAATGAGGTATGGGCATGTATAATAAGATGCCATCTACACACATGTCCGATCGGCCATGCCAAAATCGTGTCCCAAGCTTGGATTCGACCAAGTCGAAAAGTGGTGCTTGCGCACCTCTTCTAAAACCCTAATTCCAATAACGGTGCAGATGAGTGTTTTAAAATCATCTCGTCCGTCCAACTTCACCGGCTTGGTTATACAGCCCTGGTCAGGAGTTAATTGGTCAGTGAGGCGTCATGGTGATCACCACCCATCACTCTACCACACCATGTGGTCGGCCAAGGGACGACTTGCTTGCGCAACCTCCAAACCATCACATGAAGTAGAGTGGACATGAGGCTATTTTGAGACGCTCAAACAAATATGCTTCATACGTGCTTTGAATATACTCGATGCAATACTGCATAGAATACACACGATACTTCACAAGTATCGACTTCCTAAATAACTTAGTTATTTAATCTAGCATTACATGCTAGTTTCACGTGGGTCCCACGATCCACACACTCGAGACATCAATCATGTCACAAACTGGGGGATACATAATGGGGTATTGGTATGGCGGTTTACGTGCGTGCATCTCTGACAACGCGCCATCACAAGAATGTGTCGGGAAGTCATGGACGGTTAGTGATGATTGGAGAAGTGGGCAAGACTGGTCGGGTGATACTAACACACGACTCCACTACTCCATAACTCCACTTTCTCCACTTCCCACGAGATACGAGGGTTAGGCTTAAAGACTTGTATAAATAGGTTTGCCTCCCTATTTTCCAAACAGGAACAAGGAAAGACAAGACAACAGCGGAAAGTGTTGATACAATCGTATTCAAACACCGGAACTGATAGCTTACATCCTGTAAGCCAGTTCAGCTTTCTGATACAAGTCATACATAGCCAACACCTTCACAATCTCAACACCTTCTTCGCTTCCCTCCCTAAGATTAACCCCATCTCCTTCACTTTGTGACCGAAACAAGTCTGGAACGGCCATTTCTTGGTTTAGGCCGGATTTGCACAGATTGATTTGTCGAATCTACAAGCACTCCCGTGCAGTGCATTTGTAAGGTTTAGACTCATTTTTCATCCACACACACCCCAAATTACCAAAACTGGCAGAAATAGTTTTCACCCATAAACAGCAGGTTGAAAAAAATAGTTTTTTCTGTCAGAATGTGAAGGATGAAACCAGTTTCATCCTGTAAAATTAAATTTGAATCTCAAACATTCAAATTTTACTATGAAAACCAAGGGAATGTACAATTAAACTAAATCAACATAAGACTATAAGATATATACTATAAAACTAAAGAGCAATACTTGAAAAAATAATTCCATAAAATATGTTTTTATGAACAAAAAAAACAATCCAAGGTAAATACTAGTTGTGAAAATATAATTCCATGTAAATGAATCTTAAATGTGCAACAAGAGGCTGCAGAGTAGAATAAACTAATAAAGATATCATGGTAAAAAGATGCACAGAATCAAGGCTGGAGATGTTCTTAAGCAGGTTCTTAACGTTGCTTTTTCACAGGAGGATGAGGACACGTCGTATTGTTATGATGTGCCTGAGTATGGTAGTTACCGCACGTAATTGGTCTCTTGAAACTTGCGCTACCAGTGTTAGGAATCCGCTTCTTCTTTGGCCTACCAATTTTTTTTCCTAGGACAGTTGGTGGGTTCACGAGATTTCCAGTAGCAACATCAATAGGCTTGTCGTAATCGGGAATGGGCTTGAT
Source organism: Papaver armeniacum (assembly GCA_023531295.1). Taxonomy (NCBI): domain Eukaryota; kingdom Viridiplantae; phylum Streptophyta; class Magnoliopsida; order Ranunculales; family Papaveraceae; genus Papaver; species Papaver armeniacum. Next base: position 271,449 of record JAJJWW010008039.1, on the reverse strand, counting down.
AGCACGATCATACGAAGCACAGAAGCTAGCAATGCTTGAAATACGGATTAATGTACTCGTAAACATTGATCTTATTTGAATGCATACACGCAATAGCGTGATCACAAGGGAACTGCTTAGTAAACCAAACCCTACAGATGCAATGAAACTTCGCAATATTAACAACATGTGTGTGCTTTCCATCAAAAACTTCCCACTCCATGTCACCAGACTTAGTTATTCTCCATTGGACACCAGCACGAATGAAAGCCATTACTTTTTTCTCTATCCTTGGACAAATGAATCCTTTATACGTCGCCCCCTTCAACTTCCTTTTACTCATCTGATCCATAATCTTAAGTCTAATCCAGTTAACAAGTTTTGCAATAGGCATACCTTTTGCTTCCTTAATCCAAGAGTTGAACGACTCTGCAATGTTTGAACACATGTCTCCATAACGGCAGCCAAGACAATGTGCATTGGATCAACATTCCACTAGAATGTCACTAAGGAATTATTGAAGACCATCACATCCCATATCCTTCAACTTTTGCATACCTTCATGAAAGCCTTCATGTGTTGATGAATAGAAACATTGTTTGAACAAATCCATCGCAGCACCATGCTCTCCCTTTTTCTTGTTGGTCTTACCGCGGACATTATTCTTCAAATGATGGTAACACCAACAATGACGGAAAGTTGGAAAAACATCACGAATCCCTTGGATCAAACCCTCATGGCGATCCGAAATAATAGTTAGTACACGAGGACCCAAGATAGTTCTTAATTTTTCCAAGAACCAATGCCAATTCTCAATAGTTTCACCTGATACGATACCGTATGCCAGAGGAAATATTCCTACAGAAACAAAACAAACACAAAAAGAAAAAATCATATTAAACTGACTGAAACTGCTATTGTACCAGATGAAACCAAAGGATTCTCTATCTGACTTCACAAATTAAGGATGAAACTGGTTTCATCCAAAGATAATCGACAATTTTTTTTTCGAATTTCATTCAAATTTATAATCGACATCAAAAGTTGAAATCTAAAAATAGAAGACTTACCATTATTCGCATTCTTCCCGTGAGCCGCCATAAGACAACCCCTAAATTTTCCAAATTAGGAAAGTTACATCCAAGAACAATACCGGGCGACAATATTCGAAACCCGAGATGCAAACATCGAAGGCTAAGAACAAACTCTTAAACCGGCCCCCTTCAACAACTAAATCATCCCTACTACCCGGATCGTGTTTCTTCACTCACGGCTTCACACCACCAAACCAAGTCGGTGTATGATTTAGTGTCCTCGCCATACAATTCCTTCAAACATAATTCTTTCCCTAAGCATGCGCCCGATCGTAGCTCAATTCTAACCCATAATCACTTTTGAATTCTTTAACAATATCCCCGACTTTCTTGTTGGGATTCTCGTTCGATCTGGTCAAATATCAAGCTCTTGACAAGTTTGCGCGCGAATCGGATCACCTTTTGTTCCGTCACTATAACCAAGACATCATTTATGTTCCTCGTTATAGGCCTTGAGGAATAAATGACCCTTCATTGGAAGTATTCGGAGTTGCATGGAACATCCAAATCGCATTCCAATTTCTCCTTGTGATAACATTCCACCGTATACCGTTCTGGATTGCTCTTGACGACTCTCACCCTGCGACCAAAAAAATGGTTATATTTCTCAATAACAAGATGAGCTTCATCTCGTCCTCCATAAAAATCTTGACCAACACCTTTTATAATAAACTCCCATTCAAATTACCTTGCAAGATCTTTTAATTGCCAACTTTCCATTGAATGCACGTTCTTGAGACATGGGGATATCTTGAGACGAAACAAGCTCTTGAGAGGAAGGAATAGGTGACTGATCTGAGCTATTGCCTTTACCTAAAAGCAACTCCGTCATTGTAGGTGTATGAGTAACTTTACTGCTGCTCGGAAGATGACGAGGAATAACCAACTGATCTCTGTTAGGGTCTAGTGCTAAACAAAACTCTCTCATTGTACTGCTGCTCGGAAGATGAACCAACTGATCTATGCTAGGGTCTGGTGCTAAACGAAACTCGCTCATTGTACTGCTGCTCGGAAGATGACGAGGAATAACCAACTGATCTCTGCTAGGGTCTGGTGCTAAACGAAACTTGCTCATAGTAGGTTCATGAACAAAATCAGGAGCACGAAGAGGAACACGTTCAAATAAACGAAGATCCAAGAAAGACAACTCCTTAACAATACACAATGATAAGAAAGACCGGAGCTTCACATCACTATCAACAACATTGCTTCTCCCCTCATAGTCAAATACAAACTGAATTGAGTCCGGTGAAATGTTATTCCAATAAGAACAAACATGCGACTTCAACTCATCAACCGTTGACTTCACATTAACATGGTATGGGCATGCATCGGTACCCCGGATAACCACATAGAGAAAATGACGATCCATCTACAAAAGGAATATATAAACAACAGATGAGCTTACTTGTTGAGCTTCTTTGATTGAGCTTACCGCATCTCTAAAAGTAACAACACTAGAAAAATAAATGGCATAAAGTAGATAGTCGCTGAAATATGTTATGAAGTAGTATTTGTGGTAATAGTCTGTTCATAAAAATAGATGGCATAAAGTAGATAGTCGTTGAAATATGTTATGAAGTAGTATTTGTGGTAATAACTTGACCAATTGATGTAATAGTCAGTTCATAAAACTACTAACCTGTCACATACAATCAGTTCCACCCACCGAATACTTGATTTCAAAGAAAATCTCTAGCTTCATTTTTATCGTTTATGTTTCTAATCCAAATCTAACACTATCAATCTTCTACTAGTCAATCCATATTTTCTACACTAACCAATCAAATTTATACCACAACACAACATATTAATTTTCTCTAGACAACTAGCTCAATTCACTAAATTCATACCAAAAATGATGATATTATAGCAATTCAGTTCACATCCAAAACAATGAAAAATTACAGATTCAAATTCAATCAATTTGGTTTGTTTTCAACAGGTATAAACTAAAATTACTTTGATGAACAATCAATCGACTGCATAGAAACAAATAATCAGGTTTAGAAGCACCAACTAAACCCAAAAATTGGTTATTAGTAAAACCCTGGATAATCACCAATTGAACCCAAAAATTAACAAAAATATGAAAATTGAACCCAAAATCAACACAAAATCAACAATTAAACCAAAATCAAATTAAAATTGGATGAATGAAACGAAATCAAAGCTTGGTGGAATTGAAAGTTGAAACTTACTGATTTCCTGATACGATTTTTGAAGGTTGAATATTGTTTAACTTCGATTCAACAAACGATAACCACCATGATTGATGATTGATCTCTGAAAATCGATCCCAGATCTGAAAACCCAAATTTAAAATCGTTCTGAAGAAGAAGAAATTGACGAGAGAAAAAAAGAGAAGCTTTTGTGTTTGGTTGGGTTTAAAAAAGCTTGTTTAAAAAGCGAAGGGGTTATTTTAGGTAGAACCTATTTTTTTTTTCCTGGGTGAAATATCCAAATTAGTTATTTAAACAGTATATTTCTGATTTTTGGCTATATAAACAGTATCTAAACCTAGAAATCTATTTCACCCAGGAATTCTTGCTTTTGGTCTTTTTGACCAATTTTGTGTTATTAAAAAAGGCAAATTCATGTTAATACTTCATTACTTCTCCTAGTACATATTATAAGCACCCATCTCATATTTCCCATCATACCCTTCAAATAGTGCTCCCAAAAAGTGGCGAGGTAATAACGGGAAAAGTGGAATTCTCGTGTGTAATTTCAGTCTTTGGCTGCCTAACTCGGCTAAGAGGTTGGGTACAATCTATTAAACAGCATTTTCCACCAACCCGCTACCCAGGAGCGAAGGACTGAGATTACACTTAAGGAGCTCACTTTTCCGATTACCTCACACCTGTTTAGGAATTCAACTACTCATTTACCCACCTCAACTTATAATTGTTCAAATGAGGCATAAGCATAAGCAACACACTTGGAACGTTGAAAATCTCCCATTTTCAATTAAAAACTAGTTCTATTGCACTTTTTTCAAACCCAGCTTCATACCTCTAAATGTAAACATTAAGGAGCTGTATTGCTCAGTCAATTTGGTGTTGGGGTTTTGTTACGTATACATAACCATATGGCTGAAATTGGACTTTATGTGACAGGTTTTGAAGCAGAATCAGTGATCTAATGCTGTCAAAACCGTGACTAAAGGCTATTTCGGGATTAAAGTGTCTACAAGGTTTGTTTGGATTAGGAAACTTGTATGACGGTTTGTAGGAGTGTTTTACAAGTTTAGGGTTTCCTAATTAAGGTGTGAGGCTATTTTTAGGAGTTCTAAGACTTGGGGAGCAAGGATTTGTCTACTATATAAGAGGGCTTATATTGTGAGTAGAAATCATCCTCTTGGCAATCCTCTTGACAAGAGTGATGAGGGTCACAACCGTTGTGTCCTACGATATTTGGTGATGGGGAAAAATTTATGTGAGAAGAATGACTTGTAGTGAGAACGAGCATGGGAGAAATCTAGGGTTTCTAGGGTTCATTGGGAGAAGCTAGAATTCATGATGTTCTTCATGTTCTTGTCTAATGTCGAAGCAACCATGGCGGTGAAGGTTTATGGAAGAAGAAGAACAAAGGAAGAGGTAAACTCTTCGTAATATGTCTTGTTGTTTCTAAAGTTTAGCTCTAGTGGGTTACATAACTAGTTGATTAGTTGACGTGTGTCAATGTAATAACTTGTTATGATAATGAAGATTCTCGGGGTGGTTTTGGCCGTGGATGTAACCTACAAAGGTGAACCACCTAATCTTTGTGTCATGTGTGATTGTCTATTATCGTATTGATTATATATTCGTGCTAGTATTATCCGATCATGTTAATCTAAAGATGTAAGTAAAAGGATTCGAGCTAAGTTATCTAAAGTAGGATGTCTCATGGAATTGACTTCTATGGAAACATACCGGTTCGAGATGAACGTAATCTCGGTTTCCCGACATTTGGCACATCCTAGTAACTAGGCATTGGACAAACAAGAAGAGAAAGCCAAAAATGCATAGAAGAAAAAAATGCAGTCTTTGTGTTTAATCTTCGCCGTTGTTTGTCTGATGCTGGTCAGGAAGATAAGCAAATGGGTATTTTTCTCATGCCTGGAACGAGGTTTAAACAACATGCCTGGAACGATGGAAATTTATTTTTCTCATTTCACCTGAACCTAGTTAGCTCTTAACTTCGCATGTTACTAGTCTCAGACAAGTCATTCAGGTTATTCTTCTCACATGAGTTAAACCAATTTAAGAGCTACTTTAGTGTTGGGAGATCTTTTTATACCTTAGCACGTCACCAGCAAATGAGACACTAGAGTATTTACACATAGGCACCACAAAAGCTGGTGCAACAGTTGGGGTTTTAAAATCACTACAGATATAAGTACTTCTAATAACTGGACAGAGGGAGATATATGTATTGCAAGTAAGTATGTCCCATACTAAATGGGGTGAACCACCCTCTATCCACATTCACTGCATTTATTCCTTCGAAATTTGTTCTTGTTTATAATCTTTTGATACATAATAAGAAAAAGTCATAGATTTTTAAAAGTAATGCAAATGCAAGGAGAATGACTCACCTAGCAGGTACGTTCGGGAGTATAAACACCACCATGCCCAACTCTCTGATCATAATTCTGGATACGATTCAGTTTACAGCTCAGCCATGATTTAAGAATGATTGACAGTTTCACAAGCTAAAATAAGTTGTCAGAGGTGATGGATAGATAGTTTTTGGTCCAACATAGATACGAACAATAACATAAGGTAAGTACAGGGAATCTTTCGCAACTTTCAAAGGTTTGTAACGATGACCCATTACTCTAAAATCGTATATAAACAATATCCAGTGATCAAAATCTCTTAAAAATCCTAAAACTAGAATAAATTTCAAGGCACTTCTTTCAGCAATTTTATCAAACATCGGTTGAGCATTGTACAGTATATCTTAAGCAAAATATAGACAAGAACTTACGTCAGTAGAAGTTGGAATTATGTAGCTTTCAAGAGAATTAGAAGTTTCAAACATAAAAACCAGTCAATAATTGTTTTCTATTAAGTTGAAATTTTGGAAGGAAAATGGAAGGTGGTTCAGTCTCTCAAACTTGCCCGGAACAAACTTCATTGATTTTGCTTCACTTTTTTATAAACTAAAATCCGAGTCGGTTCGGACGAAGTCGGGTATCCGTATCTTGATGAAGTACCGCACCCGTGATCCGTAGTGCAACACTGCCTCAAGACTCTTAACATCTTATCTTATCTTATACTAATATAAAGAAAAGAATGATTTTTCCTTCCAAAATTTCAACTTACTGGTTCTTATGTTTGAAACTTTTAATTCTCTAGAGAGCTACATAATTCCAACTTCCACGTAAGTTCTTGTCTATATTTTGCTTAAGATATACCGTACAATGTTCAACCGATGTTTGATAAAATTGCTGAAAGAAGTGCCTTGAAATTTATTCTAGTTTTAGGATTTTAAGAGATTTTGATCACCGGGTATTATTTATATACGATTTTAGAGTAATGGGTCCTCATAAAATATCTTCTTTACATACTCTAAAAGCAGTAGATCACCTAAACCAAGTCGATGATGATCTAAACAAAAATTAAATTGATTCAAGCTAGTACTGTAACTTAGGACTTCGAAGTAAAAGCTTTAAAACGTTATAAGTATCTCCATTTTTTATAGACCTCCAGGTCTTGACTAGGAAAAGGATAATACTGGCATGAATTATGCAAAACACTGATATAACCCCAGACTTAACGGCACGCTATTTGCTGACGTGTTTCGAAGTATTTGTTATTATGGACCAGTTAAGAGGACTGCATGACCGGGAAAGTACTGGTAGACTAAACCAATAAATATAATTAACTGCTTGAGGGGTCTTACACTCGCTATAAATAAAAATCAATGTCATACTTCTCCATCCATACAATGAAAAACTGTGTTGTTCGTAGCCGTTTTGTTCATCCTCTTAACTATCGTAAGGCAAATGAGAAGATAAGATCCTAAACATACAGAATAGTACATGAAGAGGGTCACGTGTGTTCAATCTCAGCCATTCTCTGCCGAATTCTATTTAAGAGTGTAAAATGAGACATAAAAATATTTCACCATCCTCCAAATTAGAGATGGGCAAACAACGGTTGAGATTTAACATGTGAGACCTACTTTTCCATATCCTACATGTTTAGGATTGCATCCCCCGTTTACCTAGCTCTTGTTAAGATGCTGAGTCAAACGAGGTATGAATAACATGCATGGAACATTGCACATCTAGTGTTTGCAGTTCACCAGGATGTAGCTTGTAACTTCCGTTACTTCTTCTAGATAAGCCAAGGTTAATTATCTCACATGTACCCGATCCAAGATCCAGTTTACCATGGTTGGTTTGTTAATATTGTGTTATGTGTTTTCGAGAACATGACCAACAAGAATTAACCACTGGATTATCTCCATGTGGACACCACAAGAAATGGGCTACAGCTGTCAGCTGGGTTTCCAACTGTGGGTTTAATAACGTTTATCCTATTTAGACATTAATGCTTCAATACAACTAAACTGGAGCTTGTAATGGAAAAGATCATATAAGTTGAACTGTCACATGCTAATAGTTTAGGTTATCATGATAGATTAGATATAAGATCAAGAAATTGCAAAAGTGGCGAGAAACATTTGACCAAGTAATATTTATTAAGCATGCTCATTCCATATCAATATTGGATTCTCTACAAATTACAATCAGAGAATAATGAAGGCTGCCAGCTGGTCTTACCTACCAAAGAAATGAAAGCTATCATCAAGCTTCCTTCAAACTGCTGGATACCTGATCCTTCCGAAGCCAGTAGTTAACCAGAAAAGAGTCGATGATGATCTAAGCAAAACATACATTGATGTAAGTCGCTTTGCCATATTAAGTTGGAATTAGCATGGAGACAAAGAAAATGAACATTAACCTGATTAATATGAGCAGCCACACAAGGAAGAACTAACAGCGCTGATTCACCCAAAGCACCATGGAGCTGTTCTACAACTGCTACCATGACAGGCAAGGTTTTCTACAGAAAGATAGAGATACTACTTCAATACCGACTCATGAGACAGCATATCTCTTATACGATGAGAACCAGAATGAAAACCACAGGCATGACACAGGACAAGCGAAATCACTGATCTACTATAACAAAAAATAAAATAAAAGATCGCCAATCTACTACCCAACACATTATAGTTTCATTAAGTACACCCAATTTTGATAACCTGATTATTTAGTATACACAAGAGAATTGACATAGATGGCAATTTAGACTGATGCCCTTTCTAGATTCAGTCAGCATTAATATTTTGCTTATAGACTACAACTTTATAGACCTTACCTGGCTAGCAACGATTATGAGCGCACGAGCGTTCCTTTTCTCTGAGAAAATAGAATCTTTACCACCAGTAGCAACTAATAGGCTCTGAACTGCGACTGTATTAAATGCTAGTAGAATGAGATGTGAAACCCTGCAATAGATGAATTGAGTCACATTGTCAGTTATTAAGAAAATGATTAGACATTGAATGAGTAAACAAGAATGTTCTGCCCAAATACAAGTTGATAGAACTCAATCAAAAATAGCTCATACTACTATATGAAAAATAAATAACACCATCAACATGAAAGCTAGTAATGAAGAATGATTGACATTTGATTTACATTCCGAGTCCAATAGCTATAAGAAACATTGTTGGCTTGACCATCAGCAACAGTGATCTTGATCTACTCACTTGCATCCATGGAACCTGGATAATCACGATCAAGAAGACTTGTAAAGAAGAGCCATAAACGAGAAAACAACATATAATCTCCTCACATCATGATGCAGGGGCTAAGAAACCCATCACATCATATTTTAGGGCTGAATAAATACAAAAAACTACTTCTGCTCATCTTGAGTATATCGGAGTAGAGCAAGCGTTTACATAAAATCGACTGAACTTCCAACATATCAAATTTCCAGCAAATGATGAGCTGTTATTAGTGGCTAGTGGATACTGAGGTGAACTTAGCCATATAATTATCAGCATAAGGTTGCAGATTGATCCATGGAATTCAAAACATCAAATACTGATCAAACCGAATCAAGAGTATATGCCAGGGGAAAAAAATATCAGCTCATCCACTGACATTAGTACCGAACCCTTCAAATTTGAGCTGATCAGCACAAGAAACCAAATCCCTAACACTTGAATTTCAAAAATATTTGCTAGTTACATATATCCATCAAGTCATATTCAGCTAATGAAAATCTCAATAAAGAATACAATAAATATGTCCAGATTAACTTACGAGACTAAGTAAGATTGCACTAAGCATGGATAACTTCTTGCGGTTTTGATCAACGAATTCTGACACTCCTATACAAAGCAAAGAACAAGCAAGCCAAGTATAAAAAGAGAAAACCCTTCTGTAAGTCGCTACACATTGCGTACGTGGTATGCCTTTAACAAAGGATACTAAATATCTCTCATCAAATTTTTAAAAACAAAGAAAGGCGCAACGGAAAGACGTACTCACCCTTGAAACAATCTCGAGAAACCTGTAAAAGTAAATAATTTATCAGGCTTCCAACAACAACATCATGAAAGTTAATATGAGTATGTCAAATACAAGAACAAAATTGATATGCTTTGCTTTTACTAACCAAAAAGAGCTATTACCTTTCCCAACACTAGAGGGACAACAAGTGTGACAACAAGGCTTTTAAACAGTTGCTTAGTTGGTACAGATACGCCAACTCTATCAGCTATAAACTTCGAGATAGATAACGGAACCTATAAAATGAACACCAGCAAACAATTTTAGTGACACTACATCCGCAGCAAAAAGAAAATCCTGAAATTCTCATAGAACAAACCGAATTGATCATAAATACATAATACCACTACTAGTTCGAGATACTTACAGTCAAAATGCCAATCAGATTAGATATCACTGTAATTGCAAGAGCCAGAGCGGTATTCCCACCAGCAAGCTGTGAATATTCATGACCCCTTTGTTAACTTCAATACTAAATGCACCAAGTCAATATCTTACATCACAGAACATTGAGCCGTCGTACCTGTGTCAATGCCACACCACTTGACAATGTTGTTGGCATGCAAGAGAAAACAGCTAGCCCTGCAAGACTCTGACAAATATTCCAGTATTAGTAGACTAACAAGAATATCTTTCTTTAACCGCCAGCTCCAATCTAATAATGTTCAGCAAGCTTGCCTGTTACAAATTCTTGTGGTACCAGCTGAAGTTGTAAGATAACCTTTGAGAAGAAGGGCGTCAAAAGTAGAATAGAAACCTGCAACAACAAAATAGAAACGCTTACAAAGCTATAAAGAAATAGTAGGACACAGCAACAATTTATCATGTCAAACAAAAAGGTCCATTCTTGCTGTAAAAGTTTGCTGCTACATGTCATCTATATGCCAACAAGAATTCTATAATCGGTTTTAAACAACATACGGAGTAAAATACAAACTCAAATCGAAAGAACATACAACATACATAAGGTGATTCAAGAATTCGAGATCATACTAGCCCAAACAATCCTGCAGGCCACGCTTCAGTGGCAGCTCCAATTTCCTCACTCCGCAACAACAGCCCTAATACATCACAAAATAAGAAAAAAAATAAACTAATAATAAAAAAAAAAATCCAACAAAAAATTAAGGATATAATCAACCAACGAAGTAAGTATTAATTACCCGATATAAGAAAAATCCCAAATGTGCTGAACTTGGATACTGAATATTGATGTGCAAGACAACCAAGAGTAGGATTAACAAGCCCTAAAGCTACTCCACTCACAAGAGCTATAAAATTACACAAAAAACCAGATCAGAAAATTAATTTGATTCCAATTCTGAATCTAAGCTACTGATTTGAACAACATTACCTAATGGAAGGAAATTAGTTCCAGCAAAATCCAACAAAGATTTTTCCCACGAAACTGTCTTCGATGATATCCTCCTATCATGTTGATTTCCATTATCATTTACCTGATTGGAGCTTTGACTGACTTTGACAACAGTATGTGAAGAAATCGATCGATACAACCGAAGTGGATGTGAATTAGGGCAAGAAATGAAGAAATTTTTAGGGGAGAATTTGATAGTATTAGATGAAGATGATGATGATGATGGTGGTTTGAATAAGATTCGATGAGAAATTTGGGGTTTGAGATTTAAGGTGTGGAAAGTTCCCGCCATTAGTAGCAGAGATCTCCGGAAAGAGAGAAATGCTTTGCTCTGATTTTTGTGTTTATCCGGTCCGGATGTTTATAGCCAAGGCCAGCCAATCCTTGTCATATACCCGAATCCATTCCTATACCCGTTTAACCGACTTTAGTTCCCAAGTTGACAAGGGATCAGGGACGGTATTAGGGGGTGGCTTACCCAGGCTGAAGCCCACCCCAAAATTTCTAAAAAGTTGTTTTGTTAGTGTAATTTTTAACATTTGTAAAATTTAGCCCAGGTGTAAATTTTAATTAGCTCATTCATTGTTAAGATATGATTCTGCGTGGAAGAAATCAGAAGATTTTGGAACCCTGTCCCGCATGGATTAATTTTTGAATAGCATCTCAACCTTTCAAAGGCTATAGGGAAAAACAAGTATTCATGATGTTTCTTAAAATCAGGTATTGAATGGGCTCACCTGTTACGTGTCAGTTTGATAAAATAAAACTGTGTGTCAAATGGGGGTGTCTTGTCCTTAACTAAGCAAGCGTTTGTCCACCTTTAAAAAAAAGAAAAAAAGTAAGTGTTTGTCCAAAACTTCATTTTTCTTCTATGAAGTGACTACAATTTTATGTATATCTATGTATAATCTAAAAATGCAGTGTATTCATGAGACAAAAATACAATATGTCATGACTTATTATGCGTATATGTACAAACTCCAAATATTTTTGCATCCCTATAATAACCTTTAAAACTAGAAAAAAATTGGGCGCCCTTCGGCCGCTAAATAAATCAGGATTATTATTTTCGATACGCAAATTATTCCTCCCTAATATTAGTTATAAGGTGAAAAAATTTGATTCAAAGCTTTATGCTCCAAGGAAAAGAGATCGTGTGGCATACCCATACTCAGCTTTAAGTATATTACCGCAGTTGTCATTCTTGCAGTTGAGATAAATTAAGTTGAGAGTTCGAGAAAAAAAAAATTTAGCCCACCCAAACATAAATTCCTGGATCCGTCGCTGCAAGGGATACTAGTAGCATCACTCACTCATCAACCTATTATTCGGCATATCCGCCTAATAGGGGTGGGTTGGCCCATTTCCTAATCTAGGACGGATGCTATGAAAAAAAGAACAATTTTTTGGGACATGATTTGGCCACCTTCCTTATGATTATAAGAGGTGACCTAAAAGGTGGAGATGACTAAGTTACCCTTTTATTAATTAAATAAACATTTAATTAATTAATTTTTTTTCTTTAATTTTTTTTCAAATTTTTTAAATATCTTTTTTAAATTTTGTATTTGTTTTTGTTAATTTATTAGTTTGTTTTTTTTTAAAAAAAAAGAGAATCATACAAAAGCCTTGATGGGTAGCCTAGCAACAAGCTGGGCTCCAACACCTTTTTGAATAGCAACACCTAGTCTATGAAAAATAAAACTACCAGAACCACTACTAGCATCATTACTAACTAGACAATTTTTCAAACGCTTAAAAAACACAAAGTATCTTCACGAGTTCTCCCAAAGTAGAGAAGGCTAAAACACCTGCACCATAGCCATGTGAAACACATTTGTCCAAGTATTTAGTGTGTTTACGCGAAACAAAGACTCGAAATAGCTTTTCCTAGAACGAAGGAATGAATTCCTTCACCCGGTGAACTAGAAGACACCCGTGACATCCATACGTACATCTTTCCCACTTTCCCGCTTTGGAACAAGAATGTCAAAGGACGTAAATCCTTACCATTATCAGACAGAAACCCCAGAGAAAACTCCTTAAACACATGCACACCAGCCTTGTAACAAATATCAGCGATTATATCACGTACAAGATCATGTCGAAACTTAATTCCAACATCTTTAGCACAATGAAGCACATGGTCCCCAAAGATATCCATAGATCTGTTACAACTGGAGCACAAACCATTCTCAACAAACAATGGGATGCCAAGGTGATAACAAAGAACAGCTCTGAACTGTCTTGGCGCGAGGCATTGGTTAAGCCCACTAATCGGCACGACAAATAAATAGTCATGTGCATGTTTAACTTGGTTACACTGCCACAAAATGGAATCTCTTGCGGACATAGAAAATTGGTTGGGGATTTGCTTCTTGATTGCATCAAAATACGTAACTTCCAGGGAGTGCATATAAGGGGGGGGGGGGGGTGCAGTAGCATTGACACAAAAAGTAGAAGGCAATCCATATACCTGGATAAAGTTCTGAAGAGCCAAATGATAAGAGGAACCTTTGATTGTTGAGAATAGATCACTAAGGATCATCTTTTGTACCGAAGCCGTATGACTCTAAGAAGAAAGATAACAGTAAGTACGAGTATCTTCCATGGTATAGATACCAAGGCCACCATCCTTGATAAACAAAGTAGCTAATCTCTGCTGTAAAGGTCCAAAACCCGCGCCATCACCAGTGACTAATAATCTCAAGTACTTGAACAAATGGTCATCAAAAAGCTCAGTGTCCTGCTGTAGGGCTGCAGGATTGGTAGTACGCATTGAAAAATATAATCTGGACACACTGGTGCAATTGCGAAGTAATAGCATCTCACTCTGAAGATCCTTGAGCTTTTTGATAGAAGACATAAGTTGAATGGTCTTGTTCACCTTACTCAACATCATATCACTAATAAAATTCGAATCCAAACTCACAAGTCCCCCCAAAAGTGGGTCTACCAATATCAGAAGGGAATACACCATCAACAATACTTCTCGGATCGACAGAAGGCCAAAAAACCTTCGTTTTCTTTATATTGAGATGTAAACCCCTACTTGGCCTTTCAGTTTCTATTATGCTCAAAGCCTTGGATACCTCAATTGTATCACCAATAATTGTACCATCATCCAAATACCAGGCGTGCAAGTCAAGATTGCAGCGGGAAGCAATAGACTTTACCAAGGGATGAAGTGTCAAAGCAAACAATAAGGGACCGAGAGGATCACCTTGTTGGACACCGAGAGCAGAAGACAAAACAAATTGGTCATAGTAAAGTCTGGCAGGCCGCATATAACAAAATTCTACCCAGCGAGAAATACCTGGACAATGAAGTCGAACCTCCTTGATGAGCTGAGATCTGCTCACCATATTGAACGTGTTAGAAAAGTCAATCAGCAACATTGACATCTTGTTCGAGTGACCTTTCAGCTCCAGTAGGCCATTTACAGCATGTAAAATACTCTCACCCCCAGCTGGCACCCCAACACCGAATTGGTAATCACCTAAATACGATGTCATTTCCTTGCTAACGGAGAAAGCAGCCACCTTAGAGACCAATCTACGCTAAACTGTACCGACCGCAATGGGCCTAATTCCACCACCGGGTTTAAGTAACGGCGTTAAGGGCGCACTAGCTATGAACTCTCCCAAACCATTGGGGCACTTGTCTGCCAACCAAAGGTTGACAACTCCTGTAATTGAGGAAAGTAGATCATCCGCCACTGCCGCTGCTGCCCCACTCAACACATCGACCAAATGTTGTGCAGGTAACCCATCCTGGCCACACGATGTGCCTTTTGGGAAGATCTTGATAGCCCCACGAACTTCCCGAGAATCAACAACAATTGAGTCGACCGCGACAGCCTCACAAGGGAATGAAGGTGGAGGCGCAGCTGGGTGTTTTTCCAGCAATTCAGCGTGTGTGTCTTCATTACAGGAAGCAACTCCATTTGAAGAGAGTACTCTTATTGCCACAGTAAAATTCCCACAGCTCAGTTTCTTCTGGCAGGCAATCAGATTAGCTAATCTCTATTTCTTCTTATCTTCTTTCTTACTCCCATAGCGAATAGGCAGCTGCAACAATCTATTCACCAAAACAAAACAGCCATTCGGCTCTTTCCAGGTCGCTAAAGCTTCATTAATGGATGCAACTTGCATCGTTTTCTATTGCCGAACGTGCTTCACCAAACTTTTGGTTTGTATAAGGACCAGTGCGAGATGGGAAGAAGGATAAGCTGCAACCATGCAGTCAAATTGGCTGGATTAATGAGAACTTTATCAAGACATACCTTCAAAGTTCTTGAGAAACTGAGTCTGTATTTATGAGGGATGCATGTTATAGTAGTGAATTGCCGTTGGAACACAGCATTGAGCAAATCTGTAGAAAGGAAACCCACAGGCTCCCCTGCAATAGTATCGCAAACATTTTCACCAGCTAATTCCTCCCTTGAAGTGCTCTCAACATCTCCCACATCAAATGGTTTAACAAAACCGTGGATGAGAAAGTCTGCAGCTATGCCAGGACCTGCAATAACAGCATGTACAGTTCCCCCTTGCCCTTTACACGACGATCTCTAAGAATGAAGATGCATACAACTACCACACAACCACATACGCAAATGACAGAGAACCCTATCCCAAGCAAGGTAAATGTGTAAGTTATTATAAATCAAATCCCTGCAAATGGTCATGTTGTCGTCGGAGTAGAGGTGCTTTTCTTGCAGATGTTTCAAAAGAGAACCTTTGACATACCCTCTACCGTTAACACCATCCAAGCAACTATCAAAGTGTTTGAAAGGACAGTGATAATAACCACCAACAGGCGCAGTTTCTTCAGAAGTGGGAGGCGTACTCAGCTGCACCTGGGAAGTAGATGGCAGCTGACTGCGAGTGAATGAATCCCTAGTTGTCCTCGACATGGAAGTTGTATATAAACCCTAAAAAAAACATTTGCCCTAAAACAGGAAAACACGGACTAAAGCAAAACAAAGTAAAAGGGGTTTTGAAAAAAAGAAATAAGAAAATCAAATGAAAAACAACGAGAAGAGAAAAAGGGAAAAAATCTGGTGAAGAAACCATGGTGATTCCGACGAAGGAGACTGGTTTTCAGTCGCCAGTTCGGTCGCCAGAAGAAACATGGTCGCCAATGGATTCAGTGTGTCGTAGAGGTCAAAGATCTACAAATCAGTCTCATCTTTTGTATCATCTTTAATTAATTTCAATGGAAGGATTTGGAATATCCAATCGGTACATGAACTGATTGAACAATTTTTTTTGATGAGCTAAATCAAAAGAAAGAGTACATATCAATAATGAGCAGATCACAATCTCTTGATTAGTTGATACACAACTTGGAAATTTTTATTTTTTTTTTTTGTATTTTTTTTTATGTGGTTCGGCTAGGGGAAAAATAATAAATCTAGTCGAACTTGAAGTTCGGTTAAGAGTAAATATATAAAAGTTTTTTTAGATAGGAGTTCGGTTAAGTAAAATATTTCTAAAACTTTTGCGAACGCGTCGAACTGAAAGTTCGGTTTGCAAATATTTTTATGAATATAACCGAACCCTGTTCAGTGTATTTTCAGATAGGAGTTCTGTTAAGTAAAAAATTTCTAAAAAAATTGCGAACGGACCGAACTTAAAGTTCGGTTAAGTACAAAATTTCGAAAACTTTTGCGGACGCACCGAACTGAACTATGAGTTCGGTTTGCAAGAAAATATTTCTTTATAACCGACGTATTCTTGGTGTTTTATGTTTCAGGGAGTTCGGTTAGAAAACTAGGGTTTTTTTAAACTACTCATAACCGAACAATACTATGTAACTAACATTTCAAACCTAATTTGATGATTTCTAATCGATTTTCTCAATCAAAAACAAATTAAAAGCAATGGGTTTGTGGGAAAATACCTCTGAATTTACATATCGCTAAAGGGTGCGAGAAAAATACTTGCAAATTTGTACTTGTCGAACCAAATCTAATTAAAAAAAAAAAAAAAAAATTAAAATTTCGAAAAAAAAATTCAAAATTAATTTTTTTTTTTACAAAAAAATTTAAAATAATATAAGGGCATTTGGTCATTAACTAAAATATGTGGATATGGGATGGCTTCACTTTACTTCTAAATGTCCTCCTAAAATTGAAACCATGGTCCCCTCAAAAAAACCATGGTCCCCCAAAAATGGTTCCTAAAAAACCATTTGTCTGGGCAAGTCAAGTAAAGACATTTATGGTGGGCTTGGATATAGAATTTTAAAGGTAGGATTTATGGGTTCAGGGATTTGGTGGAATTATGTTTATAGGAAATACCAATTAGTCTTTTGGAAACTCTTATTGATGTCTATGATAGCTTAGAAGAATTGGAACTTCTGGATGAAGAGGATTATGCAGCTAGGGAGACAGCAAGGGTTAACCACAAAAAAACTTCTCTTAATTTGGAAAGAAAATGGTTTGCAAGGTCAAAGGGTCAGTGGCTAGCTGATGGTGAAAGAAATTCAAGATTTTTCTACCAGAATGCTAACTACAATCACAAGGTGAATTCTATTAATTCTCTTCTTATTAATGAGGTTATGTGCCATGATAAAGACTTAATCAATGCAGAAGCTAAAACTTTTTATGAGACCTTATTTTCTGAAGAAGTTAGTGTAAGGCCTACTTTTAGTGAGCTTGAGCTTCCAAGTTTAAGTGTGCAATACAGGATTATGCTAGAGAAGCCTTTTTTGGAGGATGAAGTTAAAGAAGTGATTTGGAATTTTGGGACAAACAAATCTCCTGGTCTTGATGGATTTACAATGGAATTTTTTAAGGCAGCCCGGGAAATCATCAAACCAGAAATAATGGCAGTTATGGGTGAATTTCAACATACCAAGAAGCTAGATTGGAGACTCAACTGCACTAACATAATTCTTATACCCAAGTGTGAAGGTGCAGTGAGTATGCATAATTTTAGACCCATCAGTATCATAGGTGGTGTCTATAAAATTATCTCTAAGTTGCTGGCTAACAGATTGAAGTTGGTGTTGCCTACAATCATCTTAGATTTTCAAGGTGCTTTTGTGGATTCTAGGCAGATTACGGATGGAATTTTGATTGCTTCAGAGCTGGTGGATGCTAGAGAAAGAGAGAAGAAAGCAGGTTTGGTGGTTAAAGTGGATTTACAAAAGGCTTTTGATAATATAAGTTGGAGTTGTCTGGATTATACTTTAACCAAATTTGGTTTTGGTAATGTTTGGAAGAGCTGGATTAAGTGGTGTTTGACTTCTACAAGATTTTCAATGGCCATTAATGGTACTGCTTCTTCTTTGTTCAGAAGTCATAAGGGTGTTAAGCAGGGGATCCAATTTCTCCATTTCTTTTCATAATGGTGGTGGAGGTGTTGTCTATAATGATAAAAAGAGCTGCTAATTTGAACCTTATTTCTGGTTTTAAGCCAGCTCCACATGCTTCTGCAATACATCATCTACAATTTGCAGATGATTTGATAGTTTTTTAGATGATAAAGTGGAGGAAGTTTAAAATTTGAAGAACATTCTGTTAAGTTTTGAGCTGGTTTCTGGCATAAAAGTGAATTTTAGAAAAAGTGCTATTGTAGCAGTTGGTGAAGCTGTAAATGTGAGGCATGTGCTGTAGTTTTTGGTTGTGCCTTAGCTACTTTCCCAATGAAATATTTGGGTATTCCCCTGGGAAGTAAATCAAAATCTGTAGGAGTTTGGGATGTTATTATACAGAAATTTCAACAGAAGCTAAGTGCATGGCAAAGAAGGAACCTTTCTAAAGGTGGAAGATTGATGTTGATCAAGAGTGTGCTTTGCAGTCTTCCATTTTACTATTTATCTTTGTTTCAGCTGCCTGCTTCTGTTGAGAAACAATTAGATAAAATCATGAGGCAGTTCTTATGGGGGACTTCTAAAACAAAATCAAAAAGGAGTTGGGTGGCATGGAAAACAGTGCATCTGTCAAAAGAAAAAGGAGGGGTTGGTATCAAGAAGTTAAGACTCATGAATAAGTCTTTACATGCTAAGTGGATATGGAGGTATGGAAATGAGCAGAAGGCTTTGTGGAGGAAAGTGGTTAATGACAAATTTGGAGGTAATGAAAAGGCTTTCTTCCCAAATCAAACTAATAGTTCTGTGGGAAAAAGTTTGTGGTGTGGTATCTTGAATAGTAGTGTTGCTATTCAATCCAATTCTACAATTCAAGTAAATAGTGGGGATAGGTGTTTGTTTTGGAAGGATAATTGGGTTAATGGAAAGTCTCTGAAGTCCTTATTTCCTGCTCTATACAAGATTACTAGGAAAAAAGATGCAACGATTCAAGACTTACTAGTTTTATCTAGTTCATGTAGTGGAATCAAGGCTTTTGCAGAATTTGAAAGACTCAAGTGGAGGATGTGGCTATTCTACTGAATTTGTTGCCAACAATCAACATTAATGGGGTCAAGATCAAAGAATTTTGATGGCAGGTAACAATGGCTTTTTTGTGGCTCACTGTTATAAAGCTCTTGAGGATGAAGGATTGATTATGTTTCCTTATAAATCTGTGTGGAATCCAAAAATACCACAGAAGGTAATCTTCTTCATATGGACTTTATGTTATAATGCTACACCTACATTTGATTCATACAGAATTCTTATGTAGTTAATGGTTGTTTGCTTTGTAAAAAGCATCCGAAACAAACCAACACATTTTTCTACATTGTGACACTACTAGAGCAGTGTGGCACTATTTCCTGAAGTTTTACAACCTGAATTGGGTTTTTCAAGATTGTGTGAGGAACACTATTTGGGAGCGGAGAAAGAAAAAGGGTTATCCAACAACTATAAGGAAAAGAATTTGGGATATGTATCCATTTGCAATTTGGTGGGCAATCTGGATTGAAAGGAATGAAAGGTGTTTCAATGGTAAATATAAGCAGGTGGATTCCATCATTGACAGTGTGAAAGTGTTTTTATACAACTGGTGTGTAGGACCGATATTTTTCAGGGATTCTCATTGTGTTCTGTTTTGCTCAACTGGGAAGCAATTATGTCTTAATTTTGGTTCTGTTTTTCCTTCAGGGAACTCTACTAAAATTGAGTTTCAATTGTACTTTTGTTTCAATCAGCTTGCCACTCTCTTGGTGGTAGGCTGATTTTTATTCAATACATCTTGCCTTTTTTGAGTAAAAAAAAAAAAAACCAATTAGTCTTAATAATACTCCATCCGTTTCTGGAAAAAGTATCGGCCTATTTTTAGGCTAAAATGAAAAAGTGAAAGTATCTATTTTCCAAAAACAGAGGGAGTAATATATTAGAGTTAGTTCGGTCTAGTTTACCCAATCAACTGTTTGTCTGGTCCTAGGGTGGACAATACTCACGCGGGATGACGTTATGGATGATGTAATTTTCTTTTTATAGTGGCAGAAATACCCTTTAATTTGGGACCATATATATAGAAAAAATCATTAAAAAATATTTTATTTTCATATTCACTTTCTCTCTTCTTTAATTTTAGATCTAGTTTCTCTCTTCTCTCCATTTTTATTTTTGTGCTGCTGATGATAAAGATGATGATGAACGACGAAGGTTTTTTTTTTTTCTATGTTGTTGCTGTTGCTGTTAAAGATGATGATGAAGACGATGAAGATGATGAATTCATTTGTAAGAATGAACTCTTTTTTTGTTCATAATAATGAATATTGGTTAGGTGTTCATTTAAAAGAATTAATTGTGTTTTAGTTCTGGTTTTTATTAGAACCCACAATTGGGGGACACTCATACAAATTGGGGGATACATATGGTTATATGGGGCTGGATTTCTGGTTTAAATGAGGAATCAAATGGGGAATGAACGTGGTTAGTTCCAAAGGAATTATAATGGCCAATAAACACGTATGTCTGCTCATGGTTACGGCTTTAACTTCCTTCTGTCCTTATCCCTTTCTTAATTAATAATTGATTTGATGTGCGGTATCTATTATCACTTCCACAATGAAAGTAATCCATGAATTTGTTATTGGATCGGAATTAGCTTTGAATGTAATTGTTTCGATATGAATGCAATACCGACAATGATTGTCGGCATTGCTTTGTGGATGAATCCAATGCCGACAGATTTAGTCGGTATAGCTTTTTGGTTAAACACAACGCCGACTGAAGTTTAGATGTTTGTGGATACTAACACTATAAAATCAAAATGTACGTCTCAACACATTTGGGGATACTTAGGGATAATTTAGTCATTACCAAAATTTTTTTTGATAAGGGGTGTTTTAAATTACTTTATAATGTTTTTTTTCTTTTTTTTTTTTGGTATCCCCCAATTTATGGTGGTATTCCCAATTGTGGGTTCTTTTATTAGGTGTTTATTTGAAAGAATGAACTCAGTTTTTTGTTCATAATAATGGAAGTTTTATTGGGTGTTCATTTTAAAGAATGAACTCTGTTCTAGTTTGATTTTTAGTTTGTTTTGTTGGGTGTTCATTAGAAAGAATGAGCTCTGTTTTTTGTCATAAATAGTGGAAGTTTTATTGGGTGTTGCACTTTAAAAAATGAACTATGTTATTTCCCCATTTTTATGAACTCAGATCTACATAATCGTGACCAACGCCTGATAGTTCATCAAAGAGAATGAACTCTTGTACGGAAATAAGAGGAAGTTCAGAGTTCATCAGTGAACATGAACTCAAATAATTATAGGGATAGAAAAGTACGAAAATTAAAGCTGAAACAGTGTGGAAGGATATTTTTGTCCACTTAATATCTTTAAATAATTATGGATCAAACAGGGAACGACTTTTCTCACTGGACCAAATAGTTTTGGGACCACCTAAAAAGGACCAAACGATTATTTCCATGTTATGTTTCCCTCGGTACGTTTGGTTGCCCAAATCCCTGGAATCACGTTTCCTACGGGAATCACTTTCCAGCAAATCCTCCATATGGAGTCTGATCCCTCCTGCCTAAGATTTTCTAGGAAACTTAGCAAGATATTTTGGGCTCAATTTTTTTAACTTTAAATCTTTTATATATATATATATATATATCTAATTTTAAGATTTTGAGGGTAATGTGAAACAGTACATGGACTTTAAAACAAGAGAATTCTATGAACCTAGGAATTTTAATTAACTGAGCTACCAAACACACGAGGGATTTATATGAACTCCAGAATCTATAATCCCATGGGATTATAAATTCCTCGAAATCGTGAATTCTGTGAACAAACCCACCATTATTGTGAAGTCTGATTTCTGCCCAAAGCGCATTCTATTAACCAGGCCAGACAGGCCAAACAAGCTACATTTTTATTTATTTTTTTGTACTTTTAAAGCTTTGTAATAAATGATTTAATTTATGTTGGAATGATAGTTTAAAACAATCTTAAGTGATTAATATTCTAAATGCAGAATAGAAATGAAAATAAATATTTTAATTAAACACAAAAAATACTTTGACAAATGCTTGGCTCAAGTCTATGGTTTTGCCACTTTTGCTTTCTCGACGTTTGGTGAACTAGGCGATGAGGCGATGATATAGTTGTTTTTCTTGAGGAGATTGCATAATAATTTGCTTACGTTCGATGTCAATGCAAAAACATGTAATTTCTTTTTTCACAAATTAGGGATTATGATACAGAAAGGTGTTGGAGCCCAACATGTTGCTAGGATTCCAGCTAGTTTTTTGAACTCATTTGTTAAAGATCAAATGATATATAAAAATATTAAAAAATATAACCAAAACACATAAGAATTTACTCCACCATAAAACTAAAACTCTTAAGAAATTCAAACGGGTATCAGGCCGGGTACCAGGCTAGGCTATTAAATTTTAGGGAAAACATGAACCTGTCAATTTAGCTATAACCAGAACAGTCCTGGAGGCTAATAACGGACTGTAACATGCATTGGGCTCTTGCGAGTAGAGGTGTTGTAGGATCATAATATCGCAACGTACAAGACTCGCGGGATTAATGAACGACGGTGCCGCGAGGGAGTCGCAGGGAGCTAAAGTAAACGACGCAATGAATAACGACAGGCAAAACATAAAGAAGACGTAAGACCTGGCGAAGGTTAAAAAGTGTCGCGAGAGTGAATGTTTGTGCATCTGCGACACTTCGCGAGACATTCTCGAAAATAAAGGGGAACTTAGCTGTCATCCACTATGTATTACCCTATATAAAGGGCTAAATGAGTCTGTAAGAGAGGAGAGATCTTTTTGGAATTGTTGGGCAAGTCATTAGGAGAGAGAAGTTTAAGCATGTTTTAATTTCTAAGTGTAATTCTATTTTCCTGTAAACATTTCATGAATTCAATCAATAAATATTCTTGATCTTACATCTTCCAATGGATTAATTAAGCAAAATCGAGTAAGGGGTGTAGTGTGGGAAATCCTGCTACTACATATGCGCTAGAAACAGGGACGAGCAGAGATTGACGTAGAAATTGGAAGGAATTTGGATTAACAGAGAAAAGATTTGGAGAAGATACTCAAGAATTCATTGGAAAAGAAAAATGGCTAGAAGAAGAAATGTACAAGGGCAACCAACGATTGTAAGAAGAAGTGGGAGACTTGCTGGAGAAAGGAGGAATGAAACAGGAGAATCATCAAGGATGAATATGAGAAACGATGGAGAAGATCAAAACCAACCACCGATCTCCCCAGTAGCAAACGCAGCTGTGGATTATGATAGAGTAAGTGTACATACTTGGAGGTCTGATTCTGAAGACGAGAGAGAAGAGGAGCAGCGAATGGTGAACAATGGACAAGGAGAGCAAAGAATGAATGGAGAAAACGAAGAAATCGCAGCATTAGAAAGATTGAGACAAACAATACACGAAGAGAGACGGTTAGAGGCAGAAGAACGAGCAAACTTGACAAGACAGAATCATGAATTGAGGATGGAAAATATGAGGTTGCAAAATAGGAGATCTAGAAGTAGCGTGAGATCAAGTTCAAGATCGAATAGGGAAGAAAGAAGGAGAGTTTTACCAACGAGAAAGTACCGAGGAAGAAACACAAAATCCGAGTATAGAGCATGGCGAGAGAAGAGGGAAATAGAAGATCGTTATATTCCTCAACCTGAAAATCTTCAAAATGAGCGGAATAGGGAAAATCAAGGAAACATGCAACTCCAAGAACCGAATGACCAGTGCCAGAAGGGAGAATAATCTTGCACGGGAGAGAAGAATTGAGAAGAAACCAGAAATCGAGGATGACATTGAGAGACACTACATTGAACAAGCGCGGCTAGCTCGCGAGAGAAAAGGATAAGAGCGAGAAATGGAAAATCAAGAGATGGAAGAAGCAATCCGACGAGAATAACCATGACAACCGCGAAAGAAGAAGAGGAACAAAATCGTACCAATAGAAATATTAATGAAGAATATGAGAGGGTGCGAGATGAGAGGCGAGAGACAGACCAAGAGGAGAGAACAACCGATATAATGGCGTGCGAATTGACGAAAAAGAAACGAAGAAGAGCGTCGCGAGAGAAAGAAGAGGAGAAAAATAACGAGCGGGAAGGTCAAGATAGGCACGAGCGAAGAAGGAGAGAAGCGAGTTAAAAAGACCGGTAGAATCAAATCCTGAGGCAAATGAACAAATCTTAAGAGAAGCGTGAAATGAGAGGATTGTTGAACAATAGAAGGGAAGGAGGAAGGAGACAATTGGATGCGAAGCCATCGCCGGCTGCGAAGAATCCCTTCACGCTAGAAGTACGAGATGGGAGGAATACCTCCTAAGTGCAATCTACCTGCATTAACCAACATCTTTGATGGAACAACACATGCGATACAACATATCAAGGCTTATATGAGATGTATGTTGCGGTGGGAGAATCATGATACCATCTTGTGCAAATATTTCGCATCAAGCCTAATAGGAGAAGCACTAAAATGGTTTGAAGGTCTACCAAGGAACACAATCGCATCATTTGATCATTTACAAGCCACATTCACTGGGAGCATACATAAGTAACAACTCTTCGCGACCGGTATTGAAGATGTATTCGGGTTGAAACAAAGGGTTGGCGAGAGCTTAAGGCGATTGACAATAAGATGGAGGACCATGTGTAGCGAAATGGCGGGGACGGGTTGAGGAAAGATATCTTATTCTCTCATTTGTGAATGCTCTCTTCGCGACTAACTTGTTATACATTCAAATTTTTAGAGTCAAAAATACAATCACGATGGCGAACTGCGAGAGTTACGGGGAAGAATATATCGCCTTAGAAGAAAGACAGAATGAAATGAATTCTTATCCGGTCGCGAACACAAACTCGAATGCTGCGAACGCAAGCTTGTTACCTCAATTCATAAATACCATGGCGAGCACTTCGCAAGGACAAGCAAGCGAGGAAAGGCAATGAGGGACACGGAAGATAGTAGCTATGGGAAGCCATGACCAAGAGGAGTTTGAACAAGAAAGGAACTACTATAACCGTAATGACAATATAATAAGATTCAAAGGCTAGATCATGTGCAAGAAACTTACGGTGGACGAAGGCAATATAACCATGGAGGGCGAGAAGTCAGCGAGAATAGTATGGGAACCAATTAAGATGCCTCCACTTTGAATGCTAGTGTGGAAAAGATCCGGGAGGCTATACTTGTGATGGAAGATGTACCAGCACCTTGGAACGCGGGGATGGAACCACCACCGGGCGACGAGAAGTCATGAGTTTTGTTCTTACCACCGCTTCCATGGACATCAAACAAACGATTGCGAGAAACGTAAAGAGAATCATTCTCGGGATGATTGATCAAGGGAAGCTAAATCACTTTCTAAAGAGAGAAGAAAAAGGCCGGACATTACCACCACCACCAGAAATGCACGAAATTGTCGTGAAAGGAAAGGAAACATTTGTGATAGAGGTCGGAACAAAAGCTAAAAATTTGAATTGCAACTCTATCGTCCACTCTTATCGCACAATCGAAGATTTTCATGACAATGTGCTCAGTAGAGTCTTTGCGAGAGATGCTAATGATAAAGAAATAATGAGTCTGGCGAGAACGACACAGTTAGAAAAGTGGCAGCTGAAGACTATTTCTTTCTCTGCAGATGAAGTGCCAAAAGGAAGAGAAACACATGATAGCCCGTTGGTTGTGAAACTAGAGATTAACCCAAACCAGTTGATGGAGAAGATGATGAGGCGAAGCTTGTTTGGGCGATCAACCGAATTTTAATCGACACCTAAGTTCGGTGAATATTCTCTTCTACCATACTTACAAGACGATGGGAGGAAAAGATGAGGATTTGATCCCCTCTACATACAAGATATATGGCTTTAATGGCACTTTGCAAACAAACCAAAGGGAGAGGTTCACATGAGAATACCTCTACAAGGATTATCAACTGATATCTTATTATGTGTGGTTGACGTGGAATCTCCATATAATGCGCTGATTGGGAGGCCATGGCTTCATGAAATCTTGGGAGTCGCATCAACATATCATCAATGTATAAAATTTCCACATCCAAATGGCATTGGTATTATACAGGGAGATTGGAAGGAGTCACAACAATGTCATGAGGTCGATGTAGAAAGCTGCGAAGAAAGAAATGCCAAAAGAAAGGGTTGGAAGCAACATGTGAGAGATGAGCGAGAGAAAGGAAAAATTGATGGTAGATGTTATAGAAGTAAGGACTGAACATACCTCGCGAGGTGAATGCCTAGAAACAGGCGAATGTTATGATAATAAAGGAGCGAAGGATATGAGGAACAAAAGGCATAAGAAGTGAATAGTCAACAAAAGTAGGAGGAAAAGTAGCAATTGAAGTAATGATGTGCGAGAATCTTGCGATCAAGGGTAAATGAGAATTCGATTAAGAAAGAGATAAAGACACAACAAATGAAATGGAATTTTGCGAATACTTCGCAAACAAATATTAACAAATAATGAAACATGAATGATTGAATGATTGATTTAACAAAGATGAATGAGTAAATGAATGGGACGAACCTTTATGGCGTACACCTAGTTCGCGAATAACATTTCGTAAGAGGCAAATGTAAGACCTAAAGTGCGTCATATAAGGGGGTATCTCTCGACATGGCTCGGGGGAAGGTTACACCGCTCACCGAAGCTTTGAGTCATGAAAATTTGGGGCCCATGAAAGCCTATCCTAAGAGGTACCTTGGATTCCCAACTATATATATAGGTTATACCCTGGTTGGGCGACCGAGGTCTCTTCTTAGGAGTCGATGTATGCTCAAGGCGCCGAGGTACACGGTTGAGCCGAGTGCCGGGATGGATGAACCTACCACTGCAGCCATTCTTGGCAAGTCTTGGCATATGTTGCACTCGCCCAAGAAAACTCCACTTAGGGTGCGGTCTCGTAACCATAAACCATATAGGTATAAGGGATAAGAGGTGCGAAAACAACTGGTTGTTGTTAAGACCGGATGGGAGGAGCTAGTCTTGTATGGCCGATGTTTCGCCTCCTTGAAGGGGCAACCGGGAGATGATAAGGGCGACACTCTCCATTAGGGGTGTCAAAAGCAGACGCAAATGTCATAAGGCTATGTTTTCGCAAGAAAATTTAGGCTCGTCATATTTGTGCAATGATCCTGCGAGGCAATAATACTAACGCGAGGGTAAGGCGAGATCAATGGGTCTTTACACGAAAGTGTACGGACGTCCTGCGATTTCGTCGCACGACGGCAATGTCATGGGGCTATGTGTTCGCAAGGATATATAGGCCTATCATATTGTCGCAACTAAAACATCTGCAGAGGCAAAAATACTTGGAAAATGATAAGGCAAGATCAATGGGTCTTTACATGCAAGTGTAAAGACGTCCTGCCGCGATTTTGTCGCGATGAAAGGTGGCGGGGAAGACCTCTAACTAGGGAGGTCTAACTTGGAAGACCACACAAAATGATAAGGCAAGGTCAATGGGCCTCTGCATGAAAATGTAAAAGGCGGCTGCGACTTTGTCGCATGAGAAGAATTAAAATCAAATCCACGATTGGGATGGATTTACTTAATAAAAGATTCAATGAGCGAACATGCTCGCAAGGTGATCTTAACTAAGAAAGGAAGAAAGAAATATGGAAATTACTCAATCAAAAGAGTTAAGTCACTCAAACAAAAAGGAATTCTAACAAATTACAAAGAGAATTTAACTCTCTACATCCGCATTATCAAATACGAGAGGATGGTTGAGGCTTTTACTGCGCCTTTATCGGCTTCACATCCGCCGATTGATGGATTTTCTTGAAAATGTTTTCTTCACCTTTGTTCTCGCCAATTCTTTGGACTTTCATCGAAAATTTTCTATTCGGATCTTCATCGACGACTTCCTTATCGGAGAGATCTTCGCCACTTTCATATTCATAATCACTATCCTGGAGCATTGGGAACTTCATCATCACTTACTTCCAAAGGATCGACGTGAATAGGATCAAGAGACTTGGACAGACAAAATATTATTCACAAGAACTTCCGCTTTAAGAGAGAATTGGCGAAGCAATGCCTTCTGACGATTCTTACTATCAATGTCCTTACAATAAGACATATAATCAAATCTTCGCTCTGCACGGTCGCGAGAACGAGCAAGAGACGCGGAGAGTAGTCCGTTTTCCTTGCGAATTCTAGAATAATCAGACACGAGGGTGGAGATAGTGGACCGAAGCTTTCTCTCAGAGTCTGCATAACAAATACACAAGATCAGAGAAAATTCTTATCGAACATTATTGGCATCTTCAGGGTAATAAAGCATTCATGGAATAAATACATAAATTAAGATAGTCAAATAATTTGACTACCTTCCTTTTGAGAAGTAAGATGTTGAATTAAAGGCTGCGAAATTATTCCCCAAGCGGTCCATGACATCATCAAATGAATCTCCCACTAAGCCTTTCAATCGAGATCGCAAATTCTTTTCATTAGAAACAAGTATGGAGTTTTCGGTCGCGAGTAGAGTTGGATTTTTCTAATTTGACACATTGTTCTTGGAATTGCTTCGCTTTTACACTCAACGTTATTCTACCTTGAATAAGTTTATCTCTCTCGGCGATAATTTCTTCAAGTTGGCTTTTCAAAGTATGATTAGCTTGTTTGTGTTCTTCACATAACTTTTGACAAGCATTATCTTTGCTGCGAGTAGCTCGCCATCTTATTCAACGACGTTTCTCTTGAGAAAGAGTTCGATTCTCATCTAATAAAGTTTCCAACTCCAAATTAGTTTTAGTCAAAGCATAAGAGAGGCGAGATAAGTCATTACTTAATGAGACTTGCTCTTGCGATAAATCAAAATTCTCTTTAGACAAGTTATTTATTTGATCAGCTTGCATAGGTATGAAGATTATCTAAGAGATTATCTTGCTCCATCCAAGCATCTCTTTCAACTCGAACTTCTTCAGCGATAGACTCCGTCTGATATATCTCCATTATTCGTTTCTGGTTTAATACTTTGAGGACGAGCAAGGGTTTGAGTTGCAAAAAAAAAAAAAAAAAAAAAAATGGGGGGGACAGCGAGAGCATACCTTTTAATTCTTCATTCTTCTTGCGAAGATTATCACGATCTAGTGAGATCTTTTGAGAAATTTTTGATTTTCAAGGTGGAGATTATTGCACTTCACACCATAACTTGGAGATCATCCTTGACTTATTAACCTCTTGAACTAAAGGTGCTTGCGAGATCCTCTCGGGACCAAGATGCTTACTTAAAATCTCATGAGACATTCGATTTGACGGATCGGTAGAAGTCTTTTTGGCATCATTCACGAGATCGAAAAGGACCTTAAAGGCCACATCTATCCCCTCCAAATTTTCCTGATTAGAGGAATTTGTTCAAACAAAGAAGACGAGTCGTCCTTTGTCAAAGGAACCTCATGAGAAGAGGAGGTTTCGGGGGAGAGAAGTGATTGGAGAAATAGCGGGATATTGATAGCGGGGAGAAGGTATAAGATCGTTTGTAGTAGGACAGTTATAAGGAACTTGGTCTATGAGGAGTTGAGGTATAGAAATATTGTCGTTGGTAGTAGTACCGGGGAAGGGGGCACAAAATTATCTTGCGAAGATTTCGCGTGAAGGAGATGAAGGTGTGAATGAAGGAAATGGAACATCGGGAGTAACGAGTTTGGAGTAGCGAGGCTTTTTGGGAGCATGACCGGTAGTTTTATCATCTGCGAATGACAAATTAAATAAAAAACAGAGGCAACAATGTATTGTTGATAAAAAATAAATGTTTCTTGAATACCTTGTCACTTGCAGATTTGTCTTTTTGAAGCCATAGATTTTGCTCGCGAAGTGAGCTTTGGTTGTGCGAGGATTCTTGTTGCGAAGTAGATTTCGATGGCGAGCCCAAAGAAAGAAGAGGGTCCTTCACGATAAACTTATTTCTGGTTGGTTCTTGCTAAACAACAATGGCGAAAAGAAAACTACAAAGTTAATCATACCGTATGATTTCAACAAAGAAAGCTAATCTCAAATTTGATCAACCACAAAATCAGCCGGATGTGGCAAAATTAACAAACACTGGACGCCATGAGAGTAACAAGCGGTAGGGAATAGTTAAGGTGGTGAAGAAGACGATAAGAGACAACAATAAGCAAACACTTGCGGAACGATGAAGAAGAAGAACACTTGCAGACGATGAAGAAGATGAAAAGGAAAAGGAAGATTTTTCACAAGGGATGCTCCTATAAATAGATGAGAAAAATGTTATGACCGGATAACATTAAATGCACCGGTAAAAGAGGTAAATATAGACACGTGTAAACGGTCACTACTAAATCCAAGGAAGACATGACGGAAAGAACTTTAGTAAAATCCAAATATACAATGTATTTCTTGATAGGCGAGAATAAATTGCGAAAATGATTATTTTCTATAATTCATGAGACAAGAAATGACACTTCGCATATGTATTACAAAGAAGCTTGGAACTTCACAAAAGAATAGAGGCAATACGTACTTTTTAAGAAAAGTATTCTTTCGCTCGTTCCTTCACCAATTGAAACCAAGGAATATGACAACAATGAATTTTTCCTTCAAATCGCTCTTCAAGCAATATTCAAGGAAAAAGAGGCAAGATGTAGGATCATAATATCGCAACGTACAAGGCTCGCGGGATTAATGAACGACGGCGTCGCGAGGGAGTCGCGGGGAGCTAAAATAAACGGCCAATGAATAACGACGAGCCAAAACATAAAGAAGACGTGAGACCTGGCGAGGGTTAAAAGTGTCGCGAGAGTGAATGTTTGTGCATCTGCGACACTTCGCGAGACATTCCCAAAAATAAAGGGGAGCTTAGTTTGTCATCCACTATGTATTACCCTATATAAAGGGCTAAATGAGTCTCAGTAAGAGAGGAGAGATCTTTTTGGAATTGTTGAGGCAAGTCATTAGGAGAGAAAAGTTTAAGAGTGTTTTAATTTCTAAGTGTAATTCTATTTTCCTGTGTAAACATTTCATGAATTCAATCAATAAATATTCTTGATCTTACATCTTCCAATGGATTAATTAAGCAAAATCGAGTAAGGGGTGTAGTGTGGGAAATCCTGCTACTACCGCGACTTAGCTTCAAGACGGAAGACAAAGACGTTAGTTAAATGGGACGTGCTGGGTTTGACTAATTGGCACAAGAGCACAAAGACAAAGACGCTGTGACGGATAAGCACGTGGCCCACCCAACACAACACGTTAAGAGAGCACGTCATAACATGTACAAATACACCATATAACAAGGCATAATACATCACATTTTTGTATATTTCACAAAAGAGTCACTATTCTAACTAGTTTTTAACATTTTATGTTGGCTTATTTATAACAACACATATAATACCTTAATATTTGGAAAATATATTTCAATATCGTTGTTATAAGTCGTCACCTATATTTAACTAGAACATTAATTTACATGACAATAATCCAATTTTATATTTGATGGGCTATTTCTTTTTATTGAATAAACTTGTTAATTTTACTTGAAATAATTTCAAATGATATGTTGTCTAATTAAATTCTTGGGATAATGTGTGACTTAATGTATACATTAAGTGATTTCAAATTTTTTATAGCACGTGTGCCAAAGACGCAAGACGACACGTTTATTCGTGTCTTTGTGCTCAGTGTCAGGTCAGGCCTAGCTTTTGACTAGTAAAGCACAAAGACGGCACAACACGTTTAAATCGTTGGCACAGCACAGCACGGCACATGGCACGTGAAGCACGCGACTTCGTGTGCTGGGCTGTGCCGGGCCGGCACGTTTTACACCTCTACTTGCGAGTACATGCAGGTACAGACAGGTCTAGTGTTTTCAAGTATTATTTTGCATCCTTATTGTCTATTAGCTTGTGAAATATATTGATTCAAAATTTTAACACATAAACGCACATAAAAAAAATATTAAAAAATATATTCTTTTAGGAGTTTTTTTTTTAAAAAGTGTGCAAATACCAAGTGTCTCATTTCTTGTAGGACAGAAAGAGTACGGTTGCATGTGGTTAAAGTTTTTAACGAATCTAACCGAGTATATGTGAGTTCGTAGTCTAAGCTCGCCAGTCCTACTTAGTTTGTCACTTCCCGTCTACTAGGATCCAAGGAATAATTTTTATTAGGGTCAAACAAATTGCAGGTTTCTGCCACTGACTTATGAAGGCCTGAGTTTAGTTGTCACCCTTTTCACTAATATCCATTGTGGAAATTTGGGTATTAGTTTCAACCGTAATTAGTATGCTGTTACATGTCTTATCATGTTATTGCAAATACTAAATATGGGTCATCATTTTATATTATAAGTTTTTAAATAAATTTTGCTTTTATTTTTTACTAATTGTGAAACATTATTAAGCACTATTTTATAATTAAATTGAGAAATTAATGAAACATGAACTGGTCAATAGAGAAGTTATAGGATTGTGTGCTTGTTTTCAAAGCATCTTTAGTGGATACTCATATAAGAAGATCAACTATGAAGAAGATCAAGAGATTGAAGACTCTTAACCTAAACCTAGATGAAGGAAACCCAAAACCTAAAATCGTTGCAGTGATTGATTTTAATTTGTAAGGTATGTGTGTTTATAGTTTATGCATTTGATTTTACTTTCGTTTTGAATTTTCTTTTGTCCTTATTTTCATTATAAATCCTATTTTGCAAAACAGAGAAGCATCACATTGAGTACTCCTAGTGAATACCAATAACATGTGATTGTGATTAGTGTACAATTATTTAGTTTATACCATTTGATTATGTCAAATCCATTGTTTGTATTGGATGTTTTGAGTTTGCTACTGCTAATTTTTGTTTTCTTTCTCACTTAATTTTAGTTGTAGTTATTTTGATTAAACCACATATAGTTAATCGATTTCCAACTGACCTTTGGTTAAACCAATCAACCACACCCTGACCCAATTTCAACTCGGGTTGATGGCCGATCCGGGTATTAAAACATTGATCTAAGCTCGCCAGTCCTACTTAGTTTGTCACTTCCCGTCTACTAGGATCCAAGGAATAATTTTTATTAGGGTCAAACAAATTGCAGGTTTCTTCCACTGACTTATGAAGGCCTGAGTTTAGTTGTCATGATTTTCAATAGTATCCATTGTGGAAATTTGGGTATTAGTTTCGTAATTAGTATGCTGTTACATGTCTTACATGTTATTGCAAATACCTAAATATGGGTCATCATTTCTATATTATTAGTAAAATAAATAAATTTTGCTCCATTATTTAATTTACTAATTGTGAACATTATTAAGCACTATTTTATAATTATGGTGGACACCAGTAATGAAACATGAACTGGTCAATAATAGTTCCATTGAACTCTTTGTATAGGTTTTCACGACGTGTTATCAGTTTTTGATAATATATTTCAAGAACAGTATCGTAATTGCTAAGCTTAATGAAATATCGAGGGTACCAAGTATATCACAATTCTTGGATTGACCTAGATAGACGCACCTTATATAATCTTATATAAACAAAAACTTTTAAAAAATATTACTTAAACAAGATGTATACTTGGCATATAGCGTAAGTTCAAATCCAAAACAATTTGTGGGATGCAAACTAAGTGTTGATTTACGTGAAATTGTATTTACTTTAACTATAAACACAACTAATATAATGCAAAAGTAAAGAAATAATACGAGACACAAGATTTTGCTAACGAGGAAAACTGCAAGGCCGAAAAACTCTAAGACCTGGTCCAGTTTTATATACTCTCGGAATTAAGCCGCTATACAAATTGACTATTGCAACTTCATATAGTTGATACCAAGTAAACTACCCTTTATTATCCATTTACTTAAGTATCCCTGCGCTTACAATAAATCTGGTATGTGCACGTAAATCTCAAGATAGATGCCACTATCTCAAGTTGTTTCACCCGTTGTGAATACTTCTACAATCTCAACTCTTTGGATCGTAACCCGAAACAGTAAAGGACTAACCTGCTTCAACCACCTCATTGTGTATCGTCAAACCCATGTAAATTAGAGATATAGTTGAATATAAATAATTTCAGCTTAATCAATATAAATTCCTTTGGTAAAAAGATCAATTCGAAGATAAAGATTATAAACATAGTCTATCTCAGTAGACAAGCTCTAGTCAAGCAATTCTCGGGGAAAAGCCACTAACCAGTTTTCCTGATCGTATCCACAAGTCTGACGCTTATGAAATAAATAACTTGTTACATCCTAGAGATTTGAGTGTACAAGATGTATCACAAAGATCAGAATACCCAAAAAGATATCTTTAAGTCTCTAGTCTTCAAACTATACCTGCACAAACAACTTGATTCCTACTAATAATCAATCACACACACAACGAAGTCTTCCAACAATGGATGATTACTAGTCCTATCTTCATATATATTTTGAATCAAAGATCTGAAATCATTTTTTACTTGAACTTGTTCAAGTGGCCTTATATATCAGAAGAGAAGGACCACATAATAAACAAACTAGATCTATCAAGGTTCACCTTCACCGCTAGTCAATCAAATCAATAATCGAAAACTAAAATAACCATATGATTTAGTTCCTACCAACAGTACTATTAAAAACTTCTTAATCCCAAGAAGACTTTAAACGAAGGTCACACAACTACACCAAATTCTGGGATTCGTAACAGAACTGAGCCGTTACGAATCGGGGTTGTAACGGCCATCACCTGTTTCAAAAGGGCTATTACAAATATTTTGTAATGGAAATGGAGCCGTTACGAATTTTGGGTTGTAACGACATTAGTAACAGAGTCAAGCCGTTATGATTTGACACGTGGTAACAGCTGAGAGCCATTGCGAAATTTTCTTAACTATAGGAGCGTAACAGGTATCATCCGTTACGAATTTTTTTGTAACAGCTAAAAAAATTACTGCCAGTCAACATTGACCTAGTCAAAATTAGTCGATACTGACCAATTTTAACCAGGTTAATATTGACCGACAGTTCTTTTTTAGCCGGAAATAAGCTAGAATTTCTCTTAACCGGCATCCACCTTTCATGCAATCCGTCATCCACATTCAACAATCATATCACACTCAACAATCAATTAACATCACATGGTCCAATTCATTTCATAAAAGAACACAAATTCTTGTAAGTACAATTTTTTTTTTGTTAAGTACACAAATACTTCTAAGTACCAATTTTTTTGTTGACTATCATATTCTAAGGAAATAGATAGAAACTAAGTTCCAAATTCCTAAGGGATTACATAGAAACTTACTAACTTCCTACATAGAAACTTACAAAACTTGCGCTGCTTTATTCTCCAGTCATCAAAAAATGCATCATTCAAATAACCTGCGAACACAAAAACTGTGTACTTAGATGTTGGAAGTAAGCAAAAACTAGAAGAGATGACACACACAATAAACTGGAGGAGTTATGAAGTTATTGCTGCAAGGAAGTTATTGCTGTTATGTTTTGAATATTCCGAAAAAAGAAGGAAGCCTTAGAACCATCAACGGTATATAATACATAAACACAGAACAAAAAACAGAGACAAGTTAAAAGAGATGTGATCTTTGATAACAAAGAATCATAGAATGCGAGGGTCGTCGAAAGAAAATGACCTTAGCAGTGAAATCTTCAGGAGACAAACCATGAAGCCATTTTCAATTAAGAACTCAAGGTAGGAGCAGCATCTGAACCAAATTTAAGCGCAGATGCTAGTAAAGGCAATAACTGTAATAACGTATGATAAAAACATGGCTTAAAGACTGAAAAATGACAAGAAAATGCAAGAAATGTTTGAAAAAGACACAAGGTTCAGGTGTAGATGTTGAGTGTAAGACCTTTTTTCAAAAAAATAGGGCGAGGAAGCTGCTCAGCCAAGTTTGGAAGTTTACGGAAGAAGGTATCTTTCTCAACACTATCTTTCAAACTCAGGATTTTCATGAATTAGATTGTCTCTACCAGCCTATTCTGAAAATACTATGACAAAACACACGTGCTCGCGCATCAGTACTGAGTAGAAAAAAGCAAAGTCATCCAACTCACAAGAATAAGAAGAAAAAAAATATGATAGACCTTCAAACACATCAAAAGAACACAAAGATTATCTAAACCTCAACTATGAAAAGAGGGACTCGCTCAAACATGTTCTAGGATGGAAGCACACTCAAAACATCAAACTCACCACTGTTCTCTATAATCTTGAAGTATTCAATCTGCGAGGGGGCATTGGACTCAAGAGCTTCTGGTAATCTTGAAGTAGAAACTGTGAGACAAGAAAAAGGATAAATGCAAATGGACTGAAAGTTTGTCAATGGAGAGAAAGACAGTGCATTAATACAAAATAAATACACAAAACTTAAAATCAGTGTGTATGCATTACTTGGAAAATTCATAATGCAAACTTTATGCCTATGCTAGATGTCTTTTTCGATTAACACATGACACCAATAAAACTGCATCAGTATGGATATGATAAGGTAATGTCTAAAAACAAAAATCTTAATATATAGAAAGCTCATAGATTAAACAATAACCATAGAAAAAGAATACTTGTCCTCTTTTCGATGTGTTTGGTATTCAAAGGCAAACAACAAAGAAACAAAAATAAGAAGGAATGAGGATCAACTTAAAACTTACCCAATCCCTAAGAATCAATGCCATAAGGCGGTGATTTTCAGATTGCTACCCAATCATATTTTGTCAATTCCATTGGTTTGTATTGTGCTCCAACCAGCCACAAAAATTGTGATTACATGACAGACATAGTGGCCTACAACTTATGCACCTAAAAAAGCAGTCATTGAAAACATAAAACACTTCAGAATTTTGACTTGAGAATTACCAGCATTGGTACAGTAGAACCTTCATTATTTCCATCAAACTCGGATAGCAAATCAAAAGCATACCGTTTCCAGTCCAACGTAGGAGTCAAAACAGCACTTGCCAAGCATACATTACCATGAACCTGTACCAGTCAGAGGATAGCAAATAAGATAATAGGTTCCATCAAGTGTTTCAAAATATTGAGATTACCGAGATTTACACTAAAATAAGAAATCTTAGGCACACAAATTTAATGAGTGCATGTGCTAGATAATTGAAATTCCTCATCCATTGTGTTTTCGTCAGGGTTTTAAGATGAACAATATATATAAAAAAAAATACATGATCATGTAAGAACTTTAACTAGTTTGCAGTCTTTGTTCAAACAACTTACAGCCTTAGATATCTGGCGCAGTCCCCATGCATAATACTCGTCCCTGCCACAAAAATTATGGGAAAGCACAAGTCAATTTTAACTTGCTAGGATCACAGCAAAGAACTGATCAGAAATCTATATAAAAAAAATACAGGATCAGGTAAGAACTCTAACTAGTTTGCAGTCGTTGTTCAAACAGCTTACAACCTTAGATATCTGGCGCAGTCCCCATGCATAATACTCATCCCTGCCACAAAAATTGTGGGAAAGCACAAGTCAATTTTAACTTGCTAGGATCACATCAAAGAACTGATCAGAATGTGAACAAACTAAAAGTATCATAAATGCAGATCCAATTCAAACTAACAACAAATCTGCAGAACATGCTAAGGCACTTATAAGCTGTACTATAATAACACTTAATAGGGAAATATTATATCACATGAAAAGATTATAATCGTTAACCAATCTATACAACGATATACATATCCCCCTCGAACTGTCCCCAAGCAGTTACTTTAGATACCCCGAAAAATTGGAAAAAAAAACTCTATAGATATACAAGAAGCAAGAAAATCTTGGTATACCTCTGAGTACCTTCAAGGCCTAGTTCCTTAATCTTCTCAGAGAGTGGCATGACAGGCTCTGTAACAATGTAGATAGTATGCTTTGCAGTACAACCATCAAAAATCTCGGCCTCTGTGTGTATTTGGATGCCTGACCTGCAAATAAGCCCACAAATATGCTCGCATTAGTAGAGAAGAATCCAAAAATTGGCGACAATAAATTTTCCCCAAGCACATGTGTATATATATTTCCGTTAGTAGTCGTTTGACACCATTTTGGCCAGCAGCTAAATGTCCATCTTGAGCATTACTCCCCGTGATTGAAAATATCGACACCAAGGAACCATCATCCTGGTAGACCAAAAATCACAAAAAAGTTAGCAAACAACAAAAAAATATTGCATGATTTAGTCAATGCAAGAATACATTGTTTCACTGATGCTAATCAAAATCATGTATTCAAAATTTCACATAAACTGGAGTAGTTATGAAGTTATTGCTGCAAGTGAAAATATCCACAACTTCTGAATCTTCTCAACTCCACAATTCCATACGGCACATAACCTCAGAACCCATTAAACCAACACCATATTCCCTTCCTGTTCTTCCACCAACTTCATCGCATAACAACACCATCACCA
This sequence comes from Papaver armeniacum, assembly GCA_023531295.1. Lineage (NCBI taxonomy): Eukaryota > Viridiplantae > Streptophyta > Magnoliopsida > Ranunculales > Papaveraceae > Papaver > Papaver armeniacum. The sequence goes on along the minus strand of JAJJWW010008039.1, from coordinate 232,612 downwards.
TTCCTACTTCATACCCATTCCACATATTCTTCTACCAATCATAACACATCTGAAATCGATCACAAACACCATCTTCATCTTAGAAATACCATCACAACAACAAACCCTAAAATCACAAAACAAATACCCATATTAGAAGAACAAACCCTATAATCAGTTCACCTAAATAAGAAATTAACATAAAACCCTAAAATCAGTTTATCCTTTGAAACTTATACCTTCTAAGTTTGCAGAAATTCTTCAAAGTTCTTCAAATCCCTAAAATGAAATTAGAAAATAAAAATTGAATTAGATTTATATGAAGAAGATTAACAAAACGAAACTAAGATGAAAAAAATCGTATTAGATTCACAGATTAACAAATCGAAGAACTAAAAATAGATGAAATGAAATCCTAAAGAACAAATCGATTGTAAAACAAATGAAACCCTAAAAATCCAAAAACTTAAGATGATTAACACTTACACAGATCGATGATTATGTGATGGTTTCTAGGATAATACGAATTTTGAGATGAAACTAGGGCTTCATCGCCTGAGAGGAGAGAAAATAGGCAGGAGTAGCTTCATCACCTGAGAGAAGATAAAAGAGGCGGGATCAGAAGAGAGAAAAAAGAAAAATGAAAATGAAACTCGATTTGGTCGCTTCACAAGGATATCCTCAAAATCACGCATGTTAAAGGCACACGCATGGGAGGAAATATCCTTTAGCATTACTCATCGTGGGTGGAAACATAATACCACGCATGTGAATGGCACGCGCACATAACCCAGGTGTTACGACACAAGTGTTACCAAGCGTGTGACTGGCACGCCTATAAAAAAATTTGTACGGCTGTCCCTTGTTGCGAATTTTTGGAAATTTCGTAACGGCTTATGCCTGTTACAACCATTTCGTAACGGCCATTTGTAACGCAAATTTCGTAACGGCCAGTACGCCGTTACGAATTTGTTTTACGAATCCCAGAATTTGGTGTAGTGAATTAGAGTACCCCCTTTATCAATGAAAAGACTTCCTACATAAACGATTAAGTAGTGTGTTCAAGGGGTAAGTCTAAAAGAATACAAAATCCACTATTTATATTATTATGACCAAGGCTTGTTTGAATCACAGGAATTGCCAAATCCGAAAATCCTTAAGATATACAGTGAATGTTCATATTCGGTTTTGAAAAGTAAGTGTAAGCCAACTTATATAGTAAAGATATGTAGAGGATCCATAATATAACAACATTATAGGTAGAGGAGCCATATAAACCAGCAAAGCAATTCCATAAAGAAAAAAAAAAAGGTTACAAAATGAGCAAGTGGATAGATGCGAAGTTTAAGTTTTACGTCCAATTGTAAAACAACCTGAGTTTGAGTTTGACTCATTCTGGAATTTTTTTCCCCGTGTTGTTAAATATGGTCACCTATGTGTTCCAGCCTTTAAAAAGAATCACTACAAATACTTCTATCCTTGTGTTGATGGTGGTTTTTAGCTTAGGGTTAAAATCGTAAAACCCTAGCATGACAGTGACGACACAGGACTTAAACGCATTTATTGAACCCTTTAATATGTCTGCGAAAAAATTACCAGGGTACCTTTTTTCTAATTAATTACTAATTAGGGTTTCGATAGGCCAAAACCCTAATTCCCACGCCACATGTGCCAATGGCAAACCGTGCCAGCCACACCTGCCGCGCCAAGGCATGCCAACCATGCTAGCCGCACCCCTGTGCCAATGACAAACCGTGCCAGCCACACCTACCGCGCCAAGGCATGTCAACCATGCTAGCCTCACCGCAGTGCCAATGGCAAACCGTGCCAACCACACCCGCCGCGCCAAGGCATGCCAACCATGCTAGCCGCACCCTGTGCCAATGGCAAACCGTACCAGCCACACCCACCGCGCCAAGGCATGCCAGCCATGCTAGCCGCACCATGTGCCAACGGCATGCCAAACCCTTGGCCCCACATTCCGAGCCAAACCGCACCTTGCCTTGGCCCTAGCCATGCTGGCCACACCATGTGCCAACGACATGCCAAACCCTTTGGCCCCACATGCCGAGCCAAATCACACCTTGCCTTGGCCCTAGCCATGCTGGCCGCACCATGCACCCATGGCATGCCAAACCCTTGGCCCTGCCATGCCAAGCCAAACCATTCATGCCAAACCCTTGGCCCCACATGCCGAGCCAAACCGCCCCTTGCCTTGGCCCTAACCATGCTGGCCGCACCATACGCCCATGGCATGCCAAACCCTTGGCCTCGCCATGCCAAGCCAAACCATTCATGCCAAACCTTTGGCCCCACCATGCCAAGCCAAACCGCACCTTTCCTTGGCCACGCCAAACCATGCCATGCCAACGGCATGCCATCCTAGCCGCGCCACCATGCTGGCCTTCCCTACGCAGCTACCAAAAACGAAGGCGTGCGACGATCAACGGTCCCCCTTCAATCCTAGGAGCAAATCCTAGCCATCCAAGGTTACCAGACGACGCATGATAACCTTTGGCCCGAAAACCTAAGTTTGGCCACGACATGCCAACGACATGCCAACCTAGCCGCGCCACCATGCTGGCCTTCCCTACGCGGCTACCAAAAACGAAGCCGTGTGACGATCAACGGCCCCCCTTCAATCCCAGGAGCAAATCCTAGCCATCAAAGGTTACCAGACGACGCATGATAACCATTGGCCCGAAAACCTAAGTTTGGCCACGCCAAACCATGACATGCCAACGGCATGCCAACCTAGCCGCGCCACCATGCTGGCCTTCCCTACGCGGCTACCAAAAACGAAGCCGTGTGACGATCAACGGTCCCCCTTCAATCCCAGGAGCAAATACTAGCCATCCAAGGTTACCAGACGACGCATGATAACCTTTGGACCGAAAACCTAAGTTTGGCCACGCCAAACCATGCCATGCCAACGGCATGCCAACCTAGCCGCGTCACCATGCTGGCCTTCCCTACGCGGCTACCAAAAATGAATACTGCGACGATCAACGGTCCCCCTTCAATCCCAGGAGCAAATCCTAGCCATCCAAGGTTACCACGCCAAACCATGACATGCATGATAACCTTTGGCCTTCCCTACGAAAACCTAAGTTTGGCCAGAAAATCCCGCCCAAACCATGCCATGCCAACGTTTGGCATGCCAACGATGCCAGCCACGCTACCATGCGGCCTTCCCTCGCGGCTACCAAAAACGAAGGCGTGCGACGATCAACGGTCCCCCTTCAATCCCAGGAGCAAATCCTAGTCATCCAAGGTTAACGGACGACGCATGGTAACCTTTGGACCGAAAACCTAAGTTTGACCACGACAAACCATGCCATGCCAACGGCATGCCAACTAGTCGCGCTACCATGCTTGGCCTTCCCTACGCGGCTACCAAAAACGAAGGCGTGCGACGATCAACGGTCCCCCTTCAATCCTAGGAGCAAATCCTAGCCATCCAAGGTTTTTAGACGACGCATGATAACCTTTGGCCAAAAAACCTAAGTTTGTCCAGGCCAAACCATGCCATGCCAACGGCATGCCAACCTAGCCGCGCCACCATGCTGGCCTTCCCTACGCGGCTACCAAAAACGAAGGAGAGCGACGATCAACGATCCCCCTTCAATCCCAGGAGCAAATCCTAGCCATCCAAGGTTACCAGACGACGCATGTTAACCTTTGGCCCTAAAACCTAAGTTTGGCCACGCCAAACCATGCCATGCCAAACTAGCCGCGCCACCATGCTGACCTTCCCTACGCGGCTACCAAAACGAAAGCGTGCAACGATCAACAACTATCTTTCCTCTTGAGATGCAAAATCTCGACCGTCGAAGGTCACCAAGCTAGCAAGTCTCCCCAGCGCGACTTGCCAGGCAACAACAACATGCTACATGTTCGAGACATCAACACATATCACAAACTGGGGGATCCTATTTGGGTATTGGTTTGGCGGTTTACAGCGTGCGGTGTACACTACGCCCGTCATAAGGAAGTGTCATAAGGATGAGGCGGTTAGTAAATACAGGGAGTTAATGGTGAAACGTTCTTTTTATGGAACATCAATTCCATGCGTTAACGTTACCACCTCCTCCCATTTATTCATCCATTTTTCCATTCCTTAATGAGACCAGAGTACGTTTCACTTCGACTTGTATAAACAGGTCTTACCTATTTCCACCGAACAACAAGTTTAGTCAGGAGCATACACCACTACACAACTACTCTTCCAGAATTAACTATTCTGGTCTCATCACTTTCCTTGCTTCCCTCCCCAAAACCAACCCATTCTCCCCCACTTTGTGACCAAGCAAGTCCTGAACGACCATTTCTTGGTTTAGGCCGGACTTGTGCAGTTGATCTCTCGAATCTAAAGTACTCCCTTGCAGTACATTTTTAATGGTTTAAATTCGTTTCTCACCCACATACCGAAATTACCAAATCGGTAGAAACCATTTTGACCCACAAATAATTGGCGACCACAGTGGGAGATCAATCTATCGGTTGCAATATCGATTTCCAAATTTTCGATATCACCTTTCACTTACAACTCCAACATGGTGGAACTCAGATCCGGATCAACTACCGAGAACACCAACGCAGAATCTGTCCCTGGTGTTAACGCTACTTCCAACAACATCACTATGCCATATACTGACCCCAGTAGCACCGAAAGCACTCCTTAGGGTGTAACGCCGTCGATCACCAGGGGCGAGCCGTTCCGCCTCTAACGTCCTGCCTTGAACTCGCTAATCCCGGCAGATCTTGAAGGCGCTCCTTTAGGTGTAACGCCACCATCACCAGGCCGAGCTGCCGCTACTCTCCTAACGCTTCATCAAGCATGACGCCTCCAACCGCCACTAAGACTCCAACTACCCCACCAATGGGACGAGAAACATAAGGAACCGCAGGAAGCCGACCCTATATCACCATCGTCGATTTGATGGAACGGCGGAGGTTCTCGCAAGAGCCCTGACGGATATGGTTTCGACGCAGAAAGAAGTTGTGACGGACCGGAAAATTACGCCTTTGGCGCGTTGCCCCGCAGGCAGTAATCTCCCCGGTGCGCAATGATGAAGCTACGATCCGGGCCTTTAAATCTAGGCAAATGCACGTTCAATTGCCCTCTTGCAAGCATGCTCGTGGAGCATGATGCATCTAATTTAGCTTCCACATCATTCCAAATTACCCTTGTTCCGCAAAGGGTTTATTAAGGAAAGCAAAAACTTGCTTAATACTGGTACGAAAAACGGCCTTTTGAGGCTCTAAATGATGGAATTTGGCTAAATTGTGGTGACCATGTGGATCAATAGATCAGCATGTCTTGATCTTTGGGCCTTTTTCCATCAAAATGGACTCCTCTTGAGCTAAATTACGACATTCGGGTTTTTCGCCTCCAGATAGGCTATAACTTGCTCTTTGTAGCTTGATAGGAAGTATGAGCATACACTTGCTGGCATGCAACTAAGCCTCATCAAGTATGGCCACAATCATCTCTGGCGTCGAGCTACCGAGCTTAGATGATATGAGGGACAGAATGTCGCAATCATCTCCGATTAGATGATATGAGTGACAAAGTCTGGACCGGCAATCTTTGCAACTCATTGCGGCGCCTACATACCCTTCCCTACTCTAAAGGGATTAAGCACAAACCGTAGTTCATCCCGAAGGGACAAGCAACTTATTCCAACTCGTTTGTTAGGCCGTGGCCAAGCAATAATGGAAATGGCCTAGTCCGTATAGGCCACTCCGTCGGAATGCATCCAAGTGATGCATTGATAGGTGTAGAATACACCTAATTTACTATCTAGTAGTTTATGCTTTCTTTGCTATTTTTCTTGTAAATTATGTATTTTACGCTTGTTTTGAGTTTTATAGCTACTATGGAGTCACGGAGGAAAAGAAGAAGAAATCACCCAATTTGAGCCAAAAGGGCAAAAAGGTCATTTTACGGGCGATTGATATATGGAGCCAGTTGAGGTTAAGGGCGACCCAATTTAGAGGAGTACTAAAGCCAGGCTGCCGAGAGGTTAAGGGGTTTCCAAGTAGGATGGCCCTTATCATTTAGAGGTGGTACCTATCCACTGGGTGTAAATATCCACCCAAATCGATTCAACCCTAAAATCGATTTTTCACATTCACTTTCATCTGAATCACATACGAGAGAGAGGCTTTCTTGTTGTAAGATCGAGTGAGATCGAGATTGAGAGAGAAGAAATTCACAAAATCTTTGCCATTAATGGTGTTCTTGAGGTTGAAGTAGAAATTAGGGCTTGATGTCACGGAGGAAGAAGTAGCCATGACTTGCCCGGGAAGAAACCGAGCGTAGATGGATCTGTGGTCGAGCTAATTCGAGATCGATTGGAAGAGAGGATGGCGAGATTTGCGGGAGGTGATGTTGATGGGCTGCAATCGACTCGGGGAAGAAGGAGATAGAGCTGCTTTATTACAAGGTTTTGAGCGGGAATTTGAGAAGGGTTTTGATGTTGAGTTGCGGTAGAAGATTGATAAACCCGGGAATTTGTGGTTGTTCGATGGAAAGGAAATGGTGGTGGTCTTTGTGCTGCTATTGAAGCTCGGGAAGATGACCTACCTTATTAGTTGAGTCTGGTCCGGTATTGAAAGTCAAAAGATGGAAGTAGTGGTTTTACGATGTTGGGATTGAAGCTCAAAGAGATGGATGCAGCTGAGATGTTCTTACAACATTTGATTGAGAGCCGAGGTTGGAATGAGTCTGATGGTGGTGATTCGGGAAAGAGCCGATGGGTGCAAAGAAAGAGTTGGTGTTGCGGGCATGGTGGTTGTGGTAATGAGTAAATCACAAGAGAAGAATGGTGGCTGAGTTGTTGCCATTGTTGAGTTAGGATCACTCCCGATGATTGCAATGTCAGTTGTTGGTGGACGAAAACAAGGAGATGGTGCAATTGATTCGGGGAATAAAATGGGTGAAGTTCTGAACAGGGAGTGTTTGAAATGGCTTTAGATGAATGGGTTAGGAATGTCACAGGGATGAACCCGAGATGCTGGCAATGAATGGAAGAACTGGAGGAATAAGAGATGGAGATGCAGGCAATGGCATTGCAGGTAGTGCAGTCAGATTGCAGGCAAATTTGGATGTCCGCGATGAAGCCAAGAGTTATGAAGAAGGCGGTGGTGGAGCTCAGTTGCAATGGTCGTGTGTAGATGCCATGAATGGATGAATAGCTTTAAGTTATTGCGCGAGTGTTGAGCATTGTGTTTGTGTCTTTGAGATACTGGATGCCACGAATTGATAGTATGGTGGTGGTATGAGGCGGCGATGAAGGATTTTACAAGAAGCTGCGATTGCGGTTAAGCTACATATGCACTATTGGTATCTTTGGGAGTTATGGTTGTGCGGGGCCATCATGGCTGGCAATGCAGCTGTGATGCATAAGGATGGTGCTGCAACAAGATGGCTTGTGCAAACTTTGGCCTAGTGACCCAGTCAGCCCTGACTCAGTCGAGTAAGATGCTAACTCGAGTCTGACTCCTCTCTGACTTGACCCGGTTGACTGACGACTGACCGTTAAGTTTGACTTTTGACCGTTAGTCCTAACGGAGGACTGACGGAATATTCCGTCGAATATTCTCTCGACGGAGAAATTTCCAGGTGGCGGCGGTGGCGTTTTCGGTCAAATTCCGGCCATAATCCCGAGTTTTCGGCGACCAAAAATTCGAAATTTTCTATGGACTCCTCTCATGGGTGTGAAGACTTGGGCTAGGAATTGGATGGAGAATTGGACTCAAATTTGGAAAGAGAAGGTGGAAGAGTTGAGAAGAGCTTGGATTTGGAAATTGAATTGCAAAAGGAAAAGGATTCTATTCCTTGGAAGATTTGGAGAATATTGAAGCCTATAAATAGAGAAGTTTTACACACCTCTCTACACATCTCTACACACACAATTCTTTTCTTTTCTTATTCTTTGTGTGAACTTTTAACATGAGTAACTAATTTTATTGATTGAGGATGAATTCCTAGTTCTTAACATATGATTTAAGTTTTTGTTTTCAAATTCTATCTTGAAGTTTTCACATAATTATCGTTTGTTTTTACTAATAGGAATGATCTTAAAGACATTCATGATTGATTGATAGATTGTTTAGAATGCATGCTAAATTGATTTGTTAGTTTAATCTAAAGCTAGTGAAAGTTAGGGATAAGTAATCGTTTCTTGACTCTTTACATAAGTAGCAAACACGAGACCTTGCGGAGGGATTCCGTGGAGCAATTGTGTGTAGAAACAACGTTAGCAAGTAGACCTTGAGCTAAGAGTCTAACTACTAATATCAACCTAAGAAATTCATAAAACTTAATGCATGAGCCAAGTTACATCTAGGTTGAGCTAATTCTAGGTGGCTTGGTGATTAGAATCCGGGTAGTCGAGAACTTAGTGTCCGGTGATACAAGGGATTTAGGGGTTTAGCACTGAGCTAGCTGCTTTACCTACGGTTGGTGATAATCTGTGACTAATAACAAGTAGAAAAGAACATAACTTGATTCATTGTTTCGTAACGAAGAAGGATTCCTTGATCTTGTCTCTCTTATTGTTTTCAACTTTATCTTTTAATTGCTTTGTTTATTTTCTTTTGCTTTTTACACCCCCCTTTTGTGACAATTTTTACAACTAGAATCTAAAATTGCTCCTCGTGGGATCGACCTTGACTACCCTATATTACTTGTTAATTAGGTAGTAAAGTATTAATTAATTTGTTGTGGTTACGACACGCATCAAATTTTGGCGCCAGATTCTTAGGGAAGCGGCGGATGATTTTAGTTGTTTTTATTTTTCTTTTGCTTTATTCTTGCTTTGTTGGATTCTATTCCGTATCTAACTTGGTTTTGAATCTTATTTCAGTCTCGGTTTTCCATGTATGGTGGACAAGAGCAAGCATATTACAACAATCAATACGGTTTTCAACCTAAACATTATGACAACTTCCAACCATCCTTAGGATACAATCAAAACCAATATTTTGGCTATGATAAATTTTCCTACGAGAACCTTATGGATATTCTCATACATATCAACAACCTTATGAGCGGGTATGTAAGTGGACAATCACATGGATGGAAGGATAGTTATGCATCTAACAATTTGTTTTCTAGTAATGTGCAGACAGAGAATTTGGAATATACTCCTCTTAAGTTTTCCTTCACTTTTTCCAAAAGAGGAGATATCTATAAACTCTATCAACGATGGTAAGCGTGTGAACGGAAACTTGCAAAAATTATACAAATTGGAATATGATGGAGACTCGGAAGAGCTTGTCAGAAATTAGTAGGACTATTCATATGGAACTTAAACGACGTCGGGATAAAGGTTATGAAACCGAACAAGATTCTTATTATGGTGAGTCCAAAATGAAGATGATTGTGTTGAAAAGGACCAACCTTTGGAGACTTTTGATGACGATAGTGTAGCTTACTCGAGCCTTGATCTTAATAATGATCAATCACCTATTCAAAAGGAAGAGCTTGAGGAAGATGCATTTATTGCTTGGAAAAAATTTCTTAGGGAAAGATGGGAGTCCAGCGGAAGTGTATGAATTGCAACAATGAGGAAGTTATTCCAACTCCTGATCATAATAAAGATCCTTCACCTATTCAAAGGAGGAGTTTGGATATCACTTACCTATTGTTGTAAACGAAGTAACACCCTCACAAGAAGATCTTACAATTTATCACCGAGGAAGATTATTTTAGGGAAGAATGGCCCGATTCCGATGATGAGAATGTTGAAGAGATGATGCTAGAGGATGAAACCACATTCATTGATTTTGTGGAAGACCCAATTGAACTTGCGAATGATTTTAATGATGCCGAGACTTTGGTTAAGGTAGAAAACGACGAAGAATGGTTGCAAGGTTTAATAGAGGACCACGATATACAAGAGGTAAGTATTTCACTTGAATTTTTAAGGATGAAGAGGATTCTATAATACAAGAAATTGTGCAAGGTTTGTCTAACCCTTTGCCTATTGATTCTTCTCCTTTACCTCTTATTGGTTTGAATGTATGTGCTTGAAAGTATTTTTGGATGATTTTGTTTCTAAATACCCACCATTGGAAACACTTGATGCTAACACTATGCGGGTTTGCCAAGAGGAATACATGGAAGTTCCCAAATTCTATGTTCTTTATACACTTCCAGTGTGGACGAGAATAAGTGTGGGGGAAATTTCTATCGACGATAATTTCACTATTGTTTTCTTGTGCTAATATTTGTATGGAGTTATTGTTTTCAAAACAGGTATTATGGGTGGATCCTCAAATTTTCCGATTGTTAGTATATGGGAATGAATCATGCAAGAGCTAAGTCGGGCCGTCGACTTTAAAACAAGCGCTTAATGGGAGGCAACCCATCGGTTTTGTATTTCTTATCCTTTTTGCTTTTTGTTATTTCTTTTTCTTGTTTCTTATCATGTTAAAATTTCCCACCTTGACTTTACTAGGAGGATTCAATTACATTGAGGACAATTTAAGGTTTAAGTGTGGGGAGTGGTTAAGCATTTTTTTAAAACAAAAATTACAAAAAAATTAAAAATTTAAAAAAAAAAAAAAAAGTTTTACTTAAAAATTCCAACTTTTAAAGATTTTAGAGTCACTAGCATATTTCTAGGTATGTTTACATAGAGATTTTGACCGACATAATTGAACTTGGAAATGTTAGAGAATTACATTCGGATTTCTTGTTTGTTAGAGTGTTAAATAATGGATTTAATCATGCCGGTGATGCGAATTTGGTGCGGGGAGAAGTGCGTTATTAGAGTTGCTGATCAATCATTAGTGGATACTACCCGTATTCATATCATGAGAGGCACCAACTTAAATCTTCCATCTACTAAAGAGCTTCTTTTGAGTGTGTGTCACCGTACGTAAATTCGGGTAGAATAGTGAGCTACCCAACCTCCCACCAATAGAAGCACTACTCTTTGATATCTTGAGTGCTAATTTTGTCAATCATGAGGGTGACGTCCATGGATGAAAGCTTCCTTCTTGTAGTTCGATTTGCGTTAGCACCATTCTCTCTCTCGACAACAACGGGTCCATAGAAACACTCTCATCATCAACAAGGAGCGACATCAAAATCTACAAGGAAAGTTGGAAAAGTTTAAGGTTTACAAAGCAGCGGAGCGAGAAAAAGAGCAAATTTCAAACTCAAGTAAAGCAACATACAAATGAGCGGATTTTACATATATGTTGAAGACTTACACTACAATGAGGTAATTTTATATTCAAGTATGAAGACTTATTCATGAAAGCGAAGAAAGTAAAAGGTGAAACTTTTTGAAGTTTATGATTTCAAGTTGTGAAGAATCAAGCGGTAAAATACTTCTTCCACGGCCATGGTTTATTTTGTATTTAATTTCTCTTGTATGAAAAAAAAAAAAGAAAAAAAAAAAAAAAAAAAAAAAAAAAAAGAAAAAAAAAAAAGAAAAAAAACAAGAGAAATATTTGTTTTGTTAATAAGCCGTGGGGAAGGAAAATTTATAAGGAAGTTTCAAGCGACAAGGATTTTTAAGGTAAAAGAGTTATAAATTGTTAAGGATTTATGAAATTCAAGGGTTTATCATCAATAGTTGAAACCGAAGACGAAGACCATGAAGATCAAGATAAGGAGCGGAAGACGTTTCTATTGGATGCCGTGAGTGGTGTTATCATAATTGGCGATCGGATGTGAAGGTAAGTAAGTAATCTCATCCTCGATAATATGGTTGATTTCCTTTCTTAGAGATCGTTCGGAAAAAATGGTTTTTCAAAATGTTAAAAGATGTGGGTTTTAAAAATATTTCGGAAGTTGTCCTTCCCACCATTCAACGTGTTGCGGAATTCTCTTTTCATTCCTACTGCACACATGTGAGAACCATAAAAAAAACCGTCTTTTTGAGTGCAATTATCATAAAATCTTATTTGGTGAGGCAGAAGTCGAGGCGAAATGCTTATTGATCGTTTCTCAAACACGCGTTCTCTCATTATGGTGTGGTTATTTCTCACTCAACATTTAAGAATGAGAATATGTTCTTTAGTATTTCTAACTTCTTATTACTAGCATGCTGAAACTCTATGTTCTCATAACTCTTTGGATGCTTGTGGCGCTTGAACGCTTTGAAGTTGTGAGTTTTTAGTTTGATTTGCTCGAGGACTAGCAAAGTCTAAGTGTGGGGAATTTGATAGGTGTAGAATACACCTAATTTACTATCTAGTAGTTTATGCTTTCTTTGCTATTTTTCTTGTAAATTATGTATTTTACGCTTGTTTTGAGTTTTATAGCTACTATGGAGTCACACGGAGGAAAAGAAGAAGAAATCACCCAATTTGAGCCAAAAGGGCAAAAAGGTCATTTCTACGGGCGATTGATATATGGAGCCCAGTTGAGGTTAAGGGCGACCCAATTTGGAGGAGTACTAAAGCCGGGCCCGCGGAGAGGTTAAGGGGTTTCCAAGTAGGATGGCCCTTATCATTTAGAGGGTGGTACTATCCTGAGGTGTAAATATCCACCCAAATCAGTTCAACCCTAAAATCTTTTTTCACATTAACTTTCATCTGAATCAAATACGAGAGAGAAATTTCTTTAAAGATCGAGTGAGATCGAGATTGAGAGAGAAGAAATTCACAAAATCTTTGCCATTAATGGTGTTCTTGAGGTTGAAGTAGAAATTAGGGCTTGATGTCACGAGAGAAGAAGTAGCCATGGGTAAGTGCCGGAAGAAACCGAAGAGTAGATGGATTATTGTTCTTGAGCTAATTTCGAGATCGATTGGAAGAGAGGATGGCTGAGATTTGCGGGAGGTGATGTTGATGGCTGCAATCGACTCGGGGAAGAAGGAGATAGAGCGGCTTCTTTACAAGGTTTTGAGCGAGAATTTGAAAGGGTTTTGATGTTGAGTTGCGGTAGAAGATTGATAAACCGGGGAATTTGTGGTTGTTCGATGGAAAGGAAATGGTGGTGGTCTTTGACGCTGCTATTGAAGCTCGGGAAGATGACCTGCTTGCCGTTGAGTCTGGTGCAGTATTGAAAAATTGAAAAGATGGAAGTAGTGGTTTTGATGTTGGGATTGAAGCTCAAAGAGATGGATGCAGGTGAGATGTTCTTACAACATTTGATTGGAGCTGAGGTTGGAATGAGTCGATGGTGGTGATTCGGGGAAAGAGGCGATGGGTGCAAAGAAAGAGTTGGTGTTGCGGGGCATGGTGGTTGTGGTAATAAGTAAATCACAAGAGAAGAATGGTGAGTGAGTTGTTGCTATTTGTTGAGTTAGGATCACTCTGATGATTGCAATGTGCATTTGTTGGTGGACGAAAACAAGGAGATGGTGCAATTGATTCGAGGGGAATAGAATGGGTGAAGTTACGAACGGGGGAGTGTTTGAAATGGCTTTAGATGAATGGGTTAGGAATGTCACGAGGATGAACCCGAGATGCGGCAATGAATGGAAGAAGCTGGAGGAATAAGAGATGGAGATGCGGGCAATGGCATTGCGGAGGTAGTGCGGTCGGTTGCGAGGCAAATTTGGATGTAAAGCGATGAGCCAAGAGTTATGAAGAAGGCGTTGGTGGAGCTCAGCTGCAATGGCTGTGTGTAGATGCCATGAATGGATGAATAGCTTTAGGCATTGCGGTGTTGAGCATTGTGTTTGTGTCTTTGAGATACGGATGCCACTGAATTGATAGTATGGTGGTGGTATGAGGCGTGATGAAGGATTTTACAAGAAGCTGCGATTGCGGTTAAGCTACATATGCACTATTGGTATCTTTGGGAGTTATGGTTGTGCGGGGCCATCATGGTGCGCAATGCGGTTGTGATGCATAAGGATGGTCTTTGCAACAAGATGGCTTGTGCAACTTTGGCCTAGTGACCCGATCGTGACTCGGTTGAGTTAGATGGCTAACTCGAGTCGACTCCTCTCGACTTTGACCGGTTATTGACAGCGATTAGTTAAGTTTGACTTTTGACGGTTAGTCCTAACGGAGGATCTTGGACGGAATATTCTATTCTCTCGACGAAATTTCAGTGGCGGCCGGACGTTTTTCCGGCCAAATTCCGGCCATAATCCCGATTTTAAAGTGACCAAAAATTCGAAATTTTCTATGGACTCCTCTCATGGGTGTGAAGACTTGGGCTAGGAATTGGATGGAGAATTGGACTCAAATTTGGAAAGAGAAGGTGGAAGAGTTGAGAAGAGCTTGGATTTGGAAATTGAATTGCAAAAGGAAAAGGATTCTATTCCTTGGAAGATTTGGAGAATATTGAAGCCTATAAATAGAGAAGTTTTACACACCTCTCTACACATCTCTACACACACAATTCTTTTCTTTTCTTATTCTTTGTGTGAACTTTTAACATGAGTAACTAATTTTATTGATTGAGGATGAATTCCTAGTTCTTAACATATGATTTAAGTTTTTGTTTTCAAATTCTATCTTGAAGTTTTTCACATAATTATCGTTTGTTTTTACTAATAGGAATGATCTTAAAGACATTCATGATTGATTGATAGATTGTTTAGAATGCATGCTAAATTGATTTGTTAGTTTAATCTAAAGCTAGTGAAAGTTAGGGGATAAGTAATCGTTTCTTGACTCTTTACATAAGTAGCAAACACGAGACCTTGCGGAGGGATTCCGTGGAGCAATTGTGTGTAGAAACAACGTTAGCAAGTAGACCTTGAGCTAAGAGTCTAACTACTAATATCAACCTAAGAAATTCACAAAACTTAATGCATGAGCCAAGTTACATCTAGGTTGAGCTAATTCTAGGTGGCTTGGTGATTAGAATCCGGTAGTCGAGAACTTAGGTGTCCGGTGATACAAAGGGATTTAGGGGTTTAGCCTTAGCTGCTTTACCTACGGTTGGTGATAATTTGTAACTAATAACAAGTAGAAGAGAACATAACTTGATTCATTGTTTTGCAACGAAGAAGGATTCCTTGATCTTGTCTCTCTTATTGTTTTCAACTTTCGATTTTAATTGCTTTGTTTATTTTCTTTTGCTTTTTACACCCCCCTTTTTGTGACAATTTTTACAACTAGAATCTCGTGCTCCTCGTGGGATCGACCTTGACTACCCTATATTACTTGTTAATTAGGTAGTAAAGTATTAATTAATTTGTTGTGGTTACGACACGCATCATGCATGTTTGGTCCGCAATATGGCATAATGATGCCTAAGCATCAAATGCCATCTTGAGGCCTACTGCAACTATAAATGAGCCTTAGGCATCATTTATACTCTTCCACTAAGCTATGAAGCTTACTTGGTGCATAGTCGCATATACACCATCAACCAACTACCCCTCCCTATATATGTTAATTTGACATTTTAGAACTCAATTGGGGGACCAAAAATATTTCATCAACTCCCCGTTTACTATTCATGGCCGTTGCCATGTATTTTCCCGATATCCGGCCATGTTGGCCGTACTCTGCCAACCCAATGTCCGGCCATGTTGGCCGTCCTCTGCCAAGGTCATCTACCCAACTGACCTAATGCATCATTTGATGCAAGATTGGCTCTTGGCCAATGTAGCTTCCAACCAATGCATATTGGCCTTAGCCAATATGCATATGCGATGTGCCTTACTTGGCACCATATGCAGCCTAGGGCCAAATGCATCTCACCATGCAAAGGAAGCTTTGGATGAAGCTTCATCACAAGCAAATGGCGCATATTTTAGCATGCGCCATGCTAAAAACACGAGGTGTTACATTATCACACCCTTGAAAATTTCGTCCTGAAATTCAAAACCAAAGCTATTGTGGACAATCTCTTGAGTTGGATTTCTGAGCAAAATTCCCATACCAGAAGCTCAGAAATCACGGGTTTCTTCAAGTTGTCATGAGCAACAATTTAGACCTTACGAGCACATGTCCCATTACCACCTTCCCAGGAATCCAAAAAAGTGCCCACAACAAAACAAGAATCGCAATTGGCGATTGCCAGAGGATATCTCGACAAGGTATCTAGATAGCATCCCATACTACCACCCAGGAATCCCTAAGGTTCACAAGTTGAAAGATGTCATCGAAATGACAAGGAAAAACTCAGCGCAACACTGTGAGGACCAATCTCTAATGCCGGTGCAGTTGGATGCAAGCCACCGTCACGACGGAGTTCTGAGGTTGCCACTCGTAAGTGGGATGCTAGGCGGGCACGACAAACGCACACCCTTGGCGGTGCCAGCGTGTGGGGATGATCGATCCCATTGTCTACCCACCGTCCCAGGCGGTCTTAGGATGCTCGTGGCGGGTGCCACGGAGGCCTGGCAAACTCACGGTATTTATACAAGCTCAACTCGATTTGCAAAGTAATCGCTCCTGCGATTACAAACTCATTCCAGCAGAAGTTGGCCTACTCTCAACTTTAAGTTTCCATCAAGGAAAAACTCGCCAATGAGTCCACTCGCACAAGTCCTAGAGTTTTCTCGGAACAGCTCTGATACCATCTGTGACGGATAGGAAAATTACGCCTTTGGCGCGTTGCCCCGCAGGCAGTAATCTCCCCGGTGCGCCATGATGAAGCTACGGTCCGGGCCTTTAAATCTAGGCAAATGCACGTTCAATTGCCCTCTTGCAAGCATGCTCGTGGAGCATGATGCATCTAATTTAGCTTCCACACCATTCCAACTTACCCTTGTTCATGAAAGGGTTTATTAAGGATAGCAAAAACTTGCTAATACGGCGAACGGCCTTTTGAGGCTCTAAACGATGGAATTTGGCTAAATTGTGGTGACCATGTGGATCTATATATCAACATGTCTTGATCTTTGGGCCTTTACCATCATCAAAATGGACTCCTCTTGAGCTAAATTACGACATTCGGGTTTTTCGCCTCTAGATAGGCTATAGCTTGCTCTTTGTAGCTTGATAGGAAGTATGAGCATACACTTGCTGGCATGCAACTAAGCCTCATCAAGTATGGCCACAATCATCTCTGGCGTCGAGCTACCGAGCTTAGATGATATGAGGGGCCAGAATATCGCAATCATCTATCAATTAGATGATATGAGCGACAGAGTGTTGGACCGGCAATGTTGCAACTCATTGCGGATGCCTACGTACCCTTGCCTACTCTAAAGGGATCAAGCACATACCGTAGTTCATCCCGAAGGGACAAGCAACTTATTCCAACTCGTTTGTTAGGTCGTGGCCAAGCAATAATGGAAATGGCCTAGTCCGTATAGGCCATTCCGTGGAATGCATCCAAGTGATGCATGTTTAAATCCATAATATGGCATAATGATGCCTAAGCATCAAATGCCCTCTTCGCGAGGCTACTGCAACTATAAATGAGCCTTAGGCATCATTTATACTCTTCCGGCTAGCTATGAAGCTTACTTGGTGCATAGTCCGCATATGCACCATCAACCAACTACCCCTCCTATATATGTTAATTTGACATTTTTAGAACTCAATTTGGGGACCAAAAATATTTCATCAACTCCCCTGTTACTATTCATGGCCGTTGCCATGTATTTTCCCAAATATCCGGCCATGTTGGCCGTACTCTGCCAACCCAATGTCCGGTCATGTTGGCCGTCCTCTGCCAAGGTCATCTACCCAACTGACCTAATGCATCATTTGATGCAAGATTGGCTCTTGGCCAATGTAGCTACCAACCAATGCCATATTGGCCTTAGCCAATATGCATATGCGATAATGCCTTACTCGGCACCATATATGGCCCAGGCCAAATGCATCTCACCATGCAAAGGAAGCTTTGGATGAAGCTTCATCACAAGCAAATGGCGCATCTTTTAGCATGCGCCATGCTAAAAACACAGGGTGTTACAGAAGTACTCGTCTTTGTCAAAGCCCTGACAGAGCGGCTGCCGCGTGAGTCATGCCATCCAGAGACATTTAGAAATGCCTCCAACACCCCCGACGCTAGCGCCTCGGAGGAACACGTCTCCGTGGACTACGAGACTCGTGCCAGACCCCCATCGGAAAGAAGTCAGCCATCTAATTTTGTCACACGAGAGGATCTGGAGCAAGTTCTCCGGAATCTAGTCAAGAATGATGAAATAGACATGCATCAGCATCAACCTCCTTATCCATCTGAAATACAAAGAATTCCTCTCCCAAGAGGATACTCCTCTCCTCAATTCACCTGTATGATGGCACTGGAAAATGCACGTGAACACGTCTCTCGCTTCCTAGAATCCTGGGCGAACACGAATACAATCACGTTCTCAGATCTGAGGGAGTTTTCAAATCTCTTCTTGGAAGGGCGTACACGTGGTACAACAACATCATGCCAAACATCATTCCCAACTGGGGTAGCATGGTTACCGTATTTTACAAGAAGTACTTCTTCGTGTCTGAACAAGTTACCTTCTCGGACTTGGGAAGAATGTACCAGCGGGATAACGAACATCCGAATGACTTTGTTAAGAGATTCAAGGTTCAAGCACTAGACTGTCATGACCCAAACGTGAATGAGCAACAGCTGGTGAATACATGCATCAACGGTATGGCTCCCATCTACCTTGCTAGAGAACCCATTTTGAGACATTCTCCGAACTCCATGAAAGCTGCCAGACGATCCGCAACGACAGCACCAGCATTATTGGAAAGGGCTAGACCGATGCAACATGTATGCGAAATTCTCTGGGGACTCCGTTCATGAGACTGAATAAATTACCCTGGGGACTCCGTTCATGAGACTGTGCAGTCCATGATGAAACTGAATAAATTACCCTGGGGACTCCGTTCATGAGACTGTGCAGTCCATGATGCAACATGTATGCGAAATTCTCTACCTTTCAGGTGCAGCGCCAAGATATTTTCGCGGCTCTCAATCGAGTCGTGTCAGGCAAACGGCTTTTTCCCTCCACGGAAGTCAAGTCAGGAGCCCAAGCTCCCCCAGCAAACGGTATCGAAAAGGACAACTGGGGACTGCTGACCACATCCTATTTAATAGTTATTGAATTCGACAACACGCTTGTCGACACAGCCTCTTACTTCAATATTATCACTTTCAAGACTCTGAAGGCCACGCGGTTTACGAAACAAGAGGTTACCCGATCCCCATCCGTGATTGAGAACCCAGGAGGGGAAGCCTTGAGCAGCATGGCTACATCAACCTCGAGGTCAAGATAGGGAGACGCTATAACGCATGGCAAATTTCACATTGTCAAAGAACTGGGCTACGACCTGATATTGGGGCACTTGTGGGTACTCGACAACAAGGCGAAATTGGGCACATCCCCTCTACCAATGTCAACTCCCGAAAGAATATCCAACAAACCGTCCCACTTGCTGCCGCATCGACGAATTGCTGATGGAACCCGGACGCATGGAGAAGACTTGTTGGCGCTAACTCGTGGATTCCAAACGCAAGTAAGTCTGGCTGAACGATCTTCTCTACAATCAGTCATTTCTTACCCCGTTCCGTCATGGGGACTAAGCGCGATTACTAGCGCGGACGCTGTCAAGAGATGTGAATGGGGCGCTGGGCCATTCAAATGCTTTGCAAAGAATTTGGAAGCTACCATCGAAACCAACGAGACCAAGATTCAAACGGTTGCACAACACCTGAACCCGTTTTCAATCGGAGATATAGTGGTCAAAGTGAACTCGTTTCAAGTTGGGAGGATGATGGTAAAGATAGCTGTTCGGATTGGTTTGCCTGAGGAAAATGAAGACGAACCTTATCTGGTGGCAGACGTTCTTTTAGGAGGATACTGCAAGCTCATCAACACAGACAAGCCAGAAGGTGTGATAGTTCACTCGCGATGGCTCAAGCTTTCCCAATCCTAAAAAGACGCTGTACTTTTCCCAGCCACTCTCCCTTTAGTATTTCCTTCAACAATTTCTCTTGATATTTGTATTTCCCTTAGATGAATACACCGTTTGTATTCTTCTCCGAGTTCGTTTTTTTTAAAAAAAAAAAAAACATGCATTTCCTTCCCGAGTGGGTTTTCCTAAATTTCGGAAAAATATACCAAACCAATCCAAATCATTGAGAAGCCATTAACCATCATATCACAACCGAGGAAAGCCAAAGTCGTGTTTAAATACCCTATTCAATCATTCGAAAATAATAAATTGCAAACGGGATGCTAATTGGCGAAGCCCTAATCTCGCCACGAATACAAAGAAGGTAAAGACGAGTCTGCAAAGCATCATGACGACTACACAGCAGAGATAGAAACAATAAAAGAGAAGCTAGTCATCGAAAGTTGACACACGAGTCGGCTCAGTCAAAACTCCTTTCAAGCACTTCCCCCAACAATCTCTCGGGGAACAAAGGTTCCATCCGACGGCCGCATCAATAGTAGCAACCTCAACATCCCATCCGAAAGCGCCTCGGAAGCAACAACACTCGTCTCCTTCCCGACGCTGCATCAACAAACGTTCCGGCCTTATGCCACCATGACACCGCCGATGTCGCCAACAACAGTCTCGGCACCTACCCCGAAGGCTGTCTCAGTTTCATCAAAGGCGTATTCCTTGAGGGTTTTCTCAGCAACCTTATGAGGCGAATTTCCCGATTCATCCGCATCCGAATCGAGAATTGTGACACCACCCTGAACAAAGAAGTTACGTCGGCTTTCCCCTGAAAGTTTCGCAGGCTCAGTTTTCTGTCGTTTCAACCCATAAGCGGGACGTACCGCCCTAGTATTGGGCCGTGAAGAAGTCTTACTACACCGAGGTCTGTCAGCACACCAAGGCGCTTCGTTACTCTCCCATTCTTCCTCCATGTTCACTTGAATCCAAGAAGGTCTGAACACGCATCCGCACTTCACCTAGATGGGTGGAAGGTAGGCCCTGAATAATTCTGCAAGCTTCATGGAACAAAGATTCAATTCTATCTAACGCCTCCTCATAAGAAGAAAACTGGCTTTCGCCGATTCCAAAGTTTCCCTCCGAAAGGTTAGAGGTATGGCTGCCTCCGGAAGATCTCATTGTGCACTACAAAACCAGATAAAGTAGGCAAGTTTTTACCCTATTTTACACCGGCAGCATACATAAGGAAGAAGACAAAACGGAAACCAGAAAACACGAGATGATACCTACAAGGAGGGCGAGCACGATTTCAAGAAAAACTATGCGAATGAAGGATCCAAGATCATCTCTTATCGGCAGAATAATGCAATCCCGAAAAGGAAAGCTTTCTACTAATTGAAAATTAAGGCGTAATGTCCTATTCTTAATTAAAACCTATTCTACCAAGCAAATAAAAGGAAAGTCTCGTGCCTGGCTATGCGAGATAATAAGAGTTTGGTGAGAAAACGCGGAAGTATGTGTTTGAGACGTGCTTGCTCGCGTTTTGCTTTTCTGACCACCAGCATCGAGATTCGGGAACAAAACTGATAACGTAACTTGAGAAGAAGGAGTAACGCCCCTTTTATTGACATAGCACTCTCGAAAAAAAAAAAAAGTTCCCAGTTCAAGCTACACAAGAAGAGAGGCAATCGGGCCCGTAAACACAAATCACCACCGCGCCGTGCCGTTCGTACACACCTCACCGAATCGCACCGTACCATGACCGCACCACGCCAAGTTGTCCGTTCCATTGCCGTGGCCTCATCATGCCAAAACCGCCTGCCATGCTTTGCCTCTCCAAACCGTTCGCACGTGTTTTGCCACTCCAAGCCGTCCGCGCCATGACTTTCCAATACCAACAGATCCACCAAGTCAGCGTCATGATGTTCCATAGCCCAGTCAAGGTTATGTACGGCCAGACCAAGCCCGGCAATTTTCGTCTCACCACTCCTCCAGTCTGCATCCCCATCACAATTCACGCGAGGGGCACCAACACGGGAAGCCTGAAACTCTCTTCACCTCTCGAAAAGGTTAGACGGATCTTCACGACCATCTTGCATGATTTATGTTTTGATTCTGTCCCTATCTGTCACCATCTTATGCTTACCTCGCAACAACGCCCACTAGTGGAAAATCAAAAAAATAAGTCTGCCAGAATAAGCCTTACAATCATCAAAAACGACTGCTTTTGGGAGCCCTAAATCTATAGTCTTATTTCTCAAAACATTTGCGTGTGGGAGCCCTTAAATCGATTCGAAACGACTACCTTGATTAGTCTATAATTACTTACTAGATAGAAATGCAGCGTTTATATAGAACATATTTTATAAAAAAAATGGAATTCATTAAATTGAACCAAAAGCTGATTCATTTGAGTCTAAAAATAAAAGTTGAATGACGATTAAATTAATATTAACTTCAAAAGCGTATTAATACTAAAATTGATGATAACTTTAAAACAATCAGATTAAAAAATGCTAACAACAGTTTTACAACTTTGACTATCTATGCTTCAAAAAAAAAAAAAACTTTGACTATCTAAAATACTAAAGTTCCTAACTTCAAATGCTAAAATTTATATTTTTATTACAAGCTTAAATACCCGAGAGAACTTCAACACGAAACCTGAAACCGGACTTCACCATTGATGCCTTCTTTCACTAAAGACACACTGATGCCTTCTTTCACTAAAGACACACGAGAAGAACAAGACTTCACCAATTATGCCTTCATTTACTAAAGACACAAGGCCATCGGAGAAAGTTTGGCGAGGATATCAAAATCATTGTCTGGATAAAGGGCATGCGAGACCTTGTGGCATGAGACACACAAAAGATCCCTTCACTTCTAGCATCACAACGTCGGGTGCCTCGAATGTAGGGCATATATACCAAAGTTAAGAGTAAGAATACCAACCTACAATAACAAAAAAAAAAAAAAGATCCGTTAGTAGATCCAAAATGGACAACGACAACTGCATACGGAGATATCAGATACATAATATACTTTGTTGAAAGAAGACACACAAAGAAAGAAAACTAGCGATGTATTCAATTTTACTTAGTTATGTAAAAAGTTGAAATCGTGTTCAGCGGTACCAAAAATCAACCAAAACATGTTAAGATCATAATCTATCGGTTCACAAACCTTGCGGTTGTCGAGGGCTAGATGGCTAGTGAATTGAGCACCGAGGCAACCACCCTCATCAATAAAAACTTCACAAATAAAATTCATCGGGCTTCGCAACCAAGAAGGCCAACCGGCACACAATTGCATTTAAACACCGGGGTTTCCTTCTTTTGAAGCACCAACTTTTGCAGAGCCGAAAACCATGACTTCGAGCCCAAATTAGTAAGAGGAGAACATAAGAAATATGATAGCTTACACCAGACGAACCTGAGTGCGTTTGATGTATCATTTATACAATGATGAGCGGCGTAATAAATAAAAGCGAAATATTATCCCAACTGAATCTACACATACACGAAAACACGGGTTTTCGGACTCAGTTGTAGCTCTATTAAGGTCAAAGCCCGTGGAAATTAAACTAACTGTTTTGTTACGCACCTAGCGGAAGTAATTGCGCAAGCCAATGCACACAAACAGAGTAAGGATAAATAACTCATGGAGAACAACCACTTATATGTATAATGAATTCCATGAGAGTTAACAAGAATTTTATTTTGTTGCGGGGTTTCACAAATAAGTATCATAACTCGGGGATAACAAACACTTTAAAGCATTAACCTTACATGGAAATCCAAATCAAAAGTCTGTTAACATATGCACAACTTTGTGAAATTCGAATCTGTGAAAAGGCTTCAATGATAAATTGATCCAAGTATACCTAAAGAAAATCATCCGTGTTGACAAAAAGTTAGTCATCAAAAATTCGTACATAATTCGTTACATGAACGGAAATCAAAGAACTCGTGTCTCATTGGAAAAGCTGAAAGAGTCTTCTTCAATATAAAAATGATAAGCGGAAGCAAACGGATACATAGCTGTGCATATAGTTCTCGAAAAACAGGACAATACCATCATGTTCGGAAATTTCAGTTTCACAAGTCTCAAATAGAAAATTCGTTTTAAAATTCATTTGGTGTTGGATTTCGCAAATTTGGTCTTGTTGGAAAGATAAGTCCTATTTAACATAAAAATGGTAGTACAAAGAAATGAGCTTTATATATATG
Organism: Papaver armeniacum; assembly: GCA_023531295.1. Taxonomy (NCBI): domain Eukaryota; kingdom Viridiplantae; phylum Streptophyta; class Magnoliopsida; order Ranunculales; family Papaveraceae; genus Papaver; species Papaver armeniacum. The sequence continues at coordinate 208,652 of JAJJWW010008039.1, read as the reverse complement.
TCAAAACCGTCTCGACAAACGAGGGAGGTGAACATGTTTGAAAATTCCAGTTTTGAAAGCTCAGATCAAAAAATTCATTCGAAAATCATTAGTTGATGGAAAATCAAAGAACTCATGTCTCATTCGGAAGCTGAAAAGAGTCTTATTTAATATAAAAATGATAAGAGGGAGTAAACAGATACATATCTATGCATAAAGTTCTCGACAAAATAGGACAATACCATCATGTTCGTAAAATTTCGATTTCACAAGTCTCAAATAGAAAATTCGTTTAAAAATCATTTGGTGTTGGATTTCGGCAAATTTGGTCTTGTTGGAAAGATGAGCAAGTCCTATTTAACATAAAAATGGTAGTACAAAGAAAGGAGCTTTACATCTAAGTCAAAACCGTCTCGACAAACAGGCGGAACATGTTTGAAAATTCCAGTTCGGAAAGCTTCGATAAAAAATTCATACGAAAATCATTAGGTGATGGAATTTGACAAATTTGGTTTTTTGGAAAGATAAGAAAACCCACTTTAACACAAAAATGATAGGAGAAAGTATAATGTTTCATATCTGTGTCAAAGAGTTCTTCAAAACAGGACAACAAAACATTTTCAAATATTTCCGGTTTTGAAAGTCTCTATTAGAAAATTCGTAGAAAATTCATTAGGAGTTGGAATTCAGCAAATTTGGTCTCTTTACAAAGATGAGGAATCCCTCCTTAACATAAGAATGATAAGAAACGATAAAGAGTGTGATAGTTATGTCAAAAGTCAATACCAAACGGACATAAATTACGTTTTTCGAGAAATTTGAGTTAATTTCACAAACATGTGATGGGCTATCTTTGAAACTCAATTTGGGAATTGAGTTTTGGAGAAAATAAACACTTAAAAAAGTTCAAACCATCCTTAATCTACAAGTATGAAATAAGTATTTGCTTGTATTGCAAATCTTACAAACCCATTAAAAAAAAAACACCAAATCATGTATTTTGAACCAAGTTAAGGCAAAGTATCAACCATACCACTTTGAATAGTTTTCCCTCAAAGAATCAAGTTAAAGGTGAAGCAACAGAAACCCATTTCTTACTTTGCAACAAACATGCTTTGTAAAGAAAATCATCAAATTTAAGGATTAGAAATCAAGTTGCACAAATTGAAGTTTAAATCCATTTGTGTGAGAAAACCCCCATACCTTGACGCAATTAAACTAGAGAGAATCCAAGCACCATGTTTTGGATAGCTAAACGAAGTTTTCTGGACATTGAATCAAACCAAGATAAAATCGGTCACAAGTAAAATTGTTTTGTGAAGAAAGAAATGAAAGAAAATCCTACCTCGCATTGAAAATGGAAACAACAATCCCTGAAGTTGGTATTTCAAATTTGGGGAAAGAACAATGATTTCTTCTTTGTTTCTTATCAACATAGGGAATGAAGAGTTAAGAATGAGAGGGAGACGGAGACGAGAACAAGTTAAAACATATCCTTTACAGTTAAAATGTGAAGGAAGAACAAACTACTCCACATACAATGAAACTGAGGTCGACTCCCTTGTTAATATATCCATTGTAGTAACCAGCACACCAATCAAACCCTGAAAAATAAACCAAGATTCATCAATTCGGATGAGACGAAAAATTCATTAAAACAAAATCTAATTCGGAAAAACACTATCAATGAATCGGGAGAAACAAATCGACCTGCATCTGCTCATCGTACGATTTCTCGAGCAACAAAGCCTTTAAATCTTCATACAACAGAAAAATGATTATACTTTAATTAAGAATTAAACCAAAAAATTGAACTCAGGAATCACTGCCAAAGTTGAATCGGAACCAAAAATAAAATTAATAATTGTCAATCCATAATTTGATATAGCAAATAAGGACCCAAAAATTCGACCAACAAAAACTTTGAAAAGAAAAACAATAAACCCTTAAATTGAAATAACAAGGATCAAAACCATAGTATACGGATCTGAAATTACGTTTCTGAGAAGAAAATAAATCCCGATCTTCAATCACAAAAAATAAAAACTTACTAAAACAACAAGGATTGGAACCATATTTTTCAGATCTGGAATTACTTCTACAGAAAGAGATGGTCGAGATAGTCGACTATGTAAGAAAAAGAAACCCTGTTCCGAGCTAAGCAGGGGACTTAATGTTGATGGTGGTTTTTAGCTTAGGGTTAAAATCGTAAAACCCTAGCGAACAGTGATGTCACAGGACTTAAACGTATTTATTGAACCCTTTAATATGTATGCGAAAAAATTACCAGGGTACCTTTTTTCTAATTAATTACTAATTAGGGTTTCGATAGGCCAAAAACCTAATTCCCACGCCACATGTGCCAATGGCAAACCGTGCCTGCCACACCTGCCGCGCCAAGGCATGCCAACCATGCTAGCCGCACCCCTGTGCCAATGGCAAATCGTGCCAGCCACACCTACCGCGCCAAGGCATGCCAACCATGCTAGTCGCACCCCTGTGCCAATGGAAAACCGTGCCAACCACACCCGCCGTGCCAAGGCATGCCAACCATGCTAGCCGCACCCCTGTGCCAATGGAAAACCGTGCCAGCCACACCAACCGCGCCAAGGCATGCCAACCATGTGTTTGAGGGTGAAAATAGTTTCTGCTGATTTTGGTAATTTCGGGTGTGCGAGTGAGGAACAAATTTAAACCCTAAACAATGTACTGCAAGGGAGTACTTTAGATTCGAGAGATCAATCTGTACAAGTCCGGCCTAAACCAAGAAATGGTCGTTCCATACTTGCTTCGGTCACAAAGTGAAGGAGAATGGGTTGGGTTTTGGGAGGGAAGCAAGGAAAGTGATGAGACCAGAATAGTTGATTCTGGAAGAGTAGTTGTATTACCGTGACTTGTATCAGAAAAGTAGGAAGGCTAACAAATGGTAAGCTAGCAAGTATTTTTTGAGTGTTGTATATTCCCACATGAACTTTTTGTTCGATGGAAATAGGTAAGACCTATTTATACAAGTAGAAGTGAAACGTACTCTGGTCTCATTAAGGAATGGAAAAATGGGTGAGTAAATTGGAGGAGGTGGTAACGTTAACGCATGGAATTGATGTTCCATAAAACTGTTAATGCATGGAATTGATGTTCCATAAAACCGTTAACGCATGGAATTGATGTTTCATAAAAAGAACGTTTCACCATATAATCCCTGTATTTACTAACCGCCTCATCCTTATGACACTTCCTTATGACGGGCGTAGTGTACGCCGCACGATGTAAACCGCCAAACCAATACCCAAAGAGGATCCCCAAATTTGTGATATATGTTGATGTCTCAAATTTTTATGTGGAAAACATGTAGCACATTGTTGTTGCCTGGAAAGTCGTGCTTGGGAGACTTTCTAGCTTGGTGACCTCCGACGGTCAAGATTTTGCATCTTAAGACGAGAGGTAGCCGTTGATCGTTGCACGCTTTTGTTTTGGTGGCCGTATAGGGAAGGCCAGCATGTGGCGCTGCAAGGTTGGCATGCCGTTGGCATGGTGTGCCTTGGCGCGTTTTAGCCTGGCCAAACTAGGGTTTTGGGTCAAAGTTTACCATGTGTTGTCTAGTAACCTTGGACGGCTAGGATCTGCTCCTGGGATTGAAGGGCGGCCGTTGATTGTTGAACTCCTTCGTTTTGGCAGCCGTGTAGGGAAGGCCAGCATGGTGGTGCGGCTAGCTTGGCATGCAATTGGCATGGCATGGTTTGGCGTGGCCAAACTTAGGTTTTCGGGCAAAAGGTTACCATGCGTTGTCTAGTAACCTTGGATGGCTAGGATTTGCTCATGGGATTGAAGGGCGACCGTTGATTGTTGCACGCCTTTTTTTTTGGTAGCCGTGTAGGGAAGGCCAGCATGGTGGCATGTCTAGGTTGGCATGCCGTTGGCATGGCATGGTTTGGCGTGGCCAAACTTAAGTTTTCGGGCAAAAGGTTACCATGCGTTGTCTGGTAACCTTGGATGGCTAAGATTTACTCCTGGGATTGAAAGGCGACCGTTGATTGTCGCACGCCTTCGTTTTGGTAGCCGTGTAGGGAAGGCCAGCATGGTGGCACGGCTAGGTTAGCATGCCGTTGGCATGGCATGGCCAAACTTAGGTTTTCGGGCCAAAGGTTACCATGTGTTTGTCTGGTAACCTTGGATGGCTAGGATTTGCTCCTGGGATTGAAGGGGGACCATTGATTGTCGCACGCCTTCGTTTTGGTAGACGTGTAGGGAAGGCCATCATGGTGGCGTGGCTAGATGCGTTTTACATGGTGGGGCCAAGGACTTAGCATGCCGTTGGCACATGGTGCGGCTATCATGGATAGGGCCAAGGCAAGGTGCGGGTTGGCTTGGCATGGTGGGGCCAAGGGTTGTGCATGCCGTTGGCACATGGCGCGGCTAGCATGGCTAGGGCCAAGGCAAGGTGCGGTTTGGCTTGGCATGGTGGGGCCAAGGGTATTGGCACATGGCGCCGCATGGCTAGGGCCAAGGCGGTGCGGTTTGGCTTGGCTAGGGCCAAGGGTTTGGCATGCCGTTGGCACATTGCGCGACTAGCATGGCTAGGGCCAAGGCAAGGTGCGGTTTGGCTTGGTATTTGGGGCCAAGGGTTTGGCATGTCGTTGGCACTTGGCGCGACTAGCATGTCTACGGCCAAGGCAAGATGCGGTTTGGCTTGGCATTTGGGGCCAAGGGTTTTGCATGTCGTTGGCACTTGGCGCGGCTAGCATGGCTAGGGCCAAGGCAAGGTGCGGTTTGGTTTGGCATGTGGGGCCAAGGGTTTGGTAGGTGCGGCTAGAATGGCTAAGGCCTAGGCAAGGTGCAGTTTGGCATGGTGGGGCCAAGGGTTTGGCATGCCGTTGGCACATGGCGTGGCGAGCATGGATAGGGCCAAGGCAAAGTGCGCTTTGGCTTGGCATGTGGGGCCAAGGGTTTGGTAGGTGCGGCTGGCATGGTTGGCATGCCTTGGCGCGGTAGGTGTGTGGCTGGCATGGTTTACCATTGGCACAGGGGTGCGGCTAGCATGGTTGGCATGCCTTGGCACGGTGGGTGTGGATGGCATGGTTTGGCATTGGCACAAGGGTGCGACTAGTATGGTTGGCATGCCTTGGCGTGGTGGGTGTGGATGGCACGGTTTTCCATTGGCACAAGGGTGCGGCTAGCATGGTTGGCATGCCTTGGCGCGGTAGGATGTGGCTGGCATGATGAGCCATTGGCACGTGCGTTGTGAGAATTAGGGTTTTGGCTTGTCGAAACCCTAATTAACTTCAAAAAAGGTACCATGGTAATTTTCTCGCTGAAAAATTAAAGGGTTCAAATAAATGTGCTTGGTTTGGACATTATTACTCAAGTTCTGTGACGTCACAGTCTGAATAGGGTTTTATGACTTTACCCCTAAGTTAAAAGCCACCATCAACATGAAGTCCCCTGCTTAGCTCGGAATAGGTGCCTTAGTGCGAAGTAAGCATATGATGGTGACATACGAGGACAGAATCGAAACGTAGGACATGCAAGATGGTCATGAAAGTCCGACTAACCTTATTCGATAGGTAAGGAGAGTTCATGATCTCGTGTTTGGCGGCCTTGCATAACTTTTATTTGCTGTGTAGACCGTGAAATGGTGAGGTGAGAGGCGTCGGCTTAGTTCGGCTACTCATCATCTTGGTTGGGTTAGGGAACATCATGACGATGGCTTGGCGAGTTGGTGTCAGCGCGACAAGTCATGGCATGATCGGCTTGGCATGGGGGCCGCAGCGATGGAGTGGTCGACTTGGCATGGTGCGGCCATGTCAAGGTGTGTTTTGGCGAGGTTCGGCGTGCACGGACGGTTCGGCGTGGTGGGGCCAAGGCAAGGCGCAGCTTGGCAGGGCGAGGCGTGCACGGACAACTTGGTGATTTTTCTTCGCGGGCCCAGTTGCCTCTTTTCCTTACTTGGCTCAAATAGGAATTTTCATTTCTCTTCAACACTCGAGAGTGTTATGCCCACAAGGGGCGTTACTCCTCCTTCTCAGGTTACGTTACCGGTTTTGCTTCCGAATCTCAGCGCTGGCGGCGGAAAAGCAAAACACGAGCGAGTGTGTCTTAAACACGTTCTTCCACGTTATTTCACCAAACCCTAACTATTTTGCATAGCCAGGCATGAGGCTTTCCCTTATATTGGCTGGTATAATGAGGTTTAATTAGGATCGGATGTCACGGCTAGTAGGAAAGCTTTCCCCCTTTTTTTTTGGACTGCATCGTCCTGCTGAACATAAGAGATGATCTTGAATTCTCCATTCGTACAGTTCGTCCTGAAAATTGTGCTCGTTCTCTTCACAGGTATCATCTCGTGTTTTTCTCCCAGTTTCCATTTTATCTTCTTCTTTACGTATGTTGTTGGTATAGATAGGGTGAAAACTTTCTCATTCTCTCTGTTTTCTGTAGTGTATAATGGGATCTTCCAGAGGCAGCCGTACCTCTAATTCTTTGGAGAAAAACCTTGGACTCCCCGAAAACCAGTTTTCTTCTCATGAGGAGGCATTAGGTAGAATCGGATTTCTGTTCCATGAAGCTGGCGGAATTATCCAGGACCTTCCTTTTATCTATCTTGGTGAAGTGCGGGCGCGTGTTCGGACTTTTTTGGGCTCGGTGAACATGGGGGAGGAATGGGAAGGTGATGAAGAGCCCTGGTGTGTTGACGGGCTTCAGTGCAGCAAAACTTCTTCTCAGTCCAGTGTTAGGGAGGATCGGACCATTTCCAGGTTGAAACAACGGAAAACTGAGTCTGTGGAACCTTTAGATGAAATCCAACGTAACTTCTTCGTTCAGGACGACGTCATAATTCTCGATTCTGATGCGGATGAATCAGGAAATCCTCCTCGAAAGGCCGCTAAGAAAACCTTTGAGGAAAACGCTGCGTTTGATGGGACCGAAGCGGCCTTCGGAGTTGACGCCGGAAATGTTGTCGGCGACATTAGGGGGGTCGTGGTGGCATATGCTGGACCAGTTGTTGAAACGGATGCTAGGAAAGAGATGGGCGCTGTTGCTGCTGAGGATGCTTCAAGATGGGATATTGAGGTTGCTACTGCTAATGTCGTCGAATGGAATCTTTGCTGACCGAGAGATTGTTGGGGAAAGTGCTTGAAAATAGCCCTGACCGAGCCGACTCGTGTTCCATCTTTCGATGACTAGTTTCTCCATTTTTTCTGTTTGTTGCGTAGTCGTCCTGATGTTTTTGTGGACTCAACTTTACCTTCTTTATATTCGTGGCGAAGTTAGGGTTTCGCCAATTAATGTTCCGCTTGTGTTTTTTGAATAATTGAATAAGGTATTTCTGACATGGTTTTGGATTTCTGGTTGTGATATGATGGTTAATAGTTTCTCAATGATTTTGGGTTAATTTGATGTATTTCTCCGAGATTCGGAAAACCCATTCGGAAAGAAATGTATTTTTTTTTTTTTTTGAATGAAAATGAAACTCCAGAGAAGAATACAAACGGTGTATTCATCTCGGGGAAATACAAATATCAAGAGAAACTATTTGAAGGAAATACTAAAGGGAGAGTAGCTGAGAAAGTACAACATTTTAGGGATTGGAAAGCTTGAGCCATCGCGAGTGAACTATCACGCCTTCCGGCTTGTCTGTGTTGATGAGCTTGTAGTATCCTCCTAAAAGAACGTCTGCCACCAGATACGGTTCGTCTTCTTTTTCATTAGGCGAACCAACCCGAATAGTTAATTTTACCGTCATCTTCCCAACTTGAAATAAGTTTACTTTGACCACTATATCTCCGATTGAAAACGGGTTCAGGTGTTGTGCATCCATTTAAATCTTGGTCTTGTTGGTCTCGATGGTAGTTTCTAAATTCTTTACAAAGCGTTTGAATGGTCCAGCGCCCCATTCACATCTCTTGACAGCGTCCGTGCCGAGTAATCGCGCCGAGTCCCCATGACGGAATAGGGGAAGAAATGTCTGGTTGTAGAGAAGCTCGTTCGACCAGACTTACTTGCGTTTGGAATCACGAGTTAGCGCTAACAGGTCTTCTTCAGGCGTCTGGATTCCATCGGTAACTCGTCGATGCGGCAGCAAGTGGGACGGTTCGTTGGAGATCCTTTCGGGCGTTGACATTGGTAGAGGGGATGCATCTAATTTCGCCTTGTTGTCGAGTACCCACAAGTTCCCCAATATCATGTCATAATCCAGTTCTTTGATCATGTGGAATTTGCCACGCGTTATAGCGTCTCCCATCTTGACCTCGAGGTTGATATAGCCGTGCACGTTCAAGGCTTCCCCTTACGGGTTCTCAATCACGGATGGGGATCGGGTAGCCTCTTGCCTCGTAAACCCCGATATTTTCAAAGTCTTGAAAGTAATAATGTTGAAGTCATAGGACGCGTCGATGAGCGTATTATCGAATCTGGTACCTCTTAAATAGGACGTGGTCAGCAGTCCCCAGTTGTCCTTTTTAATTCCGCTTGCTGGGAGAGTTTGGGCTTCTGACTTGACTTCCATGGAGGGAAAAAGCCATTTGCCTGACACAACGCGATTGAGAGCCGCGAAAATATTTTGGCGCTGCACCTTGGAAAGGTAGAGAATTTCGCATACGTGTTGCATCACGGACTGCAAAGTCTCATGCACGGAGTCCCCAAAGACCCCACAACTCCTTACTGGAAGTGGGTCTCGATGTACTCCCTCGTTTCCTAGTTGAAGTTCCCCTACTTCTATCTTTTCTTTGAAGATATGTTTTAGTCTGTTGCAATCACTGGTTGGGTGGTGAACAAATCTGTGGTAGTGGCAATATTTGGGGTTTGCCATCTCGGCCTCAGTCGGTGGGCGTCTGGGAGATGGTAGTCTGATAACATCGTCTTGAATCCATGATTCTAAGAGATCGATCACCTCCTCAAAGGGAAACGGGAAATCCATGGTATTTCCTTCAGCTTCGTGATGACGCATGGGAGCTTTAGCGGCGACCTTCCGTGGCGTAGCCCCCCGTCGTGCTGATGCTTCACGTTTAGGCTGCTGGTCTGCAGCTGGGGCTTTCCTTTTCCCTTCCTCATTTACTACGCTTACAGAGGAGGGGCCAGTGGTTGGTCTAGCCCTTTCCAATAACGCTGCTGTTGTCGTTGCGGATCGTCTGGCAGCTTCATGGAGTTCGGAGAATGTCTGGAAACGCAGGTTCTCTAGCAAGGCGCGGTAGATGGGAGCCATACCTTTGATGCATGTATTCACCAGCTGTTGCTCGGTCACGTTTGGGTCATGACAGGTCTAGTGCTTGAACCACTGATCTCTTAACGAAATCATTAGGATGTTCGTTGTCCCGCTGGTACATTCTTCCTAGGTTCGAGAAGGTAACTTGTTCAGACACGAAGAAGTACTTATTATAAAATGGGGTAACCATGCTACCCCAGTTTGGAATGCTATTTGGCGTGATGTTGTTGTACCACGTGTACGCTCTCCCGGTAAGAGATTTCGAAAACTCCCTCAGACGGAGAATATGATTGTATTCGTGTTCGCCCAGGGATTCGAGGAAGCGAGAGACATGTTCACGTGCATTTCCAATGCCATCATACGGGGTGAATTGAGGAGAGGAGTATCCTCTTTGGAGAGGAATTCTTTGTATTTCAGATGGGTAAGGAGGTTGATGCTGATGTTTGTCTATTTCATCATTCTTGACTCGATTCCGAAGAAGTTGCTTCAGATCCTCTCGTGTGACAAAATTGGACGGCTGAACTTTTTCCAATGGGGGTTTGGCACGAGTCTCGTCATCCGCGGAGACGCATTCTGCCGAGGCGCTAGCGTCGGGGGTGTTGAAGGCGTTTCTAAATGGCTCTGGATGGAATGACTCACGCGGTAGCCGCTCTGTCAGGGCTTTGAGAAAGACGAATACTTCTTTCTGCGTCGAAACCATATCCTTCTGGGCTCTGGCGAGAACCTCCTGCCTTTTCATGATATAGGGTTGGCTTCTTCTGGTTCCTCCGGTTTCTCGTCCCATTGGTGGGGTAGTTGGAGTCTTAGTGGCGGTTGGAGGCGTTATGCTTGATGAAGCGTTAGGAACGGTAGCGACAGCTCAGCCTGGGTGATCGGCGGCGTTACACCTGAAGGAGCGCTTTCAGTACTGCCAGGATTAGCGAGTTGCGCAGGGACGTTAGAGGCGGCAGCGGCTCTGGCCCTGGTAATCGGTGGAGCTATACCCGATGGGGTGCTTTCGGTGCTACTGGGGTTAGTAGATGCGTAGTGATGTTGTTGGAAGTAGCGTTAACACCAAGGACAGACTATGCGTTGGTGTTCTCGGCAGTTGATCCGGATCTGAGTTCCACCATGTTGGAGTTGTAAGTGAAAGGTGATATCGGAATTTGGAAATCGATATTGCAGATTGATCTCCCACTGTGGTCTCCAATTGTTTGAGGGTGAAAATAGTTTCTGCTGATTTTGGTAATTTCGGGTGTGCGAGTGAGGAACAAATTTAAACCCTAAACAATATACTGTAGGGGAGTACTTTAGATTCGAGAGATCAATCTCTACAAGTCCGGCCTAAACCAAGAAATGGCAGTTCCAGACTTTTTTCGGTCACAAAGTGAAGGAGAATGGGTTGGTTTTGGGGAGGGAAGCAAGGAAGGTGATGAGACCAGAATAGTTGATTCTAGAAGAGTAGTTGTGTTACCGTGACTTGTATCAGAAAAGTGGGAAGGCTAACAAATGGTAAGCTAGCAAGTATTTTCTGAGTGTTGTATATTCCCTCATGAACTTGTTGTTCGATGGAAATAGGTAAGACCTATTTATAGAAGTCGAAGTGAAACGTACTCTGGTCTCATTAAAGAATGGAAAAATGGGTGAGTAAATGGGAGGAGGTGGTAACGTTAACGCATGGAATTGATGTTCCATAAAACTGTTAACTCATGGAATTGATGTTCCATAAAACCGTTAACTCATGAAATTGATGTTCCATAAAAAGTACGTTTCACCATTAACTCCCTGTATTTACTTACCGCCTCATTCTTATGACACTTCCTTATGACGGGCGTAGAATACGCCGCACGCTGTAAACCGCCAAACCAATACCCAAAGAGGATCCCCCAGTTTGTGATATGTGTTGATGTCTCGAATGTTTATGTGGAAAACATGTAGAACATTTTTGTTGCCTGGAAAGTCGTGCTTGGGAGACTTGATAGCTTGGTGACCTCCGACGGTCGAGGTTTTGCATCTTAAGACGAGAGGTAGCCATTGATCGTTGCACGTTTTCGTTTTGGTGGCTGTATAGTTAAGGATAGCATGTGGCGCGGCATGCCATTGGCATGGCTTAGCCAAACTAGGGTTTTAGGTCAAAAGTTACCATGTGTTGTCTGGTAAACTTGGACGTCTAGGATTTGCTCCTGGGATTGAAGGGCGACCGTTGATTCTTGAACGCCTTCTTTTTGGCAGCCGTGTAGGGAAGGCCAGCATGGTGGAGCGGCTAGGTTGGCATGCCATTGGCATGGCATGGTTTGTCGTGGCCAAACTTAGGTTTTCGTGCCAAAGGTTACCATGCGTTTTCTGGTAACCTTGGATGGCTAGGATTTTCTCCTGGGATTGAAGGGCCACCGTTGATTGTTGCACGCCTTCGTTTTGGTAGCCGTGTAGGGAAGGCCAGCATGGTGGCGCGGCTAGGTTGGCATGCCGTTGGCATGGCGTGGCCAAACGTAGGTTTTCGGGCCAAAGGTTACCATGCGTTGTCTGGTAACCTTGGATGTCTAGGATTTGCTCCTGGGATTGAAAGGCAACCGTTGATTGTCGCACGCCTTCGTTTTGGTAGCCGTGTAGGGAAGGCCAGCATGGTGGCACAACTAGGTTGGCATGTCGTTGGCATGGCATGGTTTGGCGTGGCCAAACTTAGGTTTTCGGGCCAAAGGTTACCATGCGTTTGTCTGGTAACCTTGGATAGCTAGGATTTGCTCCTGGGATTGAAGGGGGGCCGTTGATTGTTGCACGCCTTCGTTTTGGTAGCCGTGTAGGGATGTCCAGCATGGTGGCGTGGCTAGATGCGTTTGGCATGGTGGGGCCAAGGGTTTGGCATGCCGTTGGCACATGGCGCGGCTAGCATGGTTAGGGCCAAGGAAATGTGCGGTTTGGATTGGTATGATGGGGCCAAGGGTTTGGCATGCCGTTGGCACATGGTGCGGCTAGCATGGCTAGGGCCAAGGCAAGGTGCGGGTTGGCTTGGCATGGTGGGGCCAAGGGTTTGGCATGCCGTTGGATCATGGTGCGGCTAGCATGGCTAGGGCCAAGGTAAGGTGCGGTTTGGCTTGGCATGGTGGGGCCAAGGGTTTGGCATGCCGTTGTCACGTGGCGCGGCTAGCATGGCTAGGGCCAAGGAAAGGTGCGGTTTGGCTTGGCATGTAGGGCCAAGGGTTTGGCGTGAATGGTTTGGCTTGGCATGGAGGGGCCAAGGGCTTGGCATGCCATGGGCGAATGGTTCGGATAGCATGGCTAAGGCCAAGGCAAGGTGCGGTTTGGCTTGGCATGTGGGGCCAAGGGTTTGGTAGGTGTGGCTGGCATGGTTTGCCATTGGCATAGGGGTGCGTCTAGCATGGTTGGCATGCCTTGGCGCGGTAGGTGTGGCTGGCATGGTTTTCCATTGGCACAGGGGTGCGGCTAGCATGGTTGGCATGCCTTGGCGCGGTAGGTGTGGCTGGCATGATTTGACGTTGGCACAGGAGTACGGCTAGCATGGTTGGCATGCCTTGGTGCGGTAGGATGTGGCTGGCATGATGAGCCATTGGCACAGGGGTGCGGCTAGCATGGTTGGAATGCCTTGGCGAGGTAGGAAGTGGCTGGCATGATGAGCCATTGGCACGTGCAGTGTGAGAATTAGGGTTTTGGCTTGTCGAAACCCTAATTAGCATTTAAAAAAAAGGTACCCTGGTAATTTTCTCGTAGACATATTAAAGGGTTTAATAAATACGTTTAAGTCCTATGATATCACTGTCTGACTAGGGTTTTACGATTTTACCCCTAAGTTAAAAACCACCATCAATATTAAGTCCCTTGCTTAGATCGGAACAGGGGAGTTGTTGCGGGGTAAGCATAAGATAGTGACAGACAAGGACAGAATCGAAACATAAATCATGCAAGATGGTCAGGAAGGTCCGTTTAACCTTTTTCGGGAAGTAAGGAGAATCTGTGATCCTCGTATTTGGCAGCTTTGCGTAAATTTTTCTCGTGGTACTTGCAGGTTAGGATGGAACGGAGCCACTAGTGCAGATTTGGTGTGAAGGGAAGCTGCTAGCACTGGTCGGCTTGGATTTGGAGCCGTTAGCACTGAATCGTCTTGGAAAGGGAGACGCCAGCGTAAATTTGGAGCGGGCGCTGATCCGTTGGCCTGGCATGGTGTGAGCATTTGCTTCGGGAAGACAACAACTTGCTTCAGTTTCGTGGGAAGGTGACGACTTTTTCGAGAGGTAAGAAGAGTTCATGATCCCCGTGTTTGGAAGCCTTGCATAGATTCTATTTGTGGTGTAGACCGTGAAGCGGTGAGATAAAGATCGTCGGCTTAGTCTAGTTATGCATCATCTTGGCTGGGTTAGGGAACATCATGACGCTGGCTCGGCGAGTTGTTGGTGTTGGCGCATTAGCATGAAAGCCGCTGATTGTTGCAAAAACTGAACATGGAGCGCTGGCAAGACTGGCACTGGCAAGGAAAGCGCGGATATCTTGGGAGTGGCAAGGCTTGCTCTTGTGGGACCGATTACCTTTCTTCATGCGCGGCTTTAACAGTGAATTCTTTCCTTATTCAAAAATCTGGAAGCGTTACACCCATAAGAGAGCGTTACTTCTCCTTTCCCCTTTTTAGGGTTTGTGCAATACATATATTGCTGGTGAAATTGTATCATCTTCCTCTTTCCAGTTGTTCGTTGGTGAAGGTAGGGTAAAGCTCGTTCCTCCTCCTAGTTTGGTATTGTGATGGAATCTCCTAGCAACGATCGTACCTCCTTTTTCCGAGAGAAAAGTAGAATCCACGATCCTTGCGCCTTGCAGATTTGCGTAAATCCTGGGATGGTTGTGCGTCTTCAGGGCTAGGCTTTTGGAACGCGAGGCAGAGCTTCTAGCATAGACTTGGCATGAAAGGGACCCATTATCACTGATTTGGCTTGGAATGGGCGTGGGCTATTTGACAAAGAGTTTACCAAGCATGGCGTTGGCGAAGCAAAGGTGCGGACTGTTTACACGGTGGTGGCTTGTCTTCGCGGGACCGACTTCCTTTCCTCCTTACTTAGCCAAAATAGGAAATCCTTTCCTTATCCAAATTCCGAGAGTGTTATGCTTTCGGATGAAAACTTTGCTGCCCGAGACATTGCTGGGGAAAGTGCTTGAAGAAGCTCTGACAGAGGCGTTGGCAACTCGCGCATCCGATTTCTATGACCAGTTTCCCCTTTTTGCTGTTTTTTCTTTGTTGTATAGACGTCTTGGTGCTTTTGCAGACTTATTGTTATCTTCTCTTGGTATTCATGGCAAAGTTAGGATTTCGCCAATTAGCATCTCGCTTGCGGTTTCACATCTTTGAATAAAACTTCTTATTTGAAAGACTTATATCTTCCATTCGAATATGTTGTTCGATCTTCCATTCCCTTCAGATCTCCTGAGTAATTGAATAAGGCACTTCCTATACGTTTTCAGCTTTTCTGGTCATGACCTGATGGTTGATCGTGTCTTCTGAGCTTTGACAGTGAAAGGATTTCGTGTAGATCCCCAGTCCCCAATTATGGTTTACATATTTCCATCTTGTATGGTCAGTGAGTTGACCATAATAAAGATATCACCATCGTGAGTTCGTACTGGTGATTTTGTTACTTCTTCCACATGAAACTAAAATATAGAGGAGTACGGGTTACCTTCGTAGTGATTGCTGCTGCGGTGAAGCTCTGGCTGGTATCAAAAAATGAGCGGCAACAGTTCTTGGTAGAAGATGTAATCATAAGAGACTACATTGTCGTGGGAACAAAGTAGGTTGGCTAGAATCGTATGGGCATCCATGAAAGTAAAAGGGTTGGCTGGATGCGTAAGCGAGCAAACTGTCCATGGTCATGAGTTTTGGTGGGATGGATCGAAAGGTGGCCATTACTACGAAGATTGGCTGGCTGTGATCATGATCCTTGATGTGTGGGGAGTGTGGTGGCACGACCCTTTGCATGAAGGAGTGGTGTTGAAGCAAACGTTGAAGCGGAGCCGCTGCTGGAGAACGTTGAAGTGGAGCCACTTCTGGAGAGAACGTGAAAATGGCGCCTTGAAACTCTCAGAGCCTTGACGGTTACAATACATTGGTTAGGAGTCCCCAGTTTCATCTATTGATCGTGTTTTCCAGGAGAGGTTGAGGTTTGGGAACGGCTTCCCTGGCTGGAAACAGCTGCTTTACTGATGCAGTGTGGTTGAGGGATGCAAATATGTCTTGACGCTACGCCTTGGAGAAATATAAAATCTCACATAACTTTTCCTCGATTTTGGAAAAGTCGTTCCCGATCTTTACGTGTGATTAAATTGGATTGCTGATTTCCTTCTACTAGGCGTTCAAGAGCAACGCGAGCCTCTTCATCTATAAACGCGCGTCCTGATGAAGTGCCTTTTGTATTTTCATCAAATCAACAGTGGTAAAAGGAGGTCGACTTCTTCCGGCTCTTCCAGTATCTTGCCTTGATAGTGGAGTAACGTCTCTGGTGACGGTTGTAGCTATCATGCGCGTCTGGTAAGCGCGCCTGGCATGCGCGTCTGGCAAGCGCGTCTGGTATGCGCATATGGTATGCGCGTCTGGTAAGCGCGTCTGGCATGCGCGTCTGGTAAGCGCGTATGGCATGCGTGTCTGGCATGCGCGTCTAGTAAGCGCATCTGGCATGCGCGTCTGGTAAGCGCGTCTAGCATGCGCGTCTGGTAAGCGGGTGGAGGAAGCTTTGTCTTCGATTGACGACATGTGCAACGTGACTGGTCATACTGTTTCTGAGGATGTAATCTCGAGCGCTGGAGGTTCTATCGTGACATGTGTGTAAACTTAGAATTCAACGTTCTTTGGTTCGTTGAAGGTTTCTCTGAGGTCGAGAAGTTTCTGGTCGAAACATTCGAAGGTCCTTCTGCGGATATGGTGAAGAAGCATGAAGCGGAAATCGAAAAATTATCCAGGAAGCTGAAGTTGAAAAGGGCGGCTCTTCAAAGCACGAAGGAGGCTCTTGCTAAGAAGAGTAAGCCATTGTTGAAAAACTTTCCTTGAATGCATTTATGTCTTCTGAACTTCTTATTTAGGTTTTTTTTTTTATGAAAGGCAAATGAAACGCCTAGTTCATGGTTTTGATTTTCTGGATTTTTTGGGTTGATAGACAAGTGTTAGCTATGATGGTTTTGGATTATTATTCGGGATGAACCATTTTAGGATGAGGCTATTTTTGGTTATGATTGAAAGTGTTACAGGCATCCCAGGAAAACCATGGAACTGTGCGTTTGGTAGATGACATTGGATGAAACATAACATGGCTATTGGTTTTATCATTCCCGTGAAAACTCGAAAAAACCACGTATCTTCTCTAGGTAGGACTTACTTGTTTTTTTAGGTCTCCTGATGAAAAGGAAACCTTCCGAATGTAAAAACGAGTTTTATGGGAAGCACCGTCGTGATTGTGGAAAGTCCCCAGTCGTTAATGAGTTATCTGATAACCGAGTCATTGATTCTCGGGCGGATCGTTTGCTTCTACCCTCTGGGAAGTCCCCATTCATCCCTTGTCGTGTCATGACTATAATCGGGTCGCCTGGTAACTGAGTCGTCGATCCATGAGCGGATCGCCTGCTTCTACCATCTTGATGTCTGGGTCGAAGCATGAGATCGATGGTTGAAAATTGACATTGTAACCGAAAGATCAACCTCCCACTGTGGTCGCCAATTGTTTGTGGGTGAAAATGGTTTCTGCCGATTTCGGTAATTTCGGGTGTGTGGTTGAGAAACGAATTTAAACCCTAAACAATGTATTGCAAGGGAGCACTTTAGATTCGAGAGATCAATCTGTACAAGTCCGTCCTAAACCAAGAAACGGCCGTTCCAGACTTGCTTCGGTCACAAAGTGGAGGAGAATGGGTTGGTTTTGGGGAGGGAAGCAAGGAAAGTGATGAGACCAGAATAGTTGATTCTGGAAGAGTAGTTGTGTTATGACTTGTATCAGAAAGTGGGAAGCTAATGTATGAAAAGCTAGAAAACGTTTTCTGAGTGGTGTATGCTCTTGACTGAACTTGTTGTTCGGTGGAAATAGGTAAGACCTATTTATACAATTCGAAGTGAAACGTACTCTGGTCTCATTAAGGAATGGAAAAATGGGTGAATAAATGGGAGGAGGTGGTAACGTTAACGCATGGAATTGATGTTCCATAAAACCGTTAACGCATGGAATTGATGTTCCATAAAAAGAACGTTTCACCGTTAACTCCTTGTATTTACTAACCGCCTCATCCTTATGAAACTTCCTTATGATGGGTGTAGTGTACGCCGCACGCTGTAAACCGCCAAACCAATACCCAAAGAGGATCCCCAGTTTTTGATATGTGTTGATGTCTCGAATGTTTTTTGTGGAAAACATGTAGCATGTTGTTGTTGCCTGGCAAGTCGCACTGGGGAGACTTGCTAGCTTGGTGACCTTCGACGGTCGAGATTTTGCATCTCAAGAGGAAAGATACCCGTTGATCGTTGCACGCTTTCGTTTTGGTAGCCGCGTAGAGAAGGCCAGCATGGTGACGCGGTTACGTTGGCATGGCATGGTTTGGCATGGCCAAACTTAGGTTTTCGGGCCAAAGGTTACCATGCGTCGTCTGGTAACCTTGGATGGATAGGATTTTCTCCTGGGATTGAAGGGGGACCGTTGATCGTCGCACGCCTTAGTTTTTTGGTAGCCTCGTAGGGAAGGCCAACATGGCGGCGCGGCTAGGTTGGCATGCCGTTGGCATGGCATTGGTTGGCGTGGCCAAACTTAGTTTTACGGGACAAAGGTTACCATGCGTCGTCTTGTAACCTTGAATGGCTAGGATTTGCTCATGGGATTGAAGGGGGACCGTTGATCGTCGCACGCCTTTATTTTTGGTAGCCGCGTAGGGAAGGCTAGCATGGTGGTGCGGCTAGGTTGGCATGCCATTGGCATGGCATGGTTTGGAGTGGCCAAACTTAGGTTTTCGGGCCTAAGGTTACCATGCGTCGTCTGGTAACCTTGGATGGCTAGGATTTGCTCCTGGGATTGAAGGGGGATCGTTGATCGTCGCATGCCTTCGTTTTTGGTAGCCGCGTAGGGAAGGCCAACATGGTGGCGCGGCTAGGTGCGTTTGGCATGTGGGGCCAAGGGCTTAGCATGCCGTTGGCACATGGTGCGGCTAGTATGTTTAAGGCCAAGGCAAGGTGCGGTTTGTCTAGGCATGGTGGGGCCAAGGGTTTGGCATGACGTTGGCACATGGCACGGCTAGCATGGCTAGGGCCAAGGCAAGGTGCGGTTTGGCTTGGTATGGTAGGACCAAGGGTTTGGCATGCCGTTGGCACATGGTGCGGCTAGCACGGCTAGGGCCAAGGCAAGGTGCGGTTTGGCTTGGCATGGTGGGGCCAAGTGTTTGGCATGCCGTTGGCACATGGTGTGGCTAGCATGGCTAGGGCCAAGGAAAGGTGCGGTTTGGCTTGGCATGGTGGGGCCAAGGGTTTGGCATGCCGTTGGCACATGACGCGGCTAGCATGGCTAGGGCCAAGGAAAGGTGCGGTTTGGCTTGGCATGTGGGGCCAAGGGTTTGGCCTGAATGGTTTGTTTTGGCATGGCGGGGTGAAGGGCTTGGCATGCCATGGGTGCATGGTGCGGCATAGCATGGCTAGGGCCAAGGCAAGGTGCGGTTTGGCTTGGCATGTGGGGCCAAGGGTTTTGTAGGTGTGGCTGGCATGGTTTGCCATTGGCACATGGGTGCGGCTAGCATGGTTGGCATGCCTTGGCGCGGTAGGTGTGGTTGGCATGGTTTGCCATTGGCACAGGGGTGCAGCTAGCATGGTTGGCATGCCTTGGCGCGGTAGGTGTGGCTGGCATGATTTTCCATTGGCACAGGAGTGCATCTAGCATGGTGGCATGCCTTGGCGCGGTAGGATGTGGCTGGCATGATGAGCCATTGGCATAGGGGTGCGTCTAGCATGGTTGGCATGCCTTGGCGAGGTAGGATGTGGCTGGCATGATGAGCCATTGGCACGTACGGTGTGAGAATTAGGGTTTTGGCTTGTCGAAACCCTAATTAGCATTTAAAAAAATGTACCCTGATAATTTTCTCGTAGACATATTAAAGGGTTTAATAAATGCGTTTAAGTCATGTGACGTCACTGTCTGACTAGGGTTTTATGATTTTACCCCTAAGTTAAAAACCACCATCAACAGCTACACATATCTAAATGTTGAGAGCGCAGATCATGGCCTTTCATTCCCAATCGGGATTTTGCTCGGGAGGAGACATTTGTTGTTCTTCCTTGAATATGAAGGAGAGAAAGAAACTCTTCTATTTATACTTAGTGTTTACAAAGAGGATATCTACATGATTACATATTTAGGGAAACCCTAAATCCTAAATGATTGTGATACAAAACTTGTTTCCTTATCTAGTTAACTTTCCTTGTTGTGTTGAGATTCTTGTAGCTATCGATGTCAACATAATATCCTTATGTTAGTTGTTGGTGTCGGCACAATATCCTTGACAACACTTCCCTTAAATATTTGACCATCATACCTAGAGGTGTAAATTGGGTTGTGCCAGCACGAGCACAGCCCAGCCCAGCACGTGATTTAGCCCAGCACGGCCCAGCACGTTAGTTTCGTAGGATGTGCTGGGTTAGCCTAATCGGCACAGTAGCACATCACAACACGCGACACGGATAAGCACGTGGTCCTGCCCAGCACATCATGTTAAGAAATCACGTCATAGCATGCACAAGGACACCATATAACAAGGCACAATGCATCACATTTTGTGTATATTTCACAAAAGAGTCACTATTCTAGATAGTTTTTGACATTTTATGCTGGCTTATTTTTATAACAACACATATAATACCTAAATATTTGGAAAATATATTTTAATATCGTTGTTATAATTTCGTTACATATATTTGAACATTAATTTACATGACAATGATCCAATTTTATATTTGATGGGCTATTTCTTTTTATTGAACAAACTTGTTAATTTTACTTGAAATAATTTTAAATGATATGTTGTTTATTTAAATTATCGTGATAATGTCCGACGTAATGTATACATTAAGTGATTTCAAATTGTTTATAGCACGTGTGCCAGCACGACACAACAAGGCACAACACGTTTATTCGTGTGTTGTGCCCGTGGGATGTTTTGTGCCTAGCTTTTGACTAGTAAAGCACAGCACGTCACATCACGTTTAAATCGTTGGCACAAACACAGCACGACACATGGCACGTGAAGCACGCGACTTCTTGTGTCGGGCTGTGTCGGGCCGGCACGTTTTACACCTCTAATCAGATCACGTTTATCTGTTTAAGTAGCTGGACAGTAATTAATAATTAACTAAATAACGATGAATGCACACATGAGAACCAGTCCCAGACCGAAAATGACTTACATCCCGTTCATCCCGCGGGCTCATCCCGACAGACACAATGGGGGTGGATCCCACCCAAAACCCACCCCTACTAAACCGCCGGGTCAGGGGACCCAAATTTGTTGTGTCTTGCGGGATGGACCACGGGATTCAACCCGCGGTCAGTGTATCATCCCCGGTTCCAGACTCCTAGATCCTGGCACTTGCGTGCTTTGGAAAAAGGATCCTCGTACATTGTGATTCGACAGATCCTCCTATTAACAGATGATCCTATTAACAGATCTTGACGTGTCTTGGTTTCAAAACTACTATTTTATCACAACTTGCAGATCTATAAGTACGTATATTGTAGATGCGGCAAAAGAACTTTAAGGGTCGTGTTTCCATCTTTAAGTACGTACTTAGCATTATTTGCACTTTGCAGACGATCGATACACAATTGAAACAACAACTCTAGACTCATTTCGGAAATCTCCGGAAGTGATCACCGAGTGACACAAAGACCCTGGCCCCACTTTATACGGCCCTAATCCTGATGCTCGAACCGTTACCCTACTGCCGCACGATTTGTTTTCGGTGGCTTTCACGGTGGAGAGCTTCGGTGCGCCTAGCAGCATGCCAATTGAAAACCCTAAAACTTTTTCGTTTCTTTTTTTTCTTTAAAATTATATATTGCAACATGTAGTTTATAGTGGAACACTGGAATCTCAGCAGCGGTTGACTTTTATGTCCTTTATGTGAGACCTGAGTTATTGAGTAGCGTGTATATTATTATTGTCTGTCACAATATCTGGACCTGCAGGAATCATATATATACAGTACCTTTTAGTTACTCGTTAAATGAGCCTCTTCATGTATGCATCCACGAATCGAGTAACTTGAAAGGCGTTCAGAGAATCTTCTTCAACAATACGATTCAGTAAATCAAGAAGTCCACCTCTGCGATAGAAACGGGATTCAGTAGTTTAAGTCCTCTTACGTACTCTGTAATATACATGATATAAATGACATAGCTTGCAGATGTTCATGTTACTAAATCTCGTTAACGTCTGTCTGTTGATGCAACAAGAGAGTTGAATGATCGTTTTTCTATTTAATTCGTCCGTATGGCGTAGAACGTAAAGACACCAACCAGCTAGGCACAACATTAAAAGTTCAACAGAGGGCAGAATTGAAAAAAAGTCGCTCCAGGTCCTCTATATATATTTGTATCCCAAACAGAAAAATAAGTTATTAGCATTATATTAGAAATCCAAACCCTAGCTGCAACATGAAAGATATGTCCACAAATGATATGTTTGTCTGGATAGCCTTTTCTCTTGCAGTGTCAGCTCCGTTATTACTCGTACTTCTTCTCCACAGTTGCCGGAGAAATAAAACCAAATCATGCTGGTTACCACCAGGTCCTCCTGGTTGGCCATTGATCGGAAACCTCTTAGGTATAGGCAATAAGCCACACAAAACATTCATAGAACTTCAAAAGAAATATGGACCGGTTTTCATGATACGCTTGGGTGCGATGAATGTGCTAGTTATTGCTTCTGCAGATGCTGCTATGGAGTTATTTAAAAGCCATGATCGAGCCTTTTGCAATCGCCAACTAGGAGAAGCGCTGAAATCATTAAGTGATGAGTATTGCCCAACTCCATCTTCTGCATATGGACCAATCTGGCAAAGGAATAGGCGACTATATGCAGCCATCAACTCTCGTACGACAGTAAAGAATACTTTAGGTAGACGAAGACAGTTTGTAGATCAGATATTACAATGGATATTGGTAGAAGAAAAGGAAGGTCGAAGTGTTGAAATAAGACACTTAACTTTGGTTGCCTTAACTAATTTATTTCAAAATCTCTTCTTTTCTAAAGGTGCTACGGATCTTAATTCGACAATTACTGGAAACCAACTCTATCAACTGATTAGGGAGATTGGGGTGTTATCCACAGAGGCTAATGTAGCTGATTTCTTTCCGTGGTTACGAAAGTTAGATCCACAGAATTTGGCCAGCAGAATGAAGAAGACAGTTGATGCATGTCTGAACACTATTGATGAGCTTGCAAAGGAGCGAAAGAGCAGGGATATTGATTTACGCAATAACAACGAGAAGGATTATTGGGATTTGTTGATGGACTTCGAAGGGGATGGCAAAGATGAACCAAGGAAAATTTCAGACAGACACCTTAATTGGTTTATAATGGTGAGTAAATTCATAAACTTGAACAATTTGATAATATACTTGGTCCGATTTACTTTATATTATAATTAATTTTGAGAATGTACCAAGTGATAAAGACGGTACAAGATCCGTCTCTATATGTAAGGATGATCTCCTCCTCATTCAGAGGCTAGTTAGCTCGTAGTGCTTAATCAATTTGTGTACATACAGCCGGTATGTGATAATAAAGGGGTGAAACATACCACTATCGTTCAATCTAATATAGCGTTGCTAATAAACTTTTTTTTTTTTTTTTTTTATAGGAAGTGTTTATTGGTGCAACCGACACAGTAATCACTTCAGTAGAATGGGTAATGACAGAAGTTGTTCGCAATCCTGAGGTAATGAGGAAGGCCAAAGATGAGATTGCCAAAGTTGTTGGTTATAATAGGAAAATTGAAGAAAGTGATATTGAAAGTTTACCTTATCTATGTGCGGTGATCAAAGAAGCACTGAGATTGCATCCAGCGGCCCCTTTCCTAGTACCACGTTCTACTACCGAAGACACAAAATTCATGGGGTATATTATACCTAAGGACACAGCAGTGTTGGTTAATGTTTGGGGTATTGGAAGGGATTCAGATTTATGGGGTGATCCATTCACGTTCAATCCAGAACGCTTCTTGGGAAATACGACGGATTACCGTGGACATCATTATCAATATTTACCGTTTGGATCTGGAAGACGTATGTGTCCTGGCATCCCCATGGCACACCAAATTCTTCACATTGTGATTGGGTCATTGCTCCAATCTTTTGATTGGTCCCTTGAAAATGGCGTCATACCTGAATCCATAGACATGAACGAAAAGGTAGAGATGACACTGCAAAAGGCCATTCCTTTAAGAATAATACCAAGAGCATCGGCTCTTGGAGTATGCCATCAATGATTGATAACATTGGGATTTCGACCCATGCGTCCACGAACTTTAAAGTTTAATTCGTCCCTAATTTTCTATGTACGCCTCTTTGGGCATGATTTTCTTTATAAAAATGATGCATTTGGCAGCTGATATTGTTTGTAGTCATGTTGTTTATTTAACTGCAAGTATCCAGCTGCTTAGTTCTTGATATTCACCTTGATTATGTTTCTCGTTGTCGATTATATGTTTCATAACCGAATGTAAGTCACCCAGGTATTGTGTTTTCTTCTCATCTTATAAGGAAGTTATTTTTGTTGCTTTTTGCGTTTCTGTGTATTCGGTTCGGTTGTTGAATTTTTGAATAGATTGGTATTGACAAATCGATGAAATCCATGTCAAATTTTTGCTGCTGCGATGCTTAAACATGCATGAGATTGTTGGTTGTGAAATTAATTATGTTTGATTATTATTATGATTAGGTATCATGTTGGACTTTCGAGGAATTTGGGGTCCAATTAAAGGTTTAGGTAGAAGTAGTTGTTTTCGTAGGTGAGACTTACTCCAATGGGACTTTGGAAAACTCCTATATCCAAGGTGTGACGGTACTGCAAGTGACGCACAATGATTACGCATTACAGAGTTGCAGGTCAAGTAAGGATTCCGCCGTAATAGTGCAATGCGAAGCCATAATAGCATAATGGAAGCTATAATAGTGCAACGCAAGCCATAATAGCGGTATTACTGTATAGACTGGCAAGTGTCAAGAATGGCATAAACCCACAGGGCCAATGTAATGCAAGTGCAGCATTACATTGTAAACACATTTGGCTAATTGATGAAGCTTATTGGCCGACACAATGAAGCTTCATTGAAGGTTTGGCAAGACATGGACAAAGTGACAGATGCAACATGCGATGTTGGCATCGATGCATATCCATGGAATTGAGTTGGCCCAAGCTCAAGGAGGATGCAAGAGTGAAGAATAGACTAAGAGTTGGTCTATGGCATATATTCAAGGTTGGCCAAAGCTTGAATAATGCAAACACGTGGTAATGCAAGAGTTGCATTACTATTGTCAAGCTAATTGGCGAAGTGAAGCATATATGACGCATGAGTAACTAGAGTGAGCTTAAGGAGCTGGCATCAATGTTTGAAGCTTAAGGAATGTTCGTGCATGAGTTTAGAATGATAAGCATGCAGGGCCAAGAGGGTTGAACGTTGGCGCAAGACATAATCCGAGATGGCACAAAGAAGTGTGCAATACGGCTCAAGTGACGGTTATAAGTTGGTTATTGGCTTCACAAGTGTGCCAAAGGTGCGAGACAAGTTAGAAGGCTTATGAAATGAGTTCATAGCCTTAGTAGAGTGTCCCTAACCGTTCAAGACAAGTGTGGCTTCAATCTGCATGACAACACAAAGGGTGGCAGTTGAAA
Organism: Papaver armeniacum; assembly: GCA_023531295.1. Classification (NCBI taxonomy): domain Eukaryota; kingdom Viridiplantae; phylum Streptophyta; class Magnoliopsida; order Ranunculales; family Papaveraceae; genus Papaver; species Papaver armeniacum. The sequence goes on along the minus strand of JAJJWW010008039.1, from coordinate 183,589 downwards.
AGCAGATTGGCGGTTATGGGAACTACCTGATGGGACACATGGCTGTTCCATGCGTGTGCAAGTGTTGTGCACAGTTTTGGCCATTGTAACTACTGTATAAATAGTCCCAAGGAGTGGGAAAAATCAGTAGGCTTACATAGGAGAGTTAGTCTCATGTAGAGAGAGTTTTAGGCATTCACCAAGAGGGTGAATGGCCTGTTTTTGGTCCATGTGATGGACAAGTTTTGTAATCTTCCTTTAGTGCAATAAAATGGGTTTGTTGCAGTATATCTTTGTGTTCATTATGTTGCTGATGTTGTGTGAGAATTGGTTAAGTACATGGCATAACCTCTTATGCTTATGGGGGCATGAAGAGTTAGAGAGGAAGAAGAAAAGACTTCCGTTGTGCAATGCCTTATGAGGGAAGGCAGATGTGTACTTTGGTGCAAATATGCAAGGCTGAATGATTTTGGGTGAAGTTGATTCACTGAACCACAATCATTGCCGGTCATGACCCATGAAAATTTTAGGCGATTAAATGGGCGTGTGACACAAGGCCACATAGGACACTAGTGGAAAAGAGGCTCTTTGAGACGTAATGTAACGACACAAATACCTAGCGTCTCAAAATCACCACATATCGAATGTGTCGTTGACTAAAGTCAAGTTGTCGTTGTAGTTGGACTTTAGTTGACTTCTGTAACGACACAAATGATTTTGTTGCTGACTATAGTCAAGTCGTCATAGTGGCTGGACTTTCGTTGACTTCCACAACGACATAGTAGTAGTTTCGTTTCACTCGCATATATTTATTTTGGCGCGAATGTTCCCGCGTCTTTGTGTGGTTAGGAATAGCTTATTTGTTGGACGGTCGAGATGAAACAATCGGAACGGTCGAGATGAAACAATCGGAACGGCTGAGATGAAACAAGTGTGCCTCGTAGTTATCGAGTTATATATTTTTATATTTTCTTATCTCTCTGTATTATCAACGAAATCCCAGAGAGATAAGCTATTGATGCGTGTCGTAGGTGCAATCAAATTAATTCAAAATTTCCACTCAATTAAAAATAATATAATGGAAGTCAAGTTCGTTCCCACGAGGAGCAAGAGATCTTAGTTGTAAAAGTTGTCACGAAAGGGGGGTGTAAAAAAACAAAATAGAAATAAACAAAGCAATTAAAATCGAAAGTTGAAAGATGAAAGCAATAAGAGAGAGAAGATCAAGGAATCCTTCGTCGTTACGAAACAATGATTAAAGTTATGTTCTTTTCTACTTGTTATTAGTCACAGATTATCACCAACCGTAGGATAGCAGGTCCGCTTAGCTAGCCCCAAAATCCCTAATTTCACCGAGTAACAGTCCGCTTAGTTATCGATTCTATTCAAAAGAACCACCTTGAGGTCCGCTTACAAGATGTAATTCCCCGAGAATGCATTAAGTTTTATGAATTTAGGTTTAGTACTAGTAGTTAAACTCGGTTTCGCTTGGTCCACTTTCTAGCGTTGTTTCTACACACAATTGCTCCACGGAATCCCTCCGCAAGGTCTCGTGTTTTCTACTTGTGTAAAGTGTCGAGAACGATTACGTATTCCCTAACTTATACTAGATATAGATCAATTAACAAATCAATTTAGCGTGCACTCCAAACAATCATTCAATCAATCATGAGTGTCTTTAAGATCACTCCTATTAGTAAAAACAATCGATAATCATGTGAAAAATCTCAAGATAGAATTTGAAAACAAAAACTCAAATCATGTTAAGAACTAGGAATTCATCCTCAATCAATAGAAAAATTAGCTACTCATGTTTTTGAAATTCACACAAATAATAATAATTAAAAGAAGAATTTTCAAATTCACACAAGTAATTAAAAAGAAAAATCTTAGAAAAGCAAGCAAAAACACAAGTGATGTGTGTGTAGAGAGGTGTGTAGAAGTTGTAGAAAACTTCTCTATTTATAGGCTTCAAAATTCTCCAAATCTTCCAAGGATTAGAATCCTTTTCCTTTTGCAATTCAATCTCCAAATCCAAGCTTTTCTCAACTCTTCCACCTTCTCTTTCCAAATTTGAGTCCAATTCTCCATCCAATTCCTAGCCCAAGTCTTCACACCCATGAGAGAGGTCCATAGAAAATTCTGGAATTTTGCTCGCCGGAAAAGCTGGGATTATGGCCGGAATTTGGCCGGAAAACGTCGCCACGGCCACACGAAAATTTCTGTCGTCGGGAGAATATTCGACGGAATATTCCGTCAGTCTACCGTTAGGACTAACGGTCAAACGAGTCAACCGTCAGTCAACTGTTAGTCAACAGTCAAGGTAGAAAAGAGTCAGCCAATGAGTCAGCGGTCGACTCGGTCTTAGTCGTCGGCCGAGTCATCGAGTCAACTCGGAGTCAACTAAGTCGGTTGACCAGAGTCGATCCGAGCCGAGAGCTGTTGCGACTTTGCACTTGCCTTGCGGTTCACGGCCAAGATGGTATCTGTTGCTCCTTCGTCACGGCCTTAGATGGCCCCGCCGATTACTCGTGAACCTTCTCTCATCTTGATTCAAGCAACACAAAGCTCATTCCTGTCATTTCATTGCATGACTTGCCTTGGCTTCTACAAAACACCACATTCACCATTTGCACTCAGCTGCATCTTTCTCCTCTGCTGAGTCTTGCTTTGCACTGCCTGCATCTCAGCTCCAATTCCAACCCTAGCAGCACCTCCTGAGTTGCAACCACTCCATTAGCTATACCATTTCAGGCCCAAGCCACTGCAGACCACCATCTCCCTGATTTCACTACTAGTCCATTCATTCACCACCTGCTGCAACTCCACCTGCTGCAATATCCTTGGCATCCAAAGCACAGCTCCTGCTCAACTCCTGCCATCAAACCAACTCAGTCCGGCTCATTGCATCATCACAGGCCACCAGTAAACTCCAAATGCAGAACCACTTAATAACCCTCATTCTCTCCACCAAAGACCACTTGCCAGGCTCAAAGCCAACAATCTTCCCCTCAGAACTCAATTTCAATTCATTCTCCACCGCAATCCCGGTTCATGCTCAAGCCAACCTCGCAATTGCAACCTCTTGCCATCATGACCAACCATTCATCACCGCCGCAACACATTTCATCCATATATTAACATCAACATCTTCTCCACCTTCAATTCAAGTGCCGTACCTTGATGTCAACACAAACCCCATGCGAAGCGACATCTTTATTCTCCTCATGTAATCATTTACAAGCCTAACATTTATCTAGTTTTCAAGCTCATTTCCACATACAAGCAGAAGGCTCAATCTCACAAGACCACCATCATCGCTTCACGGCGACAACAAGTCTTGTTCGAACCCTAGTTAATCACCATCAATAGCAAACGACTTCTCGATCTCCCCCAAGCTCAATTAACCAAGACCTATTTTTCTTTATCCGAGCTTCTCATCTATGTCAACACGTAACCACCACCTCCACAATCACAACCCAAAGACCCATCTGAGCTTTCATCGTCTCTTGGTTGAACATCGTTCTCAATTTAACCCTAAACCCATCTAACAACAAATGGAAGTACCATCCTCTCTTCTTGCCGATTCAATTTTTAAACCAAACCCTAACTGATTTCATCGTCGATTCTTGATCTCTGGTTCTCTTATTTCAACAAACTACACAATCATTAACTGTTTCTCGCTCTCTGTTCTTAGTTTGATTTCACTTCTAACCATCATCAATCACTCTCTTCTCTCGCCACTCGGCGGCAGCGTCTCAATCTCCTAATTTCCTCTGGGTTTCTGAGTTCAATCTCTCTCTCGACTTCATCTCTCGGATTCACTCAGCGGCAGCGTCTCATTCGATCCCCTTCTCAATTTGTTTTATCAACTCCCGATTTCGATAAAGAACCTCTGTATTTGATTCGTGCAAAAACAATGATTGAGAAGTAATTCTCGATTTATTGTTCGAGTTATAGTTACACGGATCCGGGTTTCGGTTATGGGTCCGGGTAGATGGATGGGCTTGGATTATGGGTCCGGGTAGATGGATGGGCTTTGGTATGGGTTAGAGTTCAGGGTATGGGTGGATTCAAACACCCACTAAATACACCCCAAGTGCTATTCTCACTCACTTCTTTTGGATAAGGGACACCTCTTTGACCTCCCCTTAACTATTATTGTCCTTTCTTCAAAGTAATTTGAGTCACCCCTTAACCTTAGCTGAGCTCCATATAGTATTCCCTCCTTGATGAAATGACAATTTTACCCTTTTGGCTCAAATAGGGTGATTTCTTCTTCTTTTCCTCCGTGCGACTCCAAAGTAGCTACAAAACTCAAAACAAGCGTAAAATACATAATTTACAAGAAAAATAGCAAAGAAAGCATAAACTACTAGATAGTAAATTAGGTGTATTCTACACCTATCAAATTCCCCCACACTTAGACTTTGCTAGTCCTCGAGCAAATCAAACTAAAAACTCACAACTTCAAAGCGTTCAAGCGTCACAAGCATCCAAAGAGTTATGAGGACATAGAATTTCTGCATGCTAGTAATACGAAGTTAGAAATACTAAAGAACATATTCTCGTTCTTAATTGTTGAGTGAGAAATAACCACACCATAATGAGAGAATGCGTGTTCAAGAAACGATCAATAAGCATTTCGCCTCGACTTCTGCCTCACCAAATAAGATTTTATGATAATTGCACTCAAAAAGACGGCTTTTTTATGGTTCTCACATGTGTGCAGGTAGGAATGAAGAGAGAATTCCTGCAACACGTTGAATGGTGGGAAGGACAACTTCCGAAATTTTTAAAAACCCACATCTTTTAATATTTTGAAAAACCATTTTTCTGACGATCTCTAAGAAAGGAAATCAACCATTTATATCGAGGATGAGATTACTTACTTACCTTCACATCCGATCGCCAATTATGATAACACCACTCTCACGGCATCCAATAGAAACGTCTTCCGCTCCTCGTCTTTAACTTCTTGATCTTCGTCTTTGGTTTCAACTATTGATGATAAACCCTTGAATTTCATAAATCCTTAACAATTTGTAACTCTTTTTACCTTAAAAATCCTTGTTGCTTGAAACTTCCTTATAAATTTTCCTTCCCCACGGCTTATTAAATAAGAACAAATATTTCTCTTGTTTTTCTCTTTTTTTTTTTTTTTTTTTTTTTTTTTTTTTTTTTTTTTTTTTTTTTTTTTTTTTTTTTTTTTTTTTTTTTTTTAACAAGAGAAATTAAATATAAAATAAACCATGGCCGTGGAAGAAGTATTTTACCGCTTGATTCTTAACAACTTGTATCGTCTTGAAATCATAAACTTCAAAAATTTTCACCTTTTACTTTTCTTCGCTTTCATGAATAAGTCTTCATACTTGAATATAAAATTACCTCATTGTATTGTAAGTCTTCAACATATATGTAAAATCCCGCTCATTGTATGTTGCTTTACTTGAGTTTGAAATTTGCTCTTTTTCTCATTCCGTTGCTTATAAACCTTAAACTTTTCCAACTTTCCTTGTAAATTTTGATGTCGCTCCTTGTTGATGATGAATGTGTTTCTATGGATCCGTTGTTGTCGAGAGAGAGAATGGTGCTAACTGCAAATCGAACTACAAGAAGGAAGCTTTCATCTATGGACGTCACCCTCATGATTGACAAAATTAGCACTCAAGAGATCAAAGAGTAGTGCTTCTATTGGTGGGAGGTTGGGTAGCTCACCATTCTACCCGGAATTAACGTACGGTGACACACACTCAAAAGAAGCTTTTTAGTAAATGGAAGAATTCTGGTCGGTGCCTCTCATGATATGAATACGGGTAGTCTCCACTAATGATTGATCAGCAACTCTAATAACGCACTTCTCCCTGCACCAAATTCGCATCACCGGCATGATTAAATCCATTATTTAACACTCAAACAAACAAGAAATCCGAATGTAGTTCTCTAACATTTCCAAGTTCAATTATGTCGGTCAAAAACTCTATGTAAACATACCTAGAAATATGCTAGGGACTCTAAAATCTTTAAAAGTTGGAATTTTTATGTAAAACTCTTTTTTTTTTTTTTTTCAAAATTTTTCATTTTTTTTGTAATTTTTGTTTTAAAAACATGCTTAACCACTCCCCCACACTTAAACCTTACATTGTCCTCAATGTAATTGAATCCTCCTAGTAAAGTCAAGGTGGGAAATTTTAACATGATAAGAAACAAGAAAAAGAAATAACAAAAAGCAAAAGATAAGAAATACAAAACCGATGGGTTGCCTCCCATTAAGCGCTTGTTTTAAAGTCGACGGCCCGACTTAGCTCTCGCGGCACATTACTCCTCCAGAGGGAGTGCATCTTGAAGTCCAATTACGTCCACATGCTCCGTCGGAAAGTTTTCATAATATGGCTTTAACCTATGGCCGTTGACTTTCAATTGTTGTCCTGTTTTCTCGCTAACAATATCAACTGCACCATGAGCATAAACATTAGTAACAACAAATGGTCCCACCCAACGGGACTTAAGCTTTCCCGTAAATAAACGTAAACGAGTATTAAATAAAAGAACTTTTTGCCCCACAACAAAACTTTTCCGCGAAATCATCTTGTCATGAAAAAGCTTAGTCTTTTCCTTGTAAATCCGGGCACTCTCGTAAGCATCATTACGTATCTCCTCTAGCTCATGTAGTTGTAACTTCCTTTGTTTCCCCGCTTCATCATACTCCATGTTGAATTTCTTTATCGCCCAATAAGCCTTATGTTCAAGTTCAACCGGAAGATGACAAGCCTTTCCATAAACCAACCTATATGGAGACATACCAATCGGTGTCTTATACGCCGTTCTATACGCCCAAAGTGCATCATTGAGCTTAAAGCTCCAATCTTTCCTCGTGGTATTCACCGTTTTCTCAAGAATGGACTTAATCTCACGGTTCGAAATTTCCGCTTGTCCACTAGTTTGTGGATGATAAGGCGTACCAATTTTGTGTGTTATGTTGTACTTCTTGAGGAGAGCGTGGAAAGCCTTCTTGAAATGTGAGCCTCCATCGCTTATCACCACTCTTGGTGTTCCATGCCTATTGAAAATATTTTCCCTTACAAAATCACAAACAACTTGAGAGTCATTAGTCTTGGTGGCTCTAGCTTCCACCCATTTCGAAACATAATCAACGGCAAGAAGTATATAAAAATTCCCATTCGAATTGACAAAAGGGCCCATAAAATCAATACCCCACACATCAAAAATCTCAACGGCGAGAATTGGTGTGAGTGGCATTTGATTTCGAGCACCTAGATTGCCCGTTCGTTGACATCTATCACATGATTTACAAAAAACATATGAATCTTCAAACAAGGTGGGCCAATAAAATCCACTCTCGAGAACTTTGAGAGCGGTACGCTTAGATCCAAAGTGGCCACCACATGCAAAAGTGTGGCAAAAGGAGAGAATGGATTGAAATTCGGAATTAGGCACGCACCTTCGCATTATTTGATCAACGCCATATTTCCATAAGTATGGTTCATCCCACACATATTGCTTAGCAACCTTCTTAAGTTTCATCTTTTGGAAATTAGACATTGTACTAGGTACTTTCCTTGTCACCAAGTAATTCACTATATCCGCATACCAAGGAGTTGATTCTTCCATGGAGAAAAGTTGTTCGTCCGGAAAGCGGTCATGTAATGGAAGTTCCTCTTGAGACATCACAAGTCTACTAAGATGATCCGCAACGGTATTCTCCACACCCCTCTTATCACGAATTTCTATGTCGAACTCTTGTAACAATAGGATCCACCGAATTAATCTTGGCTTAGCTTCTTTCTTCTTTATTAAGTGTCTTAGTGCGGCATGATCGGAATACACAATAACCTTTGTACCCACCAAGTATGATCGAAATTTTTCCAAAGCAAAAACTATAGCCAATAACTCCTTTTCCGTGGTAGAATAATTGATTTGTGCATCATTAAGGGTCCTAGATGCATAATAGATAACATGGGACAACTTGTCCACCCTTTGACCCAAAACGGCTCCAACCGCATAATCACTAGCATCACACATTAATTCAAATGGAAGATTCCAATCCGGTGATTTGATAATTGGCGCACTTGTCAACATCTCCTTTAATTTGTCAAAAGCATCCTCGCATTCCTTGTTGAAGTCGAAAGGTACCTCCTTTTGTAATAACTTGCACATCGGCATGGAGATTTTGGAGAAATCCTTGATAAACCGCCTATAGAAACCTGCATGACCAAGAAAAGAACGGATCTCCCTCACCGAAGTGGGATATTGTAAGTTTCTTATTAAATCTATCTTTGACTTGTCCACTTCGAGCCCTCGAGAGGACACAATGTGACCAAGTACTATGCCGTGGTTTACCATAAAGTGACATTTCTCCCAATTAAGGACAAGGTTTGTGTCTATGCATCGTTTAAGAATTAGTTCAAGGTTATTTAAACAACCATCAAAAGAATTGCCATAAACACTAAAGTCATCCATAAATACCTCGATGATGCGCTCCACATAATCCGAGAATATACTCACCATGCATCTTTGAAAAGTAGCCGGCGCATTGCAAAGGCCAAACGGCATCCGTCTATATGCAAACGTTCCAAACGGACAAGTGAAAGTGGTTTTCTCTTGGTCCTCCGGTGCAATAACAATTTGATTGTATCCCGAATAACCATCCAAAAAGCAATAATAAGAATGCCCCGCTAACCGCTCCAACATTTGATCAATGAAAGGTAAAGGGAAAGTGATCCTTGCGGGTTGCGGAATTAAGCTTTCTATAGTCAATACACACTCTCCAACCGGTTTGAACTCTTGTAGGAACAAGTTCATCGTCTTGATTTCGAACAACCGTGACTCCGGATTTCTTTGGTACCACTTGAACCGGACTTACCCACTTGCTATCGGAAATTGGGTAGATTACCCCCACACTTAGCAATTTGAGTATCTCTTTTTCACAACCTCCATCATGGGAGGATTAAGCCGACGTTGAGCATCACGTACGGCTTCACGTTCTCTTCCATTAGAATCCTATGCATGCACATGGATGGACTAATACCTTTGATGTCCGCAATCGTCCACCCAATAGCCGTTTTGTGCTCTTTCAAGACTCTAAGCAAACGGTCTTCTTGTACCGGCGTGAGGTTCTTAGAAATAATCACCGGAAGCTCATCTCCATCTCCCAAGAAAGCATACTTCAAATGGTCCGGAAGTGGCTTCAATTCTAGTTTGGGCGCCTTCACAATAGATGGTACAAGTACTTCATCATTCACGGGTAAAGAAATATATGAAACATCACCCTTTTTAGCTTCTTGCAATGTCGCCAAAGCACCACACATCTCCACCAATTCCTTGGAGATTTCAACATCCAAGTTAGACAAGCCATGGACGTCCAATTCAATGCTCTTTTGCAACACCACATCAAGTTCATCCTCTTGGTTCAATTCCACCATTTGTTGTGCTAATGAATCAACCACATCAATGGAGTAAACGGAATGCACATCACTTGGGTAGCGCATGGCTTCAAATATGTTAAAGTGTATTATCTCCTTGTCGAATTCCATAGTGAGTGTACCCTTATCAACATCAATCTTCGTCTTTGCGGTCTTCATGAATGGCCTCCCAAGAAGTAAAGAAGTAGATGATCGGTTCTCATTGTTGTCCATATCCACCACAAAGAAGTCCACCGGAAAAATAAGCTCATTTACTTGCACTAGCACGTCTTCTACAAGCCCCTTTGGATATATGTTAGACTTGTTTGCCAATTGGATAATAACTCTTGTCTCTTTCAAAGGTCCAAGATTCAAGGAGTCATATATTTCGCCGACATCACACTAATGGAAGCTCCCAAATCAAGTAAAGCATGTTCAAACCTTTGTTTACCAATAGTAATTGGCACCGTGAAACCACCGGGATCCGTGCACTTTGTAGGCATCTTCTTCAATAGCATAGCCGACGCACTCTCGCCAACTTTAGTAATTTCATTATCAAGCAACCTATCCTTCTTGATGCATAATTCCTTCATGAACTTGGCATACCTTGGAATTGTCTTAATGGCCTCAATGAATGGTATATTGATTTCAATCTTCTTGAAGATATCCATAAGTGCCTTGTCTTGAGCTTCTTTCTTGGATTTAGCAAAACGACTAGGAAAAGGAGGTGGAGTAGTGAAAGTAGAAACCGGTTCCTTGGATTGGTCGTTTGGTGTGGAATTCTCCTTTGGTGCGGTTTCCTCCTTGTCATTGACTACTTCTTCACTAACTTCCTCATGATAGCTTGGACCCTCCACTTTTCTTCCACTTCTTAAAGTAACCGCATTAACATTCTCTCTTGGATTCACAAACGGTTGTGAAGGAAGTTTTGTGGATGCTTGAGATTTCAATAAATTCACATCGGTCGCCAATTGTCCCATTTGAGTTTGTAAGTCCTTGATGGCCGAATCGGTCTTTTGTTGGCTTTGTTGGCTTTGTTGGAACATAGAAGTAAGACCTTGCAACCCTTGCATCATGACATTAAGCTTATCATCAATTGAAGATCCTTGTTCTTTCACTTGAGGTTGGAATTGTTGTTGATAACCACCTTGTTGTTGGAAGCGTGATTGTTGAAAACCACCTTGTTGTGCATATGGATTAGGAGCCGCCGCTTGCTTGTTTGCATAACTAAAGTTAGGATGATCCTTCCAACCGGGATTATAGGTATTGGAGTATGGATCGTACCTTGGCTTTTGATTTGGATATAAAGCATTCACTTGTTCGGTCTCATCATCCGAATAATTACCGCGGCCATCCTTTGAATCATTGTCTCCATGTTACTCATCCTTTGATCAAGATGTGATGACGAATCACTAACTTCATGCACTCGCCTAACCGTTGGTTCATCCCTTGTGTAGAATTGTTGCGAGTTTGCCGCCATACTTTCAATCAACTCTCTAGCTTCGGTCAAAGTCTTGTTCATTAGTGCACCACCACCCGCGCGTCAAGAAGAGACCTATCACTTGAGTGGAGAGCTTCATAGAAGTATTGGAGTATCATAACATCACTAAATTGATGGTGTGGACAGCTTGCCACCAACCTCTTGTATCGCTCCCAACATTCATACAATGATTCTCCCACTTGTTGTTTCAATCCACAAATCTCCTTGCGAATTTGAGTAGCTTTGGATGCGGGAAAATATCTCTCGAGGAAAATTTTCTTCATCCCATTCCATGTTGTGATACTTCCGGAAGGCAAATAATATAACCATTCCTTAGCATTACCCGCCAAAGAAAACGGGAAAGCTTTCAACATTGCTCCATCCGCATTAGTCTCCGGTGGAAGCATAGCCATAACTATGGCGTAGAAGTCCATAAGATGTTTGTTTGGGTCCTCATTCACCATGCCATGGAACTTTGGTAACTCTCTAATCAACCCCGGCTTGATTTCGAAGGTTGAGTTAGTTTGGATACACCATTGTTGTGTATCAAGCTTGTGAGAAGCTAGGTCCTTTAGTGTACGATCAGCCATTGTTTCTTCCTCTTTGTCCGAATCACTTGATGAAGAAGGAGAAAGTGGAGTGTTAACCGCACGAATGAAATCCTTTAGTTGAGTGCCGGATCGAAGACGTATTGGACTCGGTCTACCTCCTTTAAGCATTCACCAAAGGTATAACACCTGAAACAAGATTCTCACAAACTAAGTTAGATACGGTAAAGAATCTAACAAAGCAAAAAGAATAAAAACAACTAAAAAATCGCCCGTTGCTCCCCGGCAGCGGCGCCAAAATTTGATGCGTGTCGTAGGTGCAATCAAATTAATTCAAAATTTCCACTCAATTAAAAATAATATAATGGAAGTCAAGTTCGTTCCCACGAGGAGCAAGAGATCTTAGTTGTAAAAGTTGTCACGAAAGGGGGGTGTAAAAAAACAAAATAAAAATAAACAAAGCAATTAAAATCGAAAGTTGAAAGATGAAAGCAATAAGAGAGAGAAGATCAAGGAATCCTTCTTCGTTACGAAACAATGATTAAAGTTATGTTCTTTTCTACTTGTTATTAGTCACAGATTATCACCAACCGTAGGATAGCAGGTCCGCTTAGCTAGCCCCAAAATCCCTAATTTCACCGAGTAACAGTCCGCTTAGTTATCGATTCTATTCAAAAGAACCACCTTGAGGTCCGCTTACAAGATGTAATTCCCAGAATGCATTAAGTTTTATGAATTTAGGTTTAGTACTAGTAGTTAAACTCGGTTCGCTTGGTCCACTTTCTAGCGTTGTTTCTACACACAATTGCTCCACGGAATCCCTCCGCAAGGTCTCGTGTTTTCTACTTGTGTAAAGTGTCGAGAACGATTACGTATTCCCTAACTTATACTAGATATAGATCAATTAACAAATCAATTTAGCGTGCACTCCAAACAATCAATCAATCAATCATGAGTGTCTTTAAGATCACTCCTATTAGTAAAAACAATCGATAATCATGTGAAAAATCTCAAGATAGAATTTGAAAACAAAAACTCAAATCATGTTAAGAACTAGGAATTCATCCTCAATCAATAGAAAAATTAGCTACTCATGTTTTTGAAATTCACACAAATAATAATAATTAAAAGAAGAATTTTCAAATTCACACAAGTAATTAAAAAGAAAAATCTTAGAAAAGCAAGCAAAAACACAAGTGATGTGTGTGTAGAGAGGTGTGTAGAAGTTGTAGAAAACTTCTCTATTTATAGGCTTCAAAATTCTCCAAATCTTCCAAGGATTAGAATCCTTTTCCTTTTGCAATTCAATCTCCAAATCCAAGCTTTTCTCAACTCTTCCACCTTCTCTTTCCAAATTTGAGTCCAATTCTCCATCCAATTCCTAGCCCAAGTCTTCACACCCATGAGAGAGGTCCATAGAAAATTCTGGAATTTTGCTCGCCGGAAAATCGGGATTATGGCGGGAATTTGGCTTTAAACGTCGCCATGCCACGGCCACACTGAAAATTTCTGTCGTCGGAGAATATTCGACGGAATATTCCGTCACTCTACGTTAGGACTAACGGTCAAACGAGTCAACCGTCAGTCAACTGTTAGTCAACAGGGTAAGGTAGAAAAGAGTCGACCAATGAGTCACCGGTCTGACTCGGTCTTAGTCGGCCGAGTCATCGAAGTCAACTCGGAGTCAACTAAGTCGGTTGACCCAGTCGATCCCGAGCCAGTCAACATTTGCGACTTTGCACTTGCCTTGCGCTTCACGGCAAGATGGTCATGCTGTTGCTCCTTCTGTCACGGCCTAGATGGCCCTGCCAGTTCTGTGAACCTTCTCTCATCTTGATTCAAGCAACACAAAGCTCATTCCCTGTCATTTCATTGCATGACTGCCTTGGCTTCTACAAAACACCACATTCACCATTTGCACTCAGCTGCATCTTTCTCCTCTGCTGAGTCTTGCTTTGCACTGCCTGCATCTCAGCTCCAATTCCAACCCTAGCAGCACCTCCTGAGTTGCAACCACTCCATTAGCTATACCATTTCAGGCCCAAGCCACTGCAGACCACCATCTCCCTGATTTCACTACTAGTCCATTCATTCACCACCTGCTGCAACTCCACCTGCTGCAATATCCTTGGCATCCAAAGCACAGCTCCTGCTCAACTCCTGCCATCAAACCAACTCAGTCCCAGGCTCATTGCATCATCACAGGCCACCGAGAAACTCCAAATGCAGAACCACTTAATAACCCTCATTCTCTCCACCGGGCCACTTGCCAGGCTCAAAGCCAACAATCTTCCCCTGTAACTCAATTTCAATTCATTCTCCACTGCAATCCCAGTTCATGCTCAAGCCAACCTGCAATTGCAACCTCTGGCCATCATGACCAACCATTCATCACTGCCTGCAACACATTTCATCCATATATTAACATCAACATCTTCTCCACCTTCAATTCAAGTGCCAGTACCTTGATGTCAACACAAACCCGGTGCGTATAAAGATCTTTATTCTCCCCTGTAATCATTTACAAGCCTAACATTTATCTAATTTTCAAGCTCATTTCCACATACAGCAGCAAGGCTCAATCTCACAGCACCACCATCTGCTTCACGGCGACAACAAGTCTTGTTCGAACCCTAGTTAATCACCATCAATAGCAGCTTCTCGATCTCCCCCAGCAGCTCAATTAACCAAGACCTATTTTTCTTTATCTGAGCTTCTCATCTCTGTCAACACAGAACCACCACCTCCACAATCACAACCCAAAGACCCATCTGAGCTTTCTCATCGTCTCTTGGTTGAACATCGTTCTCAATTTAACCCTAAACCCATCTAACAACAGCGGAAGTACCATCCTCTCTTGCTGCCAGATTCAATTTTTAAACCAAACCCTAACTGAATTCATCGTCGATTCTTGATCTCTGGTTCTCTTATTTCAACAGCTACACAATCATTAACCTGTTCTCGCTCTCTGTTCTTAGTTTGATTTCAGCCTGCTAACCATCATCAATCACTCTCTTCTCTCAGTTTTCACTCAGCGGCAGCGTCTCAATCTCCTAATTTCCTCTGGGTTTCTGAGTTCAATCTCTCTCTCGACTTCATCTCTCGGATTCACTCAGCGGCAGCGTCTCATTCGATCCCCTTCTCAATTTGTTTTATCAACTCCCGATTTCAGACAGCAGCCTCTGTATTTGATTCAGGCAAAAACAATGATTGAGAAGTAATTCTCGATTTATTGTTCAGGTTATAGTTACACGGATCCGGGTTTCGGTTATGGGTCCGGGTAGATGGATGGGCTTGGATTATGGGTCCGGGTAGATGGATGGGCTTTGGTATGGGTTAGAGTTCAGGGTATGGGTGGATTCAAACACCCACTAAGTACACCCCAAGTGCTATTCTCACTCACTTCTTTTGGATAAGGGACACCTCTTTGACCTCCCCTTAACTATTATTGTCCTTTCTTCAGTAATTTGAGTCACCCCTTAACCTTAGCTGAGCTCCATATAGTATTCCCTCCTTGATGAAATGACAATTTTACCCTTTTGGCTCAAATAGGGTGATTTCTTCTTCTTTTCCTCCGTGCGACTCCAAAGTAGCTACAAAACTCAAAACAAGCGTAAAATACATAATTTACAAGAAAAATAGCAAAGAAAGCATAAACTACTAGATAGTAAATTAGGTGTATTCTACACCTATCAGCTATTCCTTAAACCAGAGAAAAGAAGTGTGCCTCGTACTTTCAGTAGTCTCTCACCCAAAACCCTCACTCTCTCGCCTAAATCCCTCTCACCCAATCTCCAGATCGGAAAAACAATCACACCATTGAACCATTTTTTTTAAACCCGCCATCATCAAAACCAGTTTCAATCTTGATTTGATTCAAGGTACATTCAAAGTTAGGGTTTTTTAATAAAAAAATCCCCTTTTCTGTTTTTTCTTCTTCTTGTTCATCTTGTTTATTTGTTGGTTTTAATCATCGTTTGTTTTTGTTTGTTGACAGGGTTTTACTTGATTTCTACAAGATCTTGAGGTATAACCTTCACTTTACTATGAAAATCAAATATTTTTTAGTTTCTAATTGTTTTGTGTGATTGGGTCTGAAAATCATGTTAAGTAACTCTCGAATTCGTATGATTTTGTTATTGTTATTGTTTTGTATGATAAGTATGATGGAGGGTTTTTTATGATTCAATTTATATCATGGTTCGTATGTACTTTATTCCGAGTTTCAATTTCTGAATTAAATTCTGAGTTTCAATTTATTAGGGTAATAAACAATTTTTTTCTATTTATTTTTAGGGATTTTGTTTAATTAGGTAAAAATAAGTAATCTAGTGATTTTATCTCCATGTAACTTCATTTGAAAATGGTTGCCGATAATGTCACATGGTCATGATAAAACTTCAGTAACTTCATCTTTTTCTACAAATGTCAATGTCGATTGGCAGCCATTGCACCACAATCTTCACACTGAAATCTTAGGTGGCCTAGTTGTACTTTTGTTACTCAGTTGACTCTTGAAAATATAAATCTATTCCTCTTTGTTGAATGTGCAGATGAGTTTTTGGGTCTTCCTTATTTTTCCCCCACCAATCAGGGAGAGTGTTCAGTATTATGCTATCTTTACTGTCTTACAAAAGTTGTTTTGGTTATTTTGACAAGGTTGTGTTGTGATAATAGATTAATAGATTGAAAGAAAAATTAATATCAACTTCTATCTTCTCAATTAAAATTTTAGTGAAGTCATTATACTCAATAGCCACCACTATTGGCATCAAATAGAGTAAAATTGCGTAGATTTGTAAGATTTTGATTATGTAAAGGACTAAGGAAAGAATCACAATCAGAACTCTGGGATCAATATCGTTAGGTTCTAGTTCCATCCTTTTCATTTTTTATATCTATTTATAGATGATTTTTCTATACCAAGTGAAATATAGGAAGTTGAGGGATTCCCACTAACCTAAAAGGGTGTAGGTTAGTGCCAATTTCAAGGTATTTAGTTATGTTGATAGACTCATCCTGGATTGATTGATTTGGATAATACACATTTCATAGTTGGTCACACACATTCTTTCTTAAATGAAGAACATTTTTCTTGGGTAGTCCTTATAGGCAGGTGATGATGGAATCTAGTCGTTAGGTTGAGTGGTCAAATACATATAATTTGTTGATTGGTATATGATTGACAATGCGTCTAATTATAGTTAAAATAAAGTAAGTTAATTAGCACGTGTTTATACATTTGATGTGGGTATATTGTTTGGGACATGGGCCCAAGGCAAAGATTGCTTCCGACTTTTGTCGTTCTAACTCTTGGATTGAATTTCTTTGTAATTTCCATTTTGGGGTCTAATTCCAAAGATTTCCTTAAGAAGAAGGTTGGAAGAAGAGTGTCAATTTAAAATCAGAACCTAGGTTCTACAGGGTAAAATATTAATGTATTAGATAGTAGCCTATGGTTTCTCAACAAATATCTTATTCATTTTATCTTTTGTATACATGTACTTGAATTCATTCATCTATATTAATTTGAGGCTTTTATATGTCACTGAAGGTCTTATTATGATTTCAAATTATTACTTATATACTAAATTCAGGATTCTTTCTTCTCTTAATGCCTGATCATATTAGTCATTTGTATGAACTGCAGATATACGCATGGATTGGCTGCAACTCAGCTAAATTTGGTCATTTATATGCAGCTGCCCCTACTAGACCTGTGAGTTGGAAATTTCTATAGTCTTTGCATGTTTCTGGCTTATCGGTTTATGCCTTCGTTATTCTTTGTTTTTAGTTTAATGATATGTTGTTTGATTAAAACACAGAGTAATACAGTGAGTGTGATTTCTATTCTTGGAGGTGCTTCAGATAACACCGACTCAATCATTGCTCGCCGCTTAGGTATTTCTTACATTTTTGAAGTCAATAAGCTTTGCTCATAGGGTCGTAGTCTCACCCCCCAATGCTGATCCTAAAACTCATCTCTACTGTAGCTCTGAAGTGCGGTCTGAGCATAATTTTGGCTTGCAATATCCCTAAGAACTTATTTTGACTAAAATATTCATTGGGGGGTTCTATCATATATAGATCACTAATAATTTGACTAAAAAGCAGAAATTGGTGGGTTCTTGGCAAAATATCATTTAAATATCAGTAATAATTTGACTAAAAATAGTGAAGTGTTGTATGAATCTTGACAAATAAAAATTGTACGACTTCTTGGAAGGTTAGTGTTCTTATAGGCAAAGCTGGGGAAACCATTCGGTTATTGCAGAGTAATTGTGGAGCTAATTCAAATCACAAGAGGTTCTGAAGCTGATAGATATGCAACAGCCATACCTGTTGAATTAAATTCAGATACAAGTCCCAAATGAGAAGGTTTGGTCCTTGTTGCTATTTTTTTTAGTAAATTAGAATGCGAGCAGTGTGGACCACAATTCGTGGGTATCTTTATCGTGTCTAACAAGCACAATTTATATGCAGGTTGGTTTGGTCGTTGGCAAGGGAGGTGAAATAATTAAATCCTTACAGACAAGAACTAGGACAAAAATCGAGGTAATTGATACCGTAGGCTTTGTTTGTAGTGTACCTTGTGATGCAATGCAAGGACTTCGATCAACCAACATTATTTAACCATTTCACTGAAAGCAAATTAGTTTAGTTACATGCCTGAAGTGAACGATACTTATTATGTGGGTCCACTGAAAGCCAAGTTTTTTACTGTAGAGATTTGACAAGAAAGCATTGGAATTGGAATCTCATATAAGATCTGACCCCATATGAATGCTTTTGAAGATCCATGTCTTCATTACAACCTCTAGTGATGCTCCATTGATTTCAGAAACGGTTGGAGATGATGAGTATTGGAGTGGAATTGCTCAGGTAATAACGCATTGTTTCAAGACTTGTTTATTTTTTAATCTTCTTTATGTAATAAGAGGTTTGAACATTCATTCACCTCTTGATGCTGTCAGGGAGATGGTGAGTATTCGGATGTGGATGCTCAGGTAATAATGCTCGTTTTAATAAAATGTTTGTCTCTTTCAACAAAAACTTCTTTTCTTCTTACTGTAACATGCTTGTTAAATTTATTATACTCAAAACTTATGGCAATGGATGTTTATTGGTATTAGAGTATGCAGTGGTTCAGTGGAAAACACAATTGACCTTATCTAGAAAGAATGTGAAAAATTAAAGATTGTCTGGTGATTATCTTTTCAAACCTGGTGACATTTTTGAACTCTTTTCAAGGATTAAGTTTTAGTAACTATGTGATTTCATTTTAATGGTACAGTTTTCCCCTTTGGTTGTCTGAATTCCGTTTGTGTCGCATGACTGAATGTACACTTAATTTCCCTTTTTGTTAGCTTGAGGAAGTGGTTTTAAATTATTTTTATTTTCTTTATATGTACACGATGATTCATTCAATTCTTGATACTTTCAGGAACTAGATGAATGTCCAGATGTGCTTAGGTAATAATGGTCGTTTCAATACTTGTTTATTTTTTTTATCTTCTTTATGTACATGGAGATTCATTCACTTCTTGATACTGTCAGGAACTAGCTGAATGTGGATTGTAGAAATTCAATCACAATGATTTGTCGAGGTATGTGTCTTCGCATACTTATCATGATGTGTCTTCTCGTACTTATCATGCCTACGGTTTTCACTGCCTATATATGGTTTATTTGTTCGTCTCAATGAAGTCACTATGTAAATGTTGTTGTTGTTGTTGTTGTCTCGATGATGGGTCTATTAGACCACCTCCGTGTATATTATTATCGACTAGTCATGTAAACCTAGCATATAAGGCCTGACTCTTTACTCTTCTCCTGTATGTAGTTCGATACCTTCATGGATTCCGTCACTCTCTTTCCGATTGTCTCATGAGGGTTTCTGATGTCATGGTTGATGGTGAGACCGTTGTTGCTGCTAGATAATTTTGGAAAAGGTTGTGCTTCTATAGGATATTCTCTCAAGCAAGCTGGTGCCAAGGTCCTAATGATTGAAATTGTGGTTGAAATTTTTTTAGGACTTATTGTATCACTTCTCTTTAAGAAACCTTAATAATAGGGGTTGAATCCTTTTTTTTTAAATGATTTTGGACTAAATTTATTCAATGTAATGGAGTTGTCATTTGGTATTAGATGATTTAGGTTTTATTTGGAATTTGAATTTTAGTATTTTAATATTAATTGTCATTTGTATTTCACTTGAATTTGAGAATTTTAGTAATTTCATTTGAATTTGAATTTGAAGTGCAATTTGAGTTTCATTTTAGTATAATTTGAATTTGAATTAGGACTATTTCAGCCCAGTCAGAATAACCGGAGTCAGCCAGCTGTTGATGGTGGTTTTTAGACAAGGGGTAAAATCGTAAAACCCCATGACCTAGTGTTACCCGCAACACATTAACTAAGAGCATTTAACTCAGGTGTAAATAATTAATAGGGGTATTTTTTTCAAAATACCCAGTTAGGTTTTCAACCACGAACCTAATGCCAAACCAAGTCGCATCTGCGCGCACCATGGCAAAGAATGCCAAACCAAGCCGCACTCTGCGCACCATGGCAACAATGCCAAACCAAGCCGCATCATCACGCACCATGGCAGCAATGCCAAACCAAGCCGCATCTGCGCACCATGGCAACAATGCCAAACCAAGCCGCACTCTGCGCACCATGGCAGCAATGCCAAACCAAGCCACATACTGCGCACCATGGCAGCAATGCCAAACCAAGCCGTACTTTGCGCACCATGGCAGCAATGCCAAACCAAGCCGCACTCTGCGCACCATGGCAACAATGCCAAACAAAGCCGCACTCTGCGCACCATGGCAGCAATGCCAAACCAAGCCGCACTCTGCGCACCATGGCAGCAATGCCAAACCAAGCCGCACTCTGCGCACCATGCAAACAATGCCAAACCAAGCCGCACTCTGCGCACCATGGCAACAATGCCAAATCTCCAAGCCGCTATGCCTTTGGCTCACGCCCAACATAGCGCCGTAGGTTTGCAAAACTTGCAACTAGGTCAACATGGCCGCACGTGCCATTGGCACATGCCAACACGTGCCGCAAGCCATATTTCTAAGCCGCTATACCTTTGGCTCACACCCAATATAGCGCCCTAGGCTTGCAAGACTTGCAACTAGGTCAACATGACCGCAGGTGCCATTGGCACATGCCAACACGTGCCGCAAGCCATATTCCAAGTCGCTATGCCATGGGCACACACCAAATATAGCGCCCTAGGCTTGCAAGACTTGCAACTAGGTCAACATGGCCGCACATGCCATTGGCACATGCCAACACGTGTCGCAAGCCATATTCCAAGTCGCTATGCCATGGGCACACGCTAAATATAGCGCCCTAGGCTTGCAAGACTTGCAACTAGGTCAACATGGCCGCACATGCCATTGGCACATGCCAACACGTGCCGCAAGCCATATTCCAAGTCGCTATGCCATTGGCACACACCAAATATAGCACCCTAGGCTTGCAAGACTTGCAACTAGGTCAACATGGCCGCACATGCCATTGGCACATGCCAACACGTGCCGCAAGCCATATTCCAAGTCGTTATGCCATTGGCACACGCCAAATATAGCGCCCTAGGCTTGTAAGACTTGCAACTAGGTCAACATGGCCGCACGTGCCATTGGCACATGCCAACACGTGCCGACAGCCATATTCCAAGCCGCTATGCCATTGGCACACGCCAAATATAGCGCCCTAGGCTTGCAAGACTTGCAACTAGGTCAACATGGCCGCACGTGCCATTGGCACATGCCAACACGTGCCGCAAGCCATATTCCAAGTCGCTATGCCATTGGCACACGCCAAATATAGCGCCCTAGGCTTGCAAGACTTGCAACTAGGTCAACATGGCCGCACATGCCATTGGCACATGCCAACACATGCCGTAAGCCATATTCCAAGTCGCTATACCATTGGCACACGCCAAATATAGCGCCCTAGGCTTGCAAGACTTGCAACTAGGTCAACATGGCCGCACATGCCATTGGCACATGCCAACACGTGCCGCAAGCCATATTCCAAGTCGATATGCCATTGGCACACGCCAAATATAGCGCCCTAGGATTGCAAGACTTGCAACTAGGTCAACATGGCCGCACATGCCATTGGCACATGCCAACACGTGCCGCAAGCCATATTCCAAGTCGCTATTGGCACACGCCAAATATAGCGCCCTAGGCTTGCAAGACTTGCAACTAGGTCAACATGGCCGCACGTGCCATTGGCACATGCCAACACGTGCCGCAAGCCATATTCCAAGCCGCTATGCCATTGGCACACGCCAAATATAGCGCCCTAGGCTTGCAAGACTTGCAACTAGGTCAACATGGCCGCACGTGCCATTGGCACATGCCAACACGTGCCGCAAGCCATATTCCAAGTCGCTATGCCATTGGCACACGCCAAATATAGCGCCTTAGGCTTGCAAGACTTGCAACTAGGTCAACATGGCGCACATGCCATTGGCACATTCCAACACGTGCCGCAAGCCATATTCCAAGTCGCTATGCCATTGGCACACGCCAAATATAGCGCCCTAGGCTTGCAAGACTTGCAACTAGGTCAACATGGCCGTACGTGCCATTGGCACATGCCAAACACACACGCTGGTAGCCTAACTTGCAAACCGTGCAACCTACCACCAAGGCATTCCGCACATGCTATTGGCACATGCCAAACACACACGCTGGTAGCCTAACTTGCAAACCGTGCAACCTACCACCAAGGCATTCCGCACATGCCATTGGCACATACCACACACGCCACTAGCAGTTCTGGCATTACCACTTGCGCTCGAAGTACAACATGCAACAAGGGCAATCCGCACATGCCAATGGCACATGCCACACGCGCCATTAGCAGCACCACTTGCACCCAAGGTGCAACCAACGAGATATCAACACAAAACTCGTGGGATGCTTCTTTAGGGTTTTGGTTTGGCGGTCACAAAGATGCACGTACACTACGCTCACATTAAGAAAGAGTGAATAGGAATAAAGCGGTCAAATAAAAGAGGAAATAATGGTGAAAAACGTTTTCACCCATTAAACCATGCGGTTACCACCTCCTCCCATTATTTCACCCTTTACTCTCTTCCTTCATGAGGCCAGGGTAATGTTTCAATCTCGACTTGTATAAATAGGTCTTACCTATTTCCACCAGACAACAAGTCTCGGTCAGGAGAAATATACTACACTTACACTCTCAGAAAGGCAACTTTGCAAGCTCTCCCAAAAGCTTTTCACCTCTTGCAAGCTTCCTAAGTTTTCACTTTCTGATACAAGTCGAGATACTACTCTCCTCAACACCTTTCTTTGATTCCCTCCCCAAATCAACCCTTCTCCTCCACTTTGTGACCGAAGCAAGTCTGGAACGGCCATTTCTTGGTTTAGGCCGGACTTGTATAGATTGATCTATCGAATCTACAAAGTGCTCACGTGCAGCACATTTGTTTAGGGTTTGAACCAGTTTCTCACTCACCTACCGCATTTACCGAAATCGGCAGAAACTATTTTTACCCATAAACAATTGGCGACCACAGCGGGAGGATTGATCTATCGGCTACAATGTCAGACTGTCGATCTCGTTCTTCAACCTAGATGTCAAGATGGTGAGGGAAGGCGACTCAATCCGACGCAACTACCAGACAACCCGGTTACTAGTTGTAAAACTACACGAGAAAACTGGTGACTTGCCGAAGATGCTACCGCTCGATCCGACTCAACTGCTAGACGCCCCCATTACCGGTTGTAAAACTACACCAAAACCGGGGACTCGTTGAAGATGCTACCAGCGATTGGGGACTTGCAACTCGGTCCGACTCAATCGCCCGAGACAACCCTAGGTTATCAGTTGTTAAAACCACACCAGAAAACTGGAGACTCGCTGAAGACACTACCAGCAACTGGGAACTAATTGGCGATGCTACCAGCAAAGCCGCCTTTTACACGGAGAGGGGCGTTTTCACAAAACCTATGAAGTGAGTAAATTTAGACTGCACAAGATATACGATCTATTTTTAGGTTCCTAGTAAAACCGTCATACTGCTGATTCTTGTGCCAATTGCTAACACACACTCTCATAGAAGCAATATTCCTTTCCAAAAACATAATCAGAGTCATATTATCAAAACCATTCATCCCAGAAATAATCCAACACCCAAAAAAGCTATCAGCTGTCTATCAAAGGTCAAGCTTTGAACCAGACATCCAATATGTCTTTCAAAAAAAAAAAAGGAACCTAAATGAAAGATCAACAGAGAAATATTCAAGGAAAATCATCCAACAGAGGTCTGTTCTTCTTGGAGAAAGTCAACTTTGCATCTTCAAGAGCCGCTCTCTTCATGGTCAACATCTTGGAAAGTTTTTCGAGTTCTACCTCCTGTTGTGCAATCTCCTCAGCGGAAAGGCTTTCGATTGCTGCATCTTTCAACTTTTTGATCTCAGCAAGGCCTTCGACAAACCACGAAGTGTTGAACTCCTTTTCTACGCACACGTCGCGATGGTATTCCCAGTTGGCAATAACGTCCTCAGAAACGGTGTGACCAGTCACCTCACGCATATCCTCGATGGAAGATAAAGCCTCTTCTACACGCTTAGCCAGCGCAAATCGACTAGTGACTTTCTTGGTTGTGGCCATATGTCCGTACTTCTCCCAGATTCTGGTGTACAACGCCTCGTGCTTAGCCGGCACGCTGAAGCCGCCAACCAGCACATGACCCGGATAAGGAACCAAGTACGGAGGATCAAAAATGGCGCCTGCGCCTGGCCTCACGACTCGCAGAGGGTTTTCCTCCATGTCTACGGCAACAATCATCAGAGAATCATCCACCGTTTAAGCCACATCTGTGCCCGGCAATTGGCTAACGCCCATCTCCAAGTCACCAGCGGTGGTCACCAAAGGCAAGTTTTCGTGTGCCTCTACCCCAGAATCATCCTCCGAATCGGATTCCTCCTGCGAACTTGAGTCAGATATTTTCCCAAAAGAGGAAACAAAAGAAGAAAGAAAAGAAGTGCGAAACTCACCAAACCACTTCCCGAAATAGAACCAGTACCAGTGCTGCCGGAGGAATCACTCTCACTTGTCGAACCCTCTTCTCTCTCTGACTCATCATCGCTACGAGAAGGCTCAATGCTGCTGGAGTTCTTTGAAGAAATTGCCGTCTCCTGGCAACGTGCAAGAGCAGCGAAAGCATTAACACTACCGAAGCCCTGAAGGAAACAAGACACATATTCTCGGTAGAAATTCGCGTGTTTTGAGACAAACCAAAGAAGAGGCGACACATACCGGTTATTGGAAGAACCGAAAGACACAAGAGCCGTGGGAGGATCTTGTGAAACCGTCCGAACCCGCCAAAGACGATTCTTCGTTCTCCGTTCCTTGGCCTGGGGACTTTCCGAATTGCTAGGCGGCTTTCGCTTGGGACCTCTCAACATTGGATACTCCTTCGAACTGGCCGGGAAGGTTTGCAACGAACATTTTCTACCACGTTATTCACAAAAGCTTGGATCATGGTAAACTCGTCGCACCGAACTCATTATAGCCAAAGGTCGTCGAAGTTACTCTTCCCATTTGTAAGAAGGGAAGACGGATGCCCTACTCGAGGGCACCGGCATTGAGGGCGGCACACAACGAATCCTTAGGAAGCACCGCATTGTTAAGCAAGAGGTACCCCTTGGTCGAAACCCATGTGACGAGCAAAGACGGTCAATATTGTAAGGCAACTATCTAGAAAGACCCCACGAAGAAAGACGGCATATAACCGGCAGCGGCTTTGAATAAACAAGTTTTTCACCAACGCTCAAATCGCCATCAAAAGACAAAGACATGAGCGGAGCAGAAGCAAAAGTGTCAATTTGAGTCACTGACTTATGGACCGGCTCCCATGGACGGAAATTGATTTCGTGCAACTTATCAAGAAAACTAACCAAGCTCACGCCAACTCTTGGACGCCTGTTCACCCATCGAAGAATTAGGGAGCCACCCCAACTCACGGGAAGTGAAGGCAACGGTTTCGGAGCATACTTCTCAAAGTGCTCCCATAGCCAGACTTGCAGAAAAGAAACCTGCACATATGAATCCACTTTCATGAAACCATTCGAAACTCGCATGTTCGCAACTAGGTGATCCAGATGCACATACAGGGAACCAAGGAACAGCTTGCCAATGGGAAGAACTTCACCCTTTGCCAACTTCACAAAATCGCTAACAACTCGGTCTTATTCCTTTCTTGCCGGAAACCGTCATCAAAAATGTCTCTAGACAACCAGAGAGCCAAAAATGCTGCGACATGAAGATCACTGCTTTTCTGTTCAGGATCCAACTCGTCCGGAAACCATTGAGATATCCACCAACCGTAAGGGCACCTCTCATCCTCTTTCCGGGCAGAGTCCTTCGACCTCGCAATGGAGTCTTTTCGAGCGAAATTCCCCAACTTAGCGGCAAGGTCATCCCTCATCTTCACCTCACTTTCAGATAATTGGATTTTAAGATTCCCAGTTACCGGAAGATTCAGCAAGAGAGCCACACTCTCCAAGGAGAAAGTTATCTCGCCCCATCTACATATGATTGTATGGGTGTCCGAACACCATCTGGAGATGAAAGCAACCAAGCCTGGATGTCCTTTCTAATCTGGAGATTTACTTGAAGTCTTGACAAAGATCAATGACTGCGCTCGAGTCAAGTTGGTATTTATACGCTCCTCACTCACCATGAACTCAACCCATCTGTCAAAAGAACGCAATGACTTTGACACATCCTGAAGTCAATGTTGGAAGAGGAATATACCCCTTTATGAAGACACAACCGAATGGTGCTCTCTAGGCGAACAGAACATGTCTTCCTGTCATCCTCACCACCGGTTAGCAAAATTGGCACGAAACCTGGGTGATTCTTCCGAGCAGGGGCGAGGGCTCTAGTGAAGAATTCATCATCTGTGTTCGGTTTGGAATTATGAGCATCCTTCGACGAGGTGAAATACGTTTCAGGTAACATCTTATCGGATTCCTTCGTAACAATTTGATAATAAGATATCTGCACAAAACAAACGGAGAAAGACGAAGTTATCTCCCTGACACATAATCTCACCCAAAAAAAAAAGAAGAAAGGGGAAGGAGGACGTATTTTATTCGGTTTCAAAACTATATGCACGGTATTTTACTCGGGTTCAAGACTATATACGCAGTATTTTTCTTCGGGTTCGAAACTATATACGCGGCATTTTATACGGGTACAAGTGTGTCTACAGTATCCTTCTTCGGGTTCAAAAATATATATGGAGCATTTTTCTATTGGTTCAAAATCACGCGCGTGATACTTCTTTTTTAAGAAGCAAAATCCTATATACAATATTTCCTGCGGGTTCGAAGTCATATTGAAGCATATACACAGTATTCTTCTTCGGGATTCATACAGGGTTCTCTACGGGTTCGAAATACACATGCAGTATTTTCTTCAGGGTTCAAATATTTCTTTCAGGACCGAAAATTCATATATGCAATATTTCCCACGGGTTCAAACAATATATGCAGTATTCCTTTGGTTGCATACGTACAATACTTTCTACAAGAGGCACGCCAAGGAATCATATGCAAGGATTATGGAAGCGCCTACTCTTAAGGTTTATACCTATGTGAAAAAAAAAAAAGAGAGAGAGAGAGGGAAGAGTACTCGAAGACATACCTGGAAGCTGGTTTCTCTCTGCTGCTAGTATGAAAAGAGGAAAGAATAAAGCGCAGGATGGGGAGAAAGGGGCGTTATATATTTATATATATACATATATAGGCGTGAAAGACTTTGAAATAAGGAAGGATTTCCCTTTTCACCAAAATCACGCATGTAAGAAACGGGCCCACAAAGGATGCGACTTCCCAATGCCGCCCAAAGTCACGCCTGCAAACACGGTATCCAAGTTGCACCGGCCCCACCAATTGCACCGACCTGCAAGCACACACGGCTTCTACACTTTGCGCCGGTCCCACCAGCCAGCACACGCAATTTCCCAAGTCACGCCTGCAATCACGCACAGCTTCCACGTTGCACAGGCCTCACCAGCTAGCCCACTCAGTTTCCCACCTCACGCCAATTTCCCAACGTCGCCTAAGCTGCATCGGGCCCGCCAATTATGCCGACCTCCCGATTTGTGCAAAACTACCGTGAGGCAAGGATTCCAAATCCTATTTATAAAAGGTCGCACAAAGCCGCCTTCAATTTTCTTTACGATTTGCTGTTAATAGTTTGTCACCATCTTATGCTTACCTCGCAACAAAGCCCCTGTTCCGAGCTAAGCAGGGGATTTAATGTTGATGGTGGTTTTTAGACAAGGGGTAAAATCGTAAAACCCCATGACCTAGTGTTACCAAAGAACACATTAACTAAGAGCATTTAACTCGGTGTAAATAATTAATAGGGGTATTTTTTCAAAATACCAGATTAGGGTTTTCAAATACGTAACCCTAATGCCAAACAAAGCCGCACTCTGCGCACCA
The DNA here is from genome assembly GCA_023531295.1 of Papaver armeniacum. Classification (NCBI taxonomy): domain Eukaryota; kingdom Viridiplantae; phylum Streptophyta; class Magnoliopsida; order Ranunculales; family Papaveraceae; genus Papaver; species Papaver armeniacum. The sequence goes on along the minus strand of JAJJWW010008039.1, from coordinate 155,634 downwards.
TGGCAGCAATGCCAAACCAAGCCGCACTCTGCGCACCATGGCAAAGCAATGCCAAACCAAGCCGCATCACTGCGCACCATGGCAGCAATGCCAAAACCAAGCCGCATATCACTAGCGCACCATGGCAAAGAATGCCAAACCAAGCCGCATATCGCGCACCATGGCAACAATGCCAAACCAAGCCGCACTCTGCGCACCATGGCAAAGCAATGCCAAACCAAGCCGCATACTTCACACCATGGCAGCAATGCCAAACCAAGCCGCACTCTGCGCATCATGGCAGCAAACCAAGCCGCTGCGCAACCAATGCCAAACCAAGCCGCACTCGCGCACCATGGCAAAGAATGCCAAACCAAGCCGCACTCTGCGCACCATGGCAGCAATGCCAAACCAAGCCGCACTCTGCGCACCATGGCAACAATGCCAAACCAAGCCGCACTCTGCGCACCATGGCAACAATGCCAAATCTCCAAGCCGCTATGCCTTTGGCTCACGCCCAACATAGCGCCGTAGGTTTGCAAAACTTGCAACTAGGTCAACATGGCCACACGTGCCATTGGCACATGCCAACACGTGCCGCAAGCCATATTTCTAAGCCGCTATACCTTTGGCTCACGCCCAATATAGCGCCCTAGGCTTGCAAGACTTGCAACTAGGTCAACATGGCCGCACGTGCCATTGGCACATGCCAACACGTGCCGCAAGCCATATTCCAAGTCGCTATGCCATGGGCACACACCAAATATAGCGCCCTAGGCTTGCAAAACTTGCAACTAGGTCAACATGGCCGCACGTGCCATTGGCACATGCCAACACGTGCCGCAAGCCATATTCCAGGTCGCTATGCCATGGGCACACGCCAAATATAGCGCCCTAGGCTTGCAAGACTTGCAACTAGGTCAACATGGCCGCACATGCCAACACGTGCCGCAAGCCATATTCCAAGTCGCTATGCCATTGGCACACGCCAAATATAGCAGCCTAGGCTTGCAAGACTTGCAATTAGGTCAACATGGCCGCACATGCCATTGGCACATGCCAACACGTGCCGCAAGCCATATTCCAAGTCGCTATGCCATTGGCAAACGCCAAATTAGCGCCCTAGGCTTGCAAGACTATAACATGCGCATGCCAACACGTGCCGCAAGCCATATTCCAAGCCGCTAGACTATAGCGCCCTAGGCTTGCAAGACTTGCAACTAGGTCAACATGGCCGCACGTGCCATTGGCACATGCCAACACGTGCCGCAAGTCGCATGCCATTGGCCACGCCAAATATAGCGCCCTAGCCTTGCATTGCCATTGGCACACGTGCCAACATGCCAACACGTAGCCATATTCCAAGGCTTGCAAGAAATATAGCGCCCTTGCAACTAGGTCTACATGGCCGCACGTGCCATTGGCACATGCCACCACGTGCCGCAAGCCATATTCCAAGTCGCTATGCCATTGGCACACGCCAAATATAGCGCCCAAGGCTTGCAAGACTTGCAACTAGGTCAACATGGCCGTACGTGCCATTGGCACATGCCAAACACACACGCTGGTAGCCTAACTTGCAAACCGTGCAACCTACCACCAAGGCATTCCGCACATGCCAAACACACACGCTGGTAGCCTAACTTGCAAACCGTGCAACCTACCACCAAGGCATTCCGCACATGCCATTGGCACATACCACACACGCCACTAGCAGTTCTGGCATTACCACTTGCGCTCGAAGTACAACCTGCAACAAGGGCATTCCGCACATGCCAATGGCACATGCCACACGCGCCATTAGCAGCACCACTTGCACCCAAGATGCAACCAACGAGATATCAACACAAAACTGGGGGATGCTTCTTTAGGGTTTTGGTTTGGCGGTCACAGCATGCAGCGTACACTACGCTCACATTAAGAAAGTGTGAATAGGAATAAAGCGGTCAAATAAAAGAGGAAATAATGGTGAAAACGTTTTCACCCATTAAACCATGCGGTTACCACCTCCTCCCATTATTTCACCCTTTACTCTCTTCCTTCATGAGGCCGAGTACGTTTCAATCTCGACTTGTATAAATAGGTCTTACCTATTTCCACCAGACAACAAGTCTCGGTCAGGAGAAATATACTACACTTACACTCTCAGAAAGGCAACTTTGCAAGCTCTCCCAAAAGCTTTTCACCTCTTGCAAGCTTCCTAAGCTTTCACTTTCTGATACAAGTCGAGATACTACTCTCCTCAACACCTTTCTTTGCTTCCCTCCCCAAATCAACCCTTCTCCTCCACTTTGTGACCGAAGCAAGTCCGGAACGGCCATTTCTTGGTTTAGGCCGGACTTGTACGGATTGATCTCTCGAATCTACAAAGTGCTCACATGCAGCACATTTGTTTAGGGTTTGAACCAGTTTCTCACTCACCTACCGCATTTACCGAAATCGGCAGAAACGATTTTTACCCATAAACACCAGCAAATCTGACTTATTTTTTATTATTAAAATAAATCAAATCAACGACGTAATCCAGGCTTCGTGCATAGCGGCGGTCTGAAACTATCGTAATTAAAGGGCAACCAGATAGTGTCGTTCCAGAAAAAGACACTAAATCTACGGCACTTTCAGCTGCAGTCGAAAAGTGTCGTTTAACTCGTTAGAACGACACTATCTGACTATCTTAAATCGGCTGTTTTCCACTAGTGGGATTTTCAATGCTCTAACTCATCCTCTAACTCATCCTCTGATTTTAGAGGTTCACTTAGAGGATTTAAACATCGTAATCATCAAAATCAAGGGTAACTAATTAAGGAGTTAATTATTTAAGCCTTAAATCAATGGTATTAGATGTTTACAAAATTTTATGGTTGGAGTTGAATTTTTTTTTCACCTCCATATCCATAGATTAAGAAAAATTGGTCTCACATCCATAAAGAAATTGTTACACATAGGACTCACACCAAGTTACCATTGGAGATGCTCTTAGTACACGGAAGACACGGTGAAGAGGTTTACAGAAAGAGTGATTAAAACAAAAAATTGTTTAATTTCATTTAATTGATAGTCGAAAGAATCATATTAAAAAAAAAAAAAATTACATAATAGGGTTTAGATTCTTTTAGAACTCCGAACTTCACTATGTTGTCCCTGTATTCTGAAACTTGCCAATCCTATCTTGATATTTTGATATTTTAGTAAGAATTGATACCTCCAACCAGATAACACTGTCTGTTGTAAGAGAGAAATGAATATAGATCCCAAATGATGAGACTGATGTTTTTCGTAGCCTGATCTGCTTCCCTTGCTAATAATATGGGGGTTGGGTGCCAACATAACCCAACCCACAAATGAAGAAGGCACTTGCCTGTAAATACAAGTAAATGTATTTCCCAGACTTTGAGATTGCTAGATCATAACATGCGCAAAAGAAGAGGAACACTCCCATGCAGAGCTCCATCAAGTAGATTCTATTAGAAAGTAAAAGAAGAGAATTAGTCGTACATATTTCCATAAATTTACTAATCATGATGTTGTTCCGATGAAACATAGAGAAACTTGGAATTCGAGAAAATTTGTACCTCTCTAACAATGGAGGTTTCCGTGATGATTTTATTGGCAACTGCTGGAGTCTTTAGATTTGAGTTGGACGTCTCCTAATTTCTCTGTGACCACCCATTCACTCGCTCTTTTTCTATCTAGAAAACCGGTAAGTATTCCTTTCATTCTAGTCATCGACATGACAGTTTCAAGTGAAATCCCGGAAAAGAATAAATGGGATAAACCCGCACAACGTAGAAGATGAAAAAAAGAAAGAAAGAACAAGAAACTTTAAGTTCTATATGGAGCAAAATGCGCAAGGGTTTGGGCATACATATATGAAATCACCTTGGTGTTTCAATAATATTGAGAAGCATGATGGCAAAGTGGGTATATTAACTGCACCCCATTTTGGTATCTCCACTTCAGGAAACATAACACACATAGGGATTATCACACAGTAAAAGATGAAGTCGGTGATATGAGTTATCATTTTCCGGACTAAGAAGAAATTATATATCACATATGAATCTTCCTCCACAAACTGATCCTCTGCATGAAATAATTTAGAAAAAAAGAGGAGGTTACATATCTCTGAGTGTGGATGTTTGTTAAGAAGGAAAGTAAAAATGAGCTCTAATTTAGATCACCTCATTCTTGATGATATCCATCCCCATTTTTCCTCAATAAGTTAGCAGGTCCACAGGACCATCGATGTTGTTGATAACGAAGGGCCTTGTAAGTACTTGGCAATTCACATTTCACCCGGAAGTCGGGGTTAGTGAGAGATTGATAATAAAAATGGGATTAGCCATGTTGGTTTTGCGGATTAATAGAGTATGAAACCTTGATATCGAGACATAGATAAATTTCCAGCCGTGGAGACTTGCACGTAGGGATAGATCCGGGTCCTCGAGGTTGTGCGTGCGTTCCATCCTCCAGAAACCGTCAATAGTCAGTAACTCGCCATACACCTGCAAAGTGCGCTTAAAACTGAAGAAGGCATATGCGAAAGACCCAACTTCTTGTTCCACCTTAAAATGGAAGTTCAAAGACATTTCTTGAATTCTTGTCATCATAGACTCACGTGAATTATCTACAAAACGAAATCAACCGTTTCATTATTTGTCCGCATTTTATTAAAATCTGCTGATTTCTGCTGGCGAGTAAGATTATCTAGAACAACAAAGTATAATTAGTTAACGGAGGTGACGAAGCTAAGTTACAAATTCCATTTTCTTTGAACAAGACCAATTTCGTGGATTGTGTATTAAGTAAGGAATGGTTCGGTATAGGTAGTAGTCGTTCGAGTTGGAAGTCGGCATCAAAGATGGCCACGAATTTGCATCCTCGACATAGCTCAGTGTTTCAAACCTTCTTGAAGAGCTCCAGCTTTATACCCATTCCGATGAACTCTGGTTTCATGTTTGATGTTGATTCCTTCTTTTTCCCATCTTTGACATTCTATTGCTACCAATTCCTGTAGGAAAACTCCCGACGATGCCACATTTATCAACATAACTTAGGTGTATTCGACTATGAATTACGGAATGAATTGTCAATACCTTGATGAGATGATCAGTTGAATCATCGAGGACTTGAACTATGATTCGGTCAGACGTCCATGAAAGACGACACACAGCTCCTATTGAAAGCTTGTAGACCTGCAAGCAAGAAGCAACCATTTAAGCCACATCAAGAATAAGCATAACTTGTGAATATTCTCCCTATGGAGATGAGAGGGAAATGCTCTTAAATTCGATCGATGCTTGACAATACCTACTTGTTGGTTTTGAAACTAACTACCATCAGTCTAAGCTCGCCTAATCAATACCGGAGTAAAAAACGAACCTTTCTTTCATTGTACATGGGTATCCGAACTAGCACCACCGGATAATCTGACGTACATTTCGATTCCCTTCTTTGACGTTGTCTTCTACTGGATTAATTGCTTGGAGTTTGTAACGCTTTCCTGGTTTAAATCCAGAAAGCATTTTATAATAGATTATGGCTGAGATATATAATCGTTCGAAGAACACCATAACTACTATTAAGTTTATCAGAGACCTGATACACTTATCTGGTTCACATTATAACATCTCGTGTTATATGTCTTATGTACAGCCTGTTGTACCTATTTTAGTTATGTACATCTCTTATTGTAACAAGAATAGTCTTCCTATTCTACAAAGACATTAGGTTTAGTTTTCCTATTCTACATCACATTAGGTTTAGCTTTCCTATTCTACAAACGTAGCTATTCTTCTGCTTTGTTTGTTGTATCTACTTATCTTCTTAATCATGTAATCATATAAATTCATGTTAATGAAAAGAACTCAACAATGTTGTGTGAGAAAACCATAAATCTCTGTCACCAGATTTCTTTATGGTATACTAGAGCTAGGTTAAATTTTTTTTTCTCAAACCTCATCAACATGACCATCGGAGAAGGAGATCAAACTCACCCTTCCAATGGCAGTCTCGAAAAGGATACTGGTTTATCTCCTACCAGTCCCTATACGTGCATCCATCAGATAATCCGACGTCTGTAATCTACACTCCTCTCCTAAACAGCGACAACTATTGTACCTAGGGAAGGGGTATGATGAAGGCACTTAGTGCGAAAGGAAAGCTTGGATACATTGATGGTACGGTGAAGAAGCCGACTAATGAATCAGATCTCTCTCACTGGACGAGATGTGATGACTTAGTCGGCAGCTGGATATCCAATTTTGTGGATCCAGAAATCCGTTCAAGCACTCAGAATTTTTCGTCAGCCCATGAACAATGGTTAGAAATCAAATCTCGCTTTTCTCACCATAATGCGTCAAAGTTGTATGCTTTAAAACAATCAATTGCTCTGCTAAAACAAGACAACCTCAGTGTTGCCATGTATTATACTCGGCTTAAATCCCTATGGGATCAGTTAGATGCTTTTCGACCGATTGAGCCTTGCATATGTGGAGCAGGGAAGAACTATGTGGATCATCACAATCAGGACCGCTCCATGGAATTTTTGCAGGGTTTACACGATCGATTCTCTGCTCTACGTAGTCAGATCCTTCTAATGGATCCTATGCCATCATCTGCAAAGATTTATAACCATGTTCGGCAGGAAGAAGAACAGCAGGGACTCAATTCTTCCTCCATCACTGCCGTGGACTCTGCTGCTCTGCACATATCTCGAACTGATTCCCGTTCTTCAAGACCTTACCAACATAATGGAGCTAACAAACGACAGCGACCATTCTGTGACCACTGCAATAATCATGGTCATACTAGACAGACCTGTTGGAAGCTAAACGGATATCCAAAGGACTTACCAAAGTCACGGGAATCCGATCCTCAAGCCTTTGCTGCTGTTCATCCCTCTGCTGCACCTGGTATCTCTGCTGCACCTGGTATCTCTGCGGCTCAGTATGCTCACTTGCTTTCTCTCCTAGAACCCAATGGTGCAGGTGCAGACATCAACCCTTCTGCGAACTTTGGAGGTACGGTTTCATCTCCCTCTTCTGCTTCTCCTATTTGGATAGTAGATAGTGGTGCTACTCACCACATCTGCTCTTCTCTATCCTTGTTTACTTCTTATCACTTGATTACTAAATCAATTAGTGTTCAACTACCAGATGGCTCAAATACCTCTGTGACTCATGTTGGTAATGTTAATTTATCACCAACTATCCAACTGATAAATGTTTTTTACATTCCATGTTTCAAGTTCAACTTGATTTACTCGAGAAACGACAAGCACAGCTAATTGCTATATTCGATTCTCACATGAATCTTGTGTCTTCCAGGACCGTCGCATGAACACGGCGATTGGATGGAGTAGGCAGATTGCCGGTTTTTACCATTTCAGTTGTCAACCATTTGCTTTATCTTTCGCAGCAAATAAGCCTGTTGATACATGGCACTGCCGTCTCGGCCATCCACATGTGCACTGTTTTAAATTTTTGTCTCGCAAATTTCCTTTCATTAGTTCTAAATTTTCTCACGTCTGTGATGTATGCCCCAGGGCAAAACAAGCTCGTTTAAAGTTTAATAAAAGTACTTTTATTTCTACACGTCCGTTTCAATTGATTCATGCTGATATATGGGGGCCATTTTCAACTCCCTCACATACAGGTGCAAAATATTTTCTTACAATTGTGGATGATTTTTCTAGATGTACTTGGGTTTTTCTAATGACAGTGAAATCAGAAACTTTAAAATTTCTTCAGTATTTCTTCAACTTTGTTATTAAACAATTTGGTCATAAAATATCCAGCATCTCCTCTGGAATTAACTCTTTGATAATCCCTCAGTTACAGACTTTTAGGTCTGATAACGGATCCGAGTTTAAATCTAATGCTTTACAATCCTGGTTTCACCAACATGGAATTCTTCATCAAACTAGCTGTGTGTATACTCCACAGCAAAATGGTGTTGTTGAGCGCAAGCATCGCCATTTATTGAATGTAGCAAGAGCTCTACGTTTTCAGTCTAATCTTCCAATACATTTCTGGGGTGAATGTATTCTTGCAGCAACTTACATCATTAACAAGTTGCCAACTCCGGTTTTATTCCACAAAACACCACATGAAATGCTTCTTCATACACCTCCCGATTACTCGTCTCTTCGTGTTTTTGGCTGCCTTTGCTTTGCGAGAAATACCACAATTTCTCACAAATTTGATCAACGTGCTAAACCTGGAATTTTCGTTGGTTATCCTTATGGCCAAAAGGGTTACTCGATCTATGATCTTGCATCAAAAACTATATACACTTCACGTGATGTAGTTTTTCATGAAAATGTTTTTCCATTTCATGATTTGCACCATATTGCAGGTAACTCTTGTTCAGTCCCAACACCACAAGATGATTGTACTGTGTATGATTCTATTTTTTATCCTTCCTCTGTTCGTCATTCCATGCCTCACAATGCCTTACAGTCTCCAACACAATGTGTGGACTCCTCTACAGGTTCCCCTTCCATGCTACGGCAAGCATCCTCAGGTAATATTTTGACTCCTGTATCTCCTCGTGTATACCCTACTGCACCCAATGTTTCCACAGCTCCATCTCCAGCTGAAACCACTGTTTCTACAGATCCATCTACAACTCCGTCCCATGTAGATTCTCTTACTGGTAACACTTCACAGTCTCCCGCTGTTATTTGATGTGATTTTGAAAGTTGTAATAAAGTGGTAAGAAAGATGTCGTTCCTCTCAGACTTGTGAAGGATTTTTAGATTCGAATAAAACTAGAAAACTCAAAGAAGGTTGTTATCAAGATTTTAAGAAGCACCGAGACTCAGGATTCCACCAAACTCCAATTTTTATGTGATTTAATCTAATCAATATTCGTGCAACTCTTTACGTTTAAAGTGATTCTAATATTTTGCAAAGGTAGATTTTTAGAATAACAATTGTATTTCGAAAGCATAGAATATTAAAAACCTAGGTCTAAGCATAGTCTATCAAGAGAAATCACAACTGCTTAGGAAAAATCATTAAATCAATTTTCAATCAAGGCAAATAATCTTAAAAGAGATTGCAAAAATCAATTAAAATAGAAATTACCACACACATCATGGAAAATTGGCTTCCTCCGTCGCCTCGGCTTAGGGGTTTAGCTCCTCATATTAATCACTTGCTCAAAATATCGGTTCATAGCTCAAAAGTTGATTAAAAGGATGAAAAACAATAAAAATCGTTTGCAACACCGTAATGGCGTTACAAAGAAGTCTGTTACAATGGACCGTTACTGAGACAGACTTATGCACTTTGTTGAATTGTCGTTGAATCTACGACCCCAGAAAATGACTGTCCTTGAAGGTATTTTGTTCTTCGTGTTCTTCCCTGTTGCAACAGCAGAAGAAATTGTTCAACTCGTGATTCTTGCTTCCTGTTCTCTTCTAAACCTCCCCAAAGTGTTCGTCGTCCCTCTGTAACTTCTCCCTAGCCTTTATATACACAGCAGCGACCTAATATCTCGAGAAATTCCTTTATTTTCTCGTTTTTTCTTTCACGGAAGTATCCTCGATTATCTTGTTTTCCTTCTCTTTTTAACGCGTCTGTGGCTCTTCAGAATCTTTCTAAGATAGAAACGAATCTCACTAAGATATCCTAGCCATCTCCACACGTAACTTCCATATTTGGAAGCAAAAACAAACCCGTAAGCTCACTGCCCTGTTTTTACTCCAACCCGAGTTCCAGCCCATTTCCTTCGATCTAATCACCCATACGCACCCTGTTATGCTCTAGGGAGTCCAGCCCAATGAAATTTGGCCATTGAATCTCACTCAATCCGCCGAAAAATCCAACTCGAACTCTGCTTTGTACGCTGCTGCCATTTTCCCGCCAATTTCGATTTTTGAATGTTGAAGATGAGGCGCCCCCTATCCAGAGTAGGGGTGCCTTTAGCAGCTGCCTTTGGTGATGCCCTGGGGTGCCCCTTAGTAATTTTGGTACCCCTTATCCGTAGCGAGGGTCCGAATAGTAGGTGTCCTCCGGGCGCAACTTTTCGAGCCGATTTTTCCAAAAATGTTTATTGGCCAAAAATAACTACACACACATAAAACACCATAATAAGTACAAAAATGAGCACTATCAATATAAAGAATCGAGACAAATTAGACACAAAAATGTGTCTATCAAATACCCCAAACCTATTATTTGCTAGTCCTCGAGCAAAAATAAAATAAAATCCTAACTCACCTGTCAGCAGTATCGTTGCATTTAGCGTATGCAATAAGCCTTTAAACCCTTAGGTGGCCCTAGTGGCCGAGTTATAGTCTCGGGAGGGTTTACCAGAGGTGTACCCACAAAACCTTTATACTCCAGATCCTAACTATCTACGCAGAACCTTGGAAGGCACTAAAGAATCTCCTTGGTTGGCATACTTATTGACTACAGGAGGAAGTACCCCGATGCGAAATTCCAATTCTTTGTACACGAGTTTGCACTCAAAGATACTAAAATTCATATATAAGTCACGAGCTCTACTCAGATAGTTTCTGGACATCATAACCGGAGTCGACCAATCACATGGATAGATAATGAGATGGGTATAGAAAAACATAAATGGTTTTGATGTTTACTAAGTGATTGGTGTTTCCCATATCTGTACAAGGCCTCCGCCAAAACGAACCTATCCTAATAGACTCGAGACACGGTCGACTAATATCAACACACCGGCATATACAAGGGAACCAAAAGTGGTCGATAAACTTAACTCTAGGTCAACACAACCGGCATATACAAGGGTTCCAAAGTGGTCGACTTTATTGAATTTATTCCGGTTGGTCAGATGGTCTGGTCTCACTTTTTTTTTCTTTTTTTTTTCAACTTTTTTTCAACTTTTTTTTTTTTTTTTTTTTTTTTTTTTTTTTTTTTTTTGTGGTATCTCAATCACTCTAATTCACCCTAGCATCGGTAACAACTTGAATCGTGGGCCCCACCTAATCACTTAGACAAACATATTTTGAAGAAAACAAATAAAAAATAGAAGTGAAAAGGATTCAACGAGATATGGCGAAACTACCGTGTTTTTTCTTTAATTCTAACACCTGAGCTCTGTGCTTTTATGAATAGAATCTTTAGATGTTGCCATCTAATCAGATTGGTTCCTCAACTCCTACAACCAAAATGCTTCCATCCACTTAGATTGGTTAGTGCCATCCTTAATAAGCATAAATTTCTAGGCTCTGGAGTTAATCAATGCAACTAAAAATTTAAAAGTTTCTCCCATACCCCCAAAATTAAATCTAACATTGTCCTCAATGTTCTAAAGATAAAATTAAAAGCATGAACAAGGAGAAACTGTTACCATTTGAAGTAAAAGAGTTAAGGAAAGATATTACCGTGTCGCATGAATGTTGGGTTACCTCCCAAGAAGTGCTAAGTTTAAAGTCTTCAGCCAGACATTACGTACTCATAAAATGGCTAATTACCCTTTCAAATCGTATATCAATAGTCGAAACAACTGTGGATCATCAAAACCGAATAATACTGCCACTAAAATGAGACAACTGCACCAAATCAGAAAAATGAACAGATGGAGCACAACCTTATCGAAAGTTTCTTGCAAGACAACTGGATCTATCTGGGACGACCAATTGAGCTTCATATGAGTATCTTGACAAACAGATTCATCCGAATATCGGGTTTCTAATAGCTTAATTTCTTCTTGGAAAGTATCGGGAGGATCGGGTTGTGGAGTCTGAATAGACTCAAGTAATAGCTCAGATGTACTAAGCTCGAGTCCCAAGTTAGGGACTTCTAATGGGGATACTTGACGATCAATACCCCCAAACTTAGGGTAATCACTAATCTCCGTAAGACCTAGCACTATGGCTTGAATTTATATATCCTTAAAGTCTTTAAAATACTCAAGAGCTTCATCTAGTTCTTTACCCCCAAACTTTGGGTCATCATAACTCTCAGAAAGATCTAATACTATTGCTTGGATTTCTGGGTTTGTAGAGTCCTTAAAATATTCGAGAGCTTCTTCTAGGTCCAAAGTCTGGTCATCTATCTGACCTAAGAGAATTGTCTTATCAAATTCATCCAATGAAGTGTCGTCCCAATTATCCTGAACTAGATCATGAACTAAAGTGCTAATCATATTCACTTCCTCTAAATCATCAGAAGGTTGTCTAGTAATATTAAAGACCTTTAGCTCAGTACGTGGTCATATTACCAAAGGATAAGTTCATAAGTCATGTCCTACAGTTGATAACAGCATTAGACGTGGATAAAAATGGGCGACCTAAAATTACCGGTATTTGATTCTCTGGGTCAGGGACAGGTTGTGTATCTAGGACTACGAAATCCACAGGATAAATAAACTTGTCGACCTCAATAAGAACATCCTCTATCACACCACGAGGAATTTTAATGCACCTATCGCCTAACCGCAGTGTTATCTTGGTAGGTTTCAATTCACCGAGTCCTAGCCGTAAGTACACATGGTACGGAAGTAAGTTCACACTAGCTCCTAAGTCAAGTAAAGCTTTCTCTACCCTGTGTTTTCCTATCGTGCAAGCAATCGTAGGGGCACCGGGTCTTTATACTTAGGAGTTGTGTTGTTCTGAATGATCGAACTTACATTACTAGCTAAAAAGGCTTTTTTAGGGACACTAAGCTTTCGCTTTCGCGTACACATATCTTTAAGGAATTTGGCATAAGCCGTAAGTTGCCTAATTGCTTCTAGTAACGGAAGGTTTATGGTAACTTTCTTAAAAACCTCCATTATGTCATTAAAGTTGGATTCACTCTTTGTTGGTACTAATAGCTGTGGAAATGGGGCTCTAGGCATAAAATAGTGCCTCTCAGGAGCCGAATTGGCATAATCAGAGATTTTATCAGTCTCCTCAGCTATGGATGGTCCTGAGGGGTGTACTATAGTATGCTCACTATCGGGCATGGTTACCTGATTGTCTACTATTCTACCACTCCTAAGGGTTCTAATTGAATTCAACTGATGAGATGGTTTTTCACCTACTTCATGAACTCCTCTAGGGTTGGGATTAGTTTGACTGGGGAACTTTCCGTTATCTCTTTCACTTAAAGTCTTAGCTATTTGACCTATTTGAAGTTCTAACTTAGCAAGAGTCTGAGCATTAGTTTGAAAATTCTGCTTGGTTTCCTGTTCAAAACTAACTTGGCTTTTTATTAACATTTCTTGGCTCTGTGCTAACATATCCTGGCTCTTTCTTAATATACTAAGAGATTCCTCTAAGCTAGACATTTTATTCTCTCGAAGGGTTAAAACCGAGCTTGACTGAGAGTTCTTATTATAACCAAAACCTGGGGAACATTCGAATTACTAAGTGACCTTGACTCGGCCCTTAGACCACGAAAGGTTCGGATGGTTTTTCCAACCAAGATTATAGGTTTCAATATGGGTCAAATTTCGATTTGTCGAATCTAGTGTTATTATATAGAGTATTGGCTTGCTCTTCATTATTCTGGCCTTCCCAAAAAGGCTCCACTCTACCACTAGTGTGACCCAATTCTATAACTTCTAACCTTTTAGCTATTGCTGCAATTTTGGCATCTGATTCATAGCCTCCTTCTACCCTATTAACGTTTCCTCTGCTTAGAAGAATTGTTTTCTGGGGTGCCCTACTATTTTCCCATTGTTCGGTCTTTTCGGCGATTTCATTCAAAAATGTCATCGCCGCATCAACTGTTTGGTTTTCAAACCCACCTGTACACATAGATTCTACAGTGGTCGTAGTGGAATAATCTAAACCCTCATAAAGGATCTGAACTAACCTAACCTTTTCTAAACCATGATGAGGACATTGGGCTAATAGATCATTGAACCTTTCCAAATACCTATACAAAGATTCTCCCTCCTGTTGAGAAAACGTGCAGATTTGCGTCCTAATAGACGATGTTTTGTGCCTAGGGAAAAACTTGTTCAAAAAGGCAGATGTAAGTTGTTCATATGTTTCGATTGACCCGGAAGCCAAACTATATAGCCACGATTTGGCTTTATCTTTCAGGGAAAAAGGGAATAACCTAAGTTTCAGAGCATCATCATCAAGATCTCTAATTTTTAGGTGTTTATGGGTAAAAATCGTTTCTGCCGATTTCGGTAAATTCGGTAGGTAAGTGAGAAACTGGTTCAAACCCTAAACAAATGTGCTGTACTTGAGCACTTTATAGATTCTAGAGATCAATCTGTACAAGTCCGGCCTAAACCAAGAAATGGCCGTTCCAGACTTGCTTCGGTCACAAAGTGGAGGAGAAGGGTTGATTTGGGGAGGGAAGCAAAGAAAGGTGTTGAGGCCGGAATAGTGCAGGAGAGTAGTATCTCGACTTGTATCGTAAAGTGAAAGCTTGGGAGCTTGCAAGAGGTGGAAGCTTTTGGGAGAGCTTGCAAAGTTGCCTTTCTGAGAGTGTAGTATTTTTCTCCTAACCGAGACTTGTTCTCTGGTGGAAATAGGTAAGACCTATTTATACAAGTCGAGATTTGAAACGTACCCTGACCTCATGAAGGAAGAGAGTAAAGGGTGAAATAATGGGAGGAGGTGGTAACCGCATGGTGTTAATGGGTGAAAACGTTTTCACCATTATTTCCTCTTTATTTGACCGCTTTATTCCTTTTCACGCTTTCTTAATGTGAGCGTAGTGTACGCCGCATCTCAGACCGCCAAACCAAAACCCTAGAAAGCATCCCCCGCCTTTGTGTTGATGTCTCGAGTGTTGGTTGCATCTTGCGTGCAAGTGGTGCTTTCTAGGGACGCATGTGGCATGTGCCAATGGCATGTGCGGAATGCCTTCGTTGCGAGTTGCACCTCGAGCGTAAGTGGTAATGCCAGAGCTGCTAGTGGCGTGTGTGGCATGAGCCAACGGCATGTGCGGAATGCCTTGGTGGTAGGTTGCACGGTTTGCAAGTTAGGCTACCAGCGTGTGTGTTTGGCATATGCTAATGGCATGTGCGGAATGCCTTGGTGGTAGGTTGCACGGTTTGCAAGTTAGGCTACCAGCGTGTGTGTTTGGCATGTGCCAATGGCATGTATGGCCATGTTGACCTAGTTGCAAGTCTTGCAAGCCTAGGGCGCTATATTTGGCGTGGGCCAAAGGCATAGCGGCTTGGAAATATGGCCTGCGATACGTGTTGGCATGTGACAATGTCACGTATGGCCATGTTGACCTAGTTGCAAGTCTTGCAAGCCTAGGGCGCTATATTTGGCGTGGGCGAAAGGTATAGCGGCTTGGAAATATGGCCTGCGATACGTGTTGGCATGTGCCAATGGCACGTACGGCCATGTTGACCTAGTTGCAAGTCTTGCAAGCCTAGGGCGCTATATTTGGCGTGGGCCAAAGGCATAGCGGCTTGGAAATATGGCCTGCGATACGTGTTGGCATGTGCCAATGGCACGTGGCCATGTTGACCTATGCAAGTCAATGGCGCTATATTTGGCGTGGGCCAAAGGCATAGCGGGGAAATATGGCTCATTACGTGTTGGCACCTGCCAATGGCACGTACGGCCATTTTGACTTTTGCAAATCTTGCAAGCCTAGGGCGCTATATTTGGCGTGGGCCAAAGGCATAGCGGCTTGGAAATATGGCCATGCGATACGTGTTGGCATGTGCCAATGGCACGTACGGCCATGTTGACCTAGTTGCAAGTCTTGCAAGCCTAGGGCGCTATATTTGGCGTGGGCCAAAGGCATAGCGGCTTGGAAATATGGCCTGCGATACGTGTTGGCATGTGCCAATGGCACGTACGGCCATGTTGACCTAGTTGCAAGTCTTGCAAGCCTAGGGCGCTATATTTGGCATGGGCCAAAGGCATACGGCTTGGAAATATGGCTGCGATACGTGTTGGCATGTGCCAATGGCACGTACGGCCATGTTGACCTAGTTGCAAGTCTTGCAAGCCTAGGGCGCTATATTTGGCGTGGGCCAAAGGCATAGCGGCTTGGAAATATGGCCTGCGATACGTGTTGGCATGTGCCAATGGCACGTACGGCCATGTTGACCTAGTTGCAAGTCTTGCAAGCCTAGGGCGCTATATTTGGCGTGAGCCAAAGGCATAGCGGCTTGGAAATATGGCCTGCGATACGTGTTGGCATGTGCCAATGGCACGTACGGCCATGTTGACCTAGTTGCAAGTCTTGCAATCCTATGGCGCTATATTTGGCGTGGGCCAAAGGCATAGCGGCTTGGAAATATGGCCTGCGATACGTGATAGGGTGTAGAATACATCCTATTTACTATCTATTGTTTATGCTTTCTTTGCTATTTTTCTTGTAAATTAAGTATTTTACGCTTGTTTTGAGTTTTGTAGCTACTTTGGAGTCACACGGAAGAAAAGAAGAAGAAGTTACTCTATTTGAGCCAAAAGGGCAAAAAGGTCATTTCACCAAGGAGGGAATACTATATGGAGCCCAGCCAAGGTTAAGGGCTACTCTCTATTGGAGGATTACTAAAGAAAGGACAGTTCAAGTTAAGGGGCTGCCAAACTGCAGCCCTTATCCGAAAATGTAGTGCTATTATCAACAAAATGGATGGGTTATGTCCATGGATGCATAAACCCATAGACCCACACCCGTACCCGAATCCGCCCCATTCAACTTAAACCTAAATCGAGTTTTGGGTTTTCTTTTTCTCTTATTTTTCCTACACCTGAGAGTTCAAACAGCCATGGCTGCCGCTGTTAAAACTGGGTCTGAGCTCGATGTTGAACAACGAGGAGAAGAAATTTAAGATGTTAATGTCAGCCAGAGGAAGATTTAGGGTTCGATTCGAGTCTAAGCTCTTGTTGAGAACCCGAGAGATCAAAGTGATGAGTGAAGAACCCGCCGATGTTGTGAAGCTCGGGGGAGATGAGAGAACAGATCGATTGGAAGAAAGGGGTCTCGAGTTCAAGAGATTGTGTGGCTATAATCGAATTGGAAAATGGTTATGAATTTGTGGTTGATACGTGAAGAGGAAAAGGATGCGGGATCGTTTTGTGGTTGAATCTCGAGATGGTAATGAAATTTGAAGAGATTAGTGCTCGATCTTTGAATTGAAATCGAAGAATTGGGGTTCTCTCGTGAACTCGATTCAGCCGAGAGATCAACAGGGTGATCGTTGAAGTGAAGCGAGAAGAAATTCAGAGAAATTAATGTTGATAGTTGAGCCGATGCTATTTTGGGGTCTGTAGGAAGAAGATGGTGGTAATGGTTGGTCCGAATTCGATAGAAAGAATCGGAAGATAAAAATGGTTCTCAAAATTAGATGTATGTGCTAGGATTTGAGCAGGGGAAGATCAAGGAAGAGAGGCCCGATTTTGGCCCGGAAAACATCGTAAAACAGCCCAAGACTCGGCCGATTCTTCCGACCGGCGAGTCAACTCGCAACCGCCGAAGACCGATCCCAACCGAGTTCAAAGACCGATTCCTAAGTAGTCGAATTAGATCAAGTCGACCTAGTAAGCAAACACTCAAGAATCGACTCATCCGAGTAAGCCCGATTAGGCGAGTCGAAGCCAACTCGAGTCCGACTCACTCCTTCTCCTTGACCTTTGACTAACAGGTTGACCGACGGTTGACTGTTTGACCGTTAGTCCTAACGGTAGACCGACGGAATATTCCGCCAAAGATTCCAAAGGACCTAAGCAGTGAATTTCAAAGTTGCCATGCGGTGACTATTCCTACCGGATTCCGGCCACAATCCCGATTTTCCCACGAGCCAAAAATTCCGTAATTTCCTATGGACTTCTCTCATGGGTGTGAAGACTTGGGCTAGGAATTGGATGGAGAATTGGACTCAAATTTGGAAAGAGAAGGTGGAAGAGTTGAGAAAAGCTTGGATTTGGAAATTGAATTGCAAAAGAAAAAGGATTCTATTCCTTGGAAGATTTGGAGAATGTTGAAGCCTATAAATAGAGAAGTTCTCTACAACTTCTAGACACCTCTCTACACACACAACACTTGTGTTTTTGCTTGCTTTTCTAAGATTCTTCTTTTTAATTATTTGTGTGAACTTGAAAATTCTCCTTTTAATAATTATTATTTGTGTGAATTTCAAAAACATGAGTAGCTAATTTTCTTATTGATTGAGGATGAATTCCTAGTTCTTAATTTATGTTTTGAGTTTTTGTTTTCAATTCTATCTTGAAGTTTTTCACATAATTATCGTTTGTTTTTACTAATAGGGATGATCTTAAAGACATTCATGATTGATTGATAGATTGTTTGGAGTGCACGCTAAATTGATTTGTTAATTTGATCTAAAGCTAGTGAAAGTTAGGAGATAAGTAATCGTTTTTGACTCTCTACATAAGTAGCAAACACGAGACCTTGCGGAGGGATTCCGTGGAGCAATTGTGTGTGAAAACAACGTTAGCAAGTAGACCTTGATCTAAGAGTCTAACTACTAATATTAACCTAATAAGTTCATAAATCTTAATGCGTTTATTTTAAATTACATCTAGAGTGATCTACTACTAGGTGGTTTGGTAAATAGAATCCGGTAGTCGAGAACTTCCGTGTCCGGTGATATAAGGGATTTAGGGGTTTAGCACTTATCTAGCTGCTTTACCTACGGTTGGTGATAATTTGTGACTAATAACAAGTAGAAAAGAACATAACTTGATTCATAGTTTCGTAACGAAGAAGGATTCCTTGATCTTATCTCTCTTATTGCTTTCAACTTTATCTTTTAATTGCTTTGTTTATTTTCTTTTGCTTTTTACACCCCCCTTTCGTGACAATTTTTACAACTAGAATCTCGTGCTCCTCGTGGGATCGACCTTGACTACCCTATATTACTTGTTAATTAGGTAGTAAAGTATTAATTAATTTGTTGTGGTTACGACACGCATCAAATTTTGGCGCCGTTGCCGGGGAGCAACGGCGATTTTTAGTTGTTTTTATTTTTATTTTTGCTATATTCTTGCTTTGTTAGATTCTATACCGTATCTAACTTAGTTTTTGAGAATCTTGTTTCAGGTGTATACCTTTGGTGAATGCTTAAAGGGGGTAGACCGAGTCCAATACGTCTTCGATCCGGCACTCAACTAAAGGATTTCATTCGAGCGATTAACACTCCACTTTCTCCTTCTTCATCAAGTGATTCGGACAAAGAGGAAGAAACAATGGCTGATCGTACACTAAAGGACCTAGCTTCTCACAAGCTTGATACACAACAATGGTGTATCCAAACTAACTCAACCTTCGAGATCAAGCCGGGGTTGATTAGAGAGTTACCAAAGTTCCATGGCATGGTGAATGAGGACCCAAACAAACATCTTATGGACTTCTACACCATAGTTATGGCTATGCTTCCACCGGAGACTAATGCGGATGGAGCAATGTTGAAAGCTTTCCCGTTTTCTTTGGCGGGCAATGCTAAGGAATGGTTATATTATTTGCCTTCCTAAGTATCACAACATGGAATGGGATGAAGAAAATTTTCCTCGAGAGATATTTTCCCGCATCCAAAGCTACTCAAATTCGCAAGGAGATTTGTGGATTGAAACAACAAGTGGGAGAATCATTGTATGAATGTTGGGAGCGATACAAGAGGTTGGTGGCAAGCTGTCCACACCATCAATTTAGTGATGTTATGATACTCCAATACTTCTATGAAGCTCTCCACCCAAGTGATAGGTCTCTTCTTGACGCCGCGGGTGGTGGTGCATTAATGAACAAGACGGTAGCCCAAGCTAACGAGTTGATTGAAAGTATGGCTGCGAACTCGCAACAATTCTACACAAGGGATGAACCAATGGTTAGGCGAGTGCATGAAGTAAGTGATTCATCACATCTTGATCAAAGGATGAGTAACATGGAGATAATGATGCAAAGGATGGCCGCGGGATTTATTCCGGATGGTGAGACCGAACAAGTGAATGCTTTATATCCAAATCAAAGGCCAAGGTACGATCCATACTCCAATACCTATAATCCCGGTTGGAAGGATCATCCTAACTTTAGTTATGCAAACAAGCAAGCGGCGGCTCCTAATCCGTATGCGCAACAAGGAGGTTTTCAACAATCACGTTTCCAACCTCAACAATAATTTCAACCACAACAAGTCAAGGAGCGTGATTCTTTGAATGATGACAAGCTCAATGCGTTAATACAAGGTGTGCAAGGTCTCACCACTATGGTTCAACAACACCAACAAAAGACCGATTCGGCAATCAAGGAGTTACAAATTCAAGTGGGGCAATTAGCGACCGATGTGAACTTATTGCAAGCGCAAGCGTCCATAAAACTTCCTTCACAACCATTTGTTAATCCAAGAGAGAGCGTTAATGCGATTACTTTGAGGAGTGGGAAACAAGTGGAGCAACCAAATCAACAAGAGGAAACCGCACCAAAGGAGAAAACATCTCCAACCAACCAACCCGAGGAGACGGTTCCTACTTTCACAACTCCACCCCCGTTCCCTAGCCGATTTGCTAAATCAAAGAAAGACTTGGAATACATGGATATTTGGGAGATCTTTAAGAAAGTACAAGTCAATATTCCACTCATAGAAGCTATTCACAAATTCCTCGTTGTGCAAAGTTCTTAAAGGAGTTGTGCATAAAGAAGAAAAGGTTGAAAGGGAATGAAGTCATGAGTGTGGGGGAGAATGCTTCTGCGTTTATTCTCAAGAAACTCCCACCAAAATTAAAGGACCCCTTGTAGTTTCAATATACCTTGCACAATTGGTAAAACAAGGTTTACTCGAGCTTTGCTAGATTTGGGAGCATCGGTTAATGTTATGCCTTCCTCGATTTATGATTCTTTGAATCTTGGTCCTCTTAAAGAGACCGGGGTAGTTCTTGAACTTGCTAACCGATCTAATGTTTACCCGAAAGGGATTGTTGAGAATGTTTTGGTGCAGGTTAATGAGCTTGTATTTCCGGCCGATTTCTATGTCTTAGACATGAATGATGAGAATTCTTCCAAGTCTACACCTTTGCTATTGGGTATACCATTCTTAAGCACCGCCGGAACAAAGATTGATGTCCAAAATGGCACCTTGACTATGGAGTTTGATGGTACACTCATCCACTTCAATATCTTTGAGACAACGCGATACCCTAGTGATGTGACATCATGTTTTCCCGTGAAAGAGATTGATCCGGGCTAATGAATCTTGCAAAAGCTAAGTCGGGCCGTCGACTTTAAAACAAGCGCTTAATGGGAGGCAACCCATCGGTTTTGTTTTTCTTATCCTTTTGCTTTTGCTTTTGTTATTTCTTTTTCTTGTTTCTTATCATGTTAAAATTTCTCACCTTGACTTTACTAGGAGGATTCAATTACATTGAGGACAATGTAAGGTTTAAGTGTGGGGGAGTGGTTAAGCATGTTTTTAAAACAAAAATTACAAAAAAATTAAAAAAATTTAAAAAAAAAAAAAAGTTTTACTTAAAAATTCCAACTTTTAAAGATTTTAGAGTCACTAGCATACTTCTAGGTATGTTTACATAGAGATTTTGACCGACATAATTGAACTTGGAAATGTTAGAGAACTACATTCGGATTTCTTGCTTGTTAGAGTGTTAAATAATGGATTTAATCATGTCGGTGATGCGAATTTGGTGCAGGGAGAAAGGCGTTATTAGAGTTGCTGATCAATCATTAGTGGAGACTACCCGTATTCATATCATGTGAGGCACCGACCAGAAATCTTCCATCTACTAAAGAGCTTCTTTTTAGTGTGTGTCACCGTACGTAAATTCCGGGTAGAATGGTGAGCTACCCAACCTCCCACCAATAGAAGCACTACTCTTGATCTCTTGAGTGCTAATTTTGTCAATCATGAGGGTGACGTCCATGGATGAAAGATTCCTTCTTGTAGTTCGATTTGCAGTTAGCACCATTCTCTCTCGCAACAACAACGGATCAATAGAAACATTCTCATCATCAACAAGGAGCGACATGAAAATCTACAAGGAAAGTTGGAAAAGTTTAAGGTTTATAAGCAACGGAACGGGAAAAAGAGCAAATTTCAAATACAAGTAAAGCAACATACAAAGAGCGGATTTTACATATTTGTTGAAGACTTACAATACAATGAGGTAATTTTATATTCAAGTATGAAGACTTATTCATAAAAGCGAAGAAAATTAAAAGGTGAGAATTTTTGAAGTTTATGATTTCAAGACGATACAAGTTGTGAAGAATCAAGCGGTAAAATACTTCTCCCACGGCCATGGTTGTATTTAATTTCTCTTGTTTTGTTTTCAAAAAAAAAAAAAAAAAAAAAAAAAAAAAAAAAAAAAAAAGAAAAAAAAAAAAAAAAAAAAAAAAAAGAGAAATATTTGTTTTGTTAATAAGCCGTGGGGAAGGAAAATCTATAAGGAAGTTTCAAGCGACAAGGATTTTTAAGGTAAAAGAGTTAAAAATTGTCAAGGATTTATGAAAATTCAAGGGTTTTATCATCAATAGTTGAAACCGAAGACGAAGACCATGAGGATCAAGACAAGGAGCGGAAGACGTTTCTATTGGATGCCGTGAGAGTGGTGTTATCATAATTGGCGATCGGATGTGAAGGTGAGTAAGTAATCTCATCCTCGATAATAATGGTTGATTTCCTTTCTTAGAGATCGTCAGAAAAATGGTTTTTCAAAATATTAAAAGATGTGGGTTTTTAAAAATATTTCGGAAGTTGTCCTTCCCACCATTCAACGTGTAGCAGGAATTCTCTCTTCATTCCTACCTGCACACATGTGTGACCCATAAAAAAGCCGTCTTTTTGAGTGCAATTATCATAAAATCCTTTTTGGTGAGGCAGAAGTCGAGGCGAAATGCTTATTGATCGTTTCTCAAACACGCGTTCTCTCATTATGGTGTGGTTATTTCTCACTCAACAATTAAGAACGAGAATATGTTTCTTAGTATTTCTAACTTCTTATTACTAGAATGCAGAAAATCTATGTCCTCATAACTCTTTGGATGCTTGGGACGCTTGAACGCTTTGAAGTTGTGAGTTTTTAGTTTGATTTGCTCGAGGACTAGCAAAGTCTAAGTGTGGGGGAATTTGATAGGGTGTAGAATACATCCTATTTACTATCTATTGTTTATGCTTTCTTTGCTATTTTTCTTGTAAATTATGTATTTTACGCTTGTTTTGAGTTTTGTAGCTACTTTGGAGTCACACGGAAGAAAAGAAGAAGAAGTTACTCTATTTGAGCCAAAAGGGCAAAAAGGTCATTTCTCCAAGGAGGGAATACTATATGGAGCCCAGCCAAGGTTAAGGGCTACTCTCTATTGGAGGATTACTAAAGAAAGGACAGTTCAAGTTAAGGGGCTGCCAAACTGGGTAGCCCTTATCCAGAAATGTAGTGTTATTATCAGCTGGTAAAATGGATGGGTTATGTCCATGGATGCATAAACCCATAGACCCACACCCACACCCGTACCCGAATCCGCCCCATTCAACTTAAACCTAAATCGAGTTTTGGGTTTTCTTTTTCTCTTATTTTTCCTACACCTGAGAGTTCAAACAGCCATGGCTGCCGCTGTTAAAATTGGGTCTGAGCTCGATGTTGAACAACAGGGAGAAGAAATTTAAGATGTTAATGCTGCTGTAGAGGAAGATTTAGGGTTCGATTCGAGTCTAAGCTGCTGTTGAGAACCCGAGAGATCAAAGTGATGAGTGAAGAACCTGCCGATGTTGTGAAGCTCAGGGAGATGAGAGAACAGATCGATTGGAAGAAAGGGGTCTCTGAGTTCAAGAGATTGTGTGGCTATAATCGAATTGGAAAATGGTTATGAATTTGTGGTTGATACGTGAAGAGGAAAAGGATCTGGGATCGTTTTGTGGTTGAATCTCGAGATGGTAATGAAATTTGAAGAGATTAGTGCTCGATGCTGAATTGAAATCGAAGAATTGGGGGTTCTCTGTGAACTCGATTCAGCCAGAGATCAACAGGGTGATCGTTGAAGTGAAGCAGTGAAGAAATTCAGAGAAATTAATGTTGATAGTTGAGCTGATGCTATTTTGGGGTCTGTGTAGGAAGAAGATGGTGGTAATGGTTGGTCTGAATTCGATAGAAAGAATCAGAGAAGATAAAAATGGTTCTCAAAATTAGATGTATGTGCTAGGATTTGAGCAGGGGAAGACTGAAGGAAGAGAGGCCTGATTTTGGCCTGGAAAACATCAGAAAACAGCCAAGACCCGGCCGATTCTCTGCACTGGCGAGTCAACTCGCAGCCGCCGAAGACCGATCCCAACCGAGTTCAGTGACCGATTCCGTAGCCGAATTAGATCAAGTCGCCTAGTAAGCAAATGACTCAAGAATCGACTCATCCGAGTAAGCCTATTAGCCGAGTCGAAGCTAACTCGAGTCCGACTCACTCCTTCTCCTTGACCTTTGACTAACAGCTTGATGACGGTTGACCTTGCTTGACCGTTAGTCCTAATCTGTGACCGACGGAATATTCCGCCAAAGATTCCAAAGACCGGCAAAGGAATTTCAAAGTTGCGGCGGTGACTATTCCGGCGGATTCCCTACCACAATCCCAGCTTTTCCGGCGAGCCAAAAATTCCAATTTCCTATGGACTTCTCTCATGGGTGTGAAGACTTGGGCTAGGAATTGGATGGAGAATTGGACTCAAATTTGGAAAGAGAAGGTGGAAGAGTTGAGAAAAGCTTGGATTTGGAAATTGAATTGCAAAAGAAAAAGGATTCTATTCCTTGGAAGATTTGGAGAATGTTGAAGCCTATAAATAGAGAAGTTCTCTACAACTTCTAGACACCTCTCTACACACACAACACTTGTGTTTTTGCTTGCTTTTCTAAGATTCTTCTTTTTAATTATTTGTGTGAACTTGAAAATTCTCCTTTTAATAATTATTATTTGTGTGAATTTCAAAAACATGAGTAGCTAATTTTCTTATTGATTGAGGATGAATTCCTAGTTCTTAATTTATGTTTTGAGTTTTTGTTTTCAATTCTATCTTGAAGTTTTTCACATAATTATCGTTTGTTTTTACTAATAGGAATGATCTTAAAGACATTCATGATTGATTGATAGATTGTTTGGAGTGCACGCTAAATTGATTTGTTAATTTGATCTAAAGCTAGTGAAAGTTAGGGGATAAGTAATCGTTTCTTGACTCTCTACATAAGTAGCAAACACGAGACCTTGCGGAGGGATTCCGTGGAGCAATTGTGTGTGAAAACAACGTTAGCAAGTAGACCTTGATCTAAGAGTCTAACTACTAATATTAACCTAATAAGTTCATAAATCTTAATGCGTTTATTTTAAATTACATCTAGAGTGATCTACTACTAGGTGGTTTGGTAAATAGAATCCGGTAGTCGAGAACTTCCGTGTCCGGTGATATAAGGGATTTAGGGGTTTAGCACCGATCTAAATGCTTTACCTACGGTTGGTGATAATTTGTGACTAATAACAAGTAGAAAAGAACATAACTTGATTCATAGTTTCGTAACGAAGAAGGATTCCTTGATCTTATCTCTCTTATTGCTTTCAACTTTATCTTTTAATTGCTTTGTTTATTTTCTTTTGCTTTTTACACCCCCTTTCGTGACAATTTTTACAACTAGAATCTCGTGCTCCTCGTGGATCGACCTTGACTACCCTATATTACTTGTTAATTAGGTAGTAAAGTATTAATTAATTTGTTGTGGTTACGACACGCATCAATACGTGTTGGCATGTGCCAATGGCACGTACGGCCATGTTGACCTAGTTGCAAGTCTTGCAAGCCTAGAGCGCTATATTTGGCGTGGGCCAAAGGCATAGCGGCTTGGAAATATGGCCTGCGATACGTGTTGGCATCTGCCAATGGCACGTACGGCCATGTTGACCTAGTTGCAAGTCTTGCAAGCCTAGGGCGCTATATTTGGCGCGGGCCAAAGGCATAGCGGCTTGGAAATATGGCTCCGCGATACGTGTTGGCATGTGCCAATGGCACGTACGGCCATGTTGACCTAGTTGCAAGTCTTGCAAGCCTAGGGCGCTATATTTGGCGTGGGCCAAAGGCATAGCGGCTTGGAAATATGGCCTGCGATACGTGTTGGCATGCGCCAATGGCACGTACGGCCATGTTGACCTAGTTGCAAGTCTTGCAAGCCTAGGGCGCTATATTTGGCGTGGGCCAAAGGCATAGCGGCTTGGAAATATGGCTGCGATACGTGTCGGGCATGTGCCAATGGCACGTACGGCCATGTTGACCTAGTTGCAAGTCTTGCAAGCCTAGGGCGCTATATTTGGCGTGGGCCAAAGGCATAGCGGCTTGGAAATATGGCCTGCGATACGTGTTGGCATGTGCCAATGGCACGTACGGCCATGTTGACCTAGTTGCAAGTCTTGCAAGCCTAGGGCGCTATATTTGGCGTGGGCCAAAGGCATAGCGGCTTGGAAATATGGCCTGCGATACGTGTTGGCATGTGCCAATGGCACGTACGGCCATGTTGACCTAGTTGCAAGTCTTGCAAGCCTAGGGCGCTATATTTGGCGTGGTCCAGAGGCATAGCGGCTTGGAAATATGGCTCATGATACGTGTTGG
The DNA here is from genome assembly GCA_023531295.1 of Papaver armeniacum. NCBI lineage: Eukaryota > Viridiplantae > Streptophyta > Magnoliopsida > Ranunculales > Papaveraceae > Papaver > Papaver armeniacum. The sequence goes on along the minus strand of JAJJWW010008039.1, from coordinate 129,153 downwards.
CATGTGCCAATGGCACGTACGGCCATGTTGACCTAGTTGCAAGTCTTGCAAGCCTAGGGCGTTATATTTGGCGTGGGCCAAAGGCATAGCGGCTTGGAAATATGGCTGCGATACGTGTTGGCATGTGCCAATGGCACGTACGGCCATGTTGACCTAGTTGCAAGTCTTGCAAGCCTAGGGCGCTATATTTGGCGTGGGCCAAAGGCATAGCGGCTTGGAAATATGGCTCACGATACGTGTTGGCATGTGCCAATGGCACGTACGGCCATGTTGACCTAGTTGCAAGTCTTGCAAGCCTATGGCGCTATATTTGGCGCGGGCCAAAGGCATAGCGGCTTGGAAATATGGCCTTGTTGCCATGGTGCGCAGGGTGCGGCTTGGTTTGGCATTGTTGCCATGGCGCGCAGGGTGCGGCTTGGTTTGGCATTGTTGCCATGGTGCGCAGGGGTGCGGCTTGGTTTGGCATTGTTGCCATGGTGCGCGAGATGCGGCTTGGTTTGGCATTGTTGCCATGGTGCGCAGTATGCGGCTTGGTTTGGCATTGTTGCCATGGTGCGCAGGGTGCGGCTTGGTTTTGGAATTAGGGTTCTGTGTTGAAAACCCTAATCTGGTATTTTGGAAAAATACCCCCATTAATTGTTTACACCTGAGTTAAATGCTCTTAGCTAATGTGTTGCGGGTAACACTAGGTCATGGGGTTTTACGATTTTACCCCTTGTCTAAAAACCACCATCAACATTAGGGTACTACAAATTTCTTCAAAATCCCTAAGATGGAAATAGGGGTTTTCATTTTCTTTCCCTAAGAAGATTGGGAGCAGCTGTAAAGTCCTGTTTTAAGTTCATAATTTGCTTCCGTTTCACTAACTCCGATGCACGAGGGACGAGTAGTCCTAGTCGGGTTCAACAAAGCTTTCAAAGTTGCCATTTACGGCACTATCGAATATTAGGGATTGTCTCCTCGCAAAAGACTGGACGTTCAAAATTGGACTCTTCAAAATAGGACTTTCTAAATTAAGGTAATCGAGACGCTTAGAACTACTAGGTTTCTCTTTAACAAATCTACCTAGGGCGTCTCTTTTACGTTCAGGCATGCAAAAGAATAAGGAACGGATTCTAAGCAAACACAAATCAAGGCCGACTCAACCAAAGCAACCTAGATATTTCTAGCAAACAAAAAGCATGATGGCTCCACTTAGATTGTTTCTAGACCATCTTCTATCCTTCGAAAGGGAATTCGTTACAATTTAAGCAAACCCCTCTGGAATCAATCCGAGTCAAAGTAAGTTGAATAGAGGCGAGGGAAGCTCGGTGGAGCTTTGATACCCAAGGCCTCACCGAAATTATAATGCGGCACAGTCACGCATTCAACTCACAGAAACCTTCATGAACTTCGAAGTGTGCTTAAAAGAGTAACCAATATTTTTCGAATAACTTTCCTATTAAGCTCGTTACCCTATCGGTCTTGTTCTAGTCAAAATTTTAAGGCTTAGGTTCGCGTAGGTTACGTGTTCCTAAGGCGGGCAAGAAGAGAACGGTGATGAAATCCGAACCCTTATCTTGTATGGCCAGGCCTTGCCCTTTACTAGAAAATTAAAGCAACCGTATTCAAGTCCTCAAAGATATATGCAAACGAAGGAATCCAAGAACTCGCCGACAGGGATTCGCGAGTGTTCGAATCTTACCTCCCGCCCAGACGGGGATGAATCGGTTGTAGTCGACTCGGGCCACTGACTCCTATGTCAGTGTACGAACCCAAGGTGCAGAGACAATATCGTAATTGTCCTCCTTCTCTGCAAACAGTTTATATTTAAAGTACCCTTCCGTAGGGTAAAAATAAAATAAAAAAAAATAATGTCCAAAGTCCAAAAGTCCAAAGTCCAAAAAGAAAAGAAAAATTACAAAAATAATAAAGCCTAATACAATTTTTTTTTTTTTTTTAAATAAACAAACCCTAAAAACAAAATATCTAAAACAAAATCGTCTTCTTTCTGTTCTTTTCGCTTTAATCTTTCGCTCCAAGTCTTTATCCAGAACCTGTAGACAAAAGATAAATACCCAAAAACGTAAAAAAGAACAAAAATAAAAAAAAATAAAAAAAAATAAAAAGAAAAACAAATCTAAAACCCTAAAAACAAGTCCGCGTCGGCGGCGCCAAAAATTGATGTGATTTTGAAAGTTGTAATAAAGTGGTAAGAAAGATGTCGTTCCTCTCAGACTTGTGAAGGATTTTTAGATTCAAATAAAACTAGAAAACTCAAAGAAGGTTGTTATCAAGATTTTAAGAAGCACCGAGACTCGTGATTCCACCAAACTCCAATTTTTATGTGATTTAATCTAATCAATATTCGTGCAACTCTTTACGTTTAAAGTGATTCTAATATTTTGCAAAGGTAGATTTTTAGAATAACAATTGTATTTCAAAGCATAGAATATCAAAAACCTAGGTCTAAGCATAGTCTATCAAGAGAAATCACAAATCGCTTAGGAAAAATCATTAAATCAATTTTCAATCAAGGCAAATAATCTTAAAAGAGATTGCAAAAATCAATTAAAATAGAAATTACCACACACATCATGGAAAATTGGCTTCCTCCGTCGCCTCGGCTTAGGGTTTAGCTCCTCATATTAATCACTTGCTCAAAATATCGGTTCATAGCTCAAAAGTTGATTAAAAGGATGAAAAACAATAAACAGACTGTTTGCAACGCGTAATGGCGTTACAAAGAAGTCATTACAAATGGACCGTTACTGACAGACTTATGCACTGTTGAATTGTCGTTGAATCTACGACCCCAGAAAACGACTGTCCTTGAAGGTATTTTGTTCTTCGTGTTCTTCCCTGTTGCAACAGCAGAAGAAATTGTTCAACTCGTGATTCTTGCCTCCTGTTCTCTTCTAAACCTCCCCAAAGTGTTCGTCGTCCCTCTGTAACTTCTCCCTAGCCTTTATATACACAGCAGCCACCTAATATCTCGAGAAATTCCTTTATTTTCTCGTTTTTTCTTTCACCGGAAGTATCCTCGATTATCTTGTTTTCCTTCTCTTTTTAACGCGTCTGTGGCTCTTCAGAATCTTCCTAAGATAGAAACGAATCTCACTAAGATATCCTAGCCATCTCCACACGTAACTTCCATATTTGGAAGCAAAAAACAAACCCGTTAGCTCACCGCCCGTTTTTTCTCCAACCCGAGTTCCAGCCCATTTCCTTCGATCTAATCACCCATATGAACCCTGTTATGCTCTAGGGAGTCCATCCCAATGAAATTAGGCCATTGAATCTCACTCAATCCGCCGAAAAATCCAACTCGAACTCTGCTTTGTACGCTGCTGCCATTTTCCCGCCAATTTCGATTTTTGAATGTTGAAGATGAGGCGCCCCCTATCCAGAGTAGGGGTGCCTTTAGCAGCTGCCTTTGGTGATGCCCTGGGGGTGCCCCTTAGTAATTTGGGTACCCCTTATCCGTAGCGAGGGTCCGAATAGTAGGTGTCCTCCGGGCGCAACTTTTCGAGCCGATTTTTTCCAAAAATGTTTATTGGCATGGCCTACACACACATAAAACACCATAATAAGTACAAAAATGAGCACTATCAATATAAAGAATCGAGACAAATTAGACACAAAAATGTGTCTATCATTATTCCTACAGTTCAGCCCTCCGTGGACCATCCTCCATCTGTTCCTTTGCATTCCTCAGCTGAACTACCTTCAAATTCATTATCTATGGAGCATCATACATATGTCTCTCCGCCTTCTTTGGCTCAGCTTCCGCTCGCAGCTTCCTTCATCTCGTCGCACACAATTCTTGTGATACTACACAAGCTCTACCTGCACCACCTGCAGATTCTTCATCTGACTTGCGACCTACTCGTATCAGAAATCCACCTCCTTATTTAAAGGACTATCACTGTTCAGAAACTACATGCAACTCAACCTCAATCTATCCAATGACCAACTGTCTGTCGTTTGATTCATTCACACCATCTCATAAGGTTTTCTTGGCTGCTGTTGTTCTGTCAGAGGAACCTAAAACGTTTTCTCAAGCATACAAATGCCCTAAATGGCGAGCAGCAATGGCTAAGGAGATTATTGCTTTACAAGCTAATAATACTTGGATTATGGTTGATCTTCCGAAAGGAAAAACGGCGATTGGTTGCAAATGGGTCTTTAAGATCAAATTCAATTCTGATGGCACCATTGAGCGCTACAAGGCTCGTCTTGTTGCTAAGGGTTATACCCAACAAGAAGGTATTGATTACTATGATACCTTTGCTCCTGTGGCTAAACTTGTTACGGTGCGTGTTTTATTATCCATTGCAAATTGTGAAGGGCTGGTCTCTACATCAGCTAGATGTAAACAACGCATTCTTACAAGGCGATCTCGATGAGGAAATATACATGAAGATACCCCCGGGAATAGCTAGAAAAGGTGAGTCTAAGGTTTTTAAACTAAACAAATCACTTTATGGCCTTAAACAAGCTTCTAGACAATGGTTTGCGAAATTATCTTCTGTTTTACTAGCCGAAGGTTTTCAAAAGTCTTTATGTGATAATTCTCTCTTCACATATCATAGGGGTACGATCTCCATCCTTGTGCTAATCTATGTCGACGACATAATCATTACTGGCACAGATGATGCTTTCATACATTCACTAAAGTTACGACTTGCATCTCATTTCTCAATAAAAGATCTTGGTCGCTTACAATATTTCTTAGGGATTGAAGTTTCTCGATCTCCTAAGGGAATTTTTCTTTGTCAGCGTAAATATGTCTTAGACATTCTCAAAGATTCTGGCTTAACAGGCGCCCGTATTTCATCCATTCCAATGGATTCACATCTTAAGTTACTCCCTACTGATGGTAAGGAGTTACCTAATCCAAGTTGTTTCAGACGACTTATTGGTCGTTTACTGTATCTCACAGTTACTCGTCCAAACATTACTTACTCAGTAAATTACTTGAGTCAGTTCATGCAGCATCCCCGCACTGCTCACCTTGATGCTGCTCATCGTATCTTAAGATATCTAAAGGGAACAATTGGCCATGGAATTTTCTTGTCTTCAGCCAGTTCTCTTTCCTTACAGGGTTATACTGACTCTGATTGGGCAGGATGCCCTATGACTAGACGTTCTACTACCGGATACTTGGTTACCATCGGTAATAGTCCCATCTCTTGGAAGTCAAAGAAACAACCAACGCCGCTCGCTCTTCCGCCGAAGTCAATATCGTGCATTGGCTAATCTTACCGCCAAATTCAATGGTTGCGATATCTTTTCCGGACATGCATATTCCATGTTCCCTCCCTATCACGGTTTCCTGTGATAGTCAGGCGGCTATTCACATTGCTCAAAACCCTGTGTTTCATGAACGCACGAAGCATATTGAAATAGATTGCTATTTTGTTCGAGAGAAATTACTCAATGGACTGATATTATCAAAACATCTTCAGTCTAATGATCAACTTGCAGATATTTTTACAAAGCCGTTGGGAGCTCCACAGTTTGGCCGATTAGTTGGCAAGTTGGGCGTTCGTTCTGGCACTCCCGCTCCAACTTGAGGGGGGGTATTAAGTTTATCAGAGACCTGATACACTTATCTGGTTCACATTATAACATCTCGTGTTATATGTCTTATGTACAGCCTGTTGTACCTATTTTAGTTATGTACATCTCTTATTGTAACAAGAATAGTCTTCCTATTCTATAGCACATTAGGTTTAGTTTTCCTATTCTACAGCACATTAGGTTTTAGCTTTCCTATTCTACAGACGTAGCTATTCTTCTGCTTTGTTTGTTGTATCTACTTATCTTCTTAATCATGTAATCATATAAATTCATGTTAATGAAAACAACTCAACACTGTTGTGTGAGAAAACCCTAAACCTCTGTCACCAGATTTCTTTAACTACCATCCCTGAACACAAGTAGATTGATACCGTCAAGAAAGGAACTATAATTGATCTTCTTATTACATTCCACAAGAATGTAACGCACGTGCTTTGCACGTGCCCAATACGGTAATGCTTCCATATGACCGGTGCCAACTTAATTAGAGGCGAAAGCTTTGGATTAATATGATTCCACGTGGCATACTTCCCCATCTTACTCTTTACTTTTTCCCATCAGGTGTAAATGCAATGTTTTTATATTCGTGTTTAAATTACCATAATATCCTCAAATAATTTTTCTATGAAAAGTAAATACTAGTATAAAAATAGGGGCAATTTCGGATTTTTAGTTTTTACAGCTTTCAAGCATCGCCAAGCTGGGATGTCCATTACTTTTGTCCTTATTTAGCATCTTATGGTAATTTTTAGACAAATCAAATTACTAATATACCCTCATGTTATTTATTTCTCATCATTTGTATTGGCGAAATAGTCCAAATATAATTTACAGCTTCAAAGTACTGTTCATATACGTGCAAGCTGGGTCGAGGTTTGTCTAAGTTTGCAAAGTTAATTTTCAAATAAACTAAATTACTAATATACCCTTATATTATTAATTTCTCATCACTTGTATTGGCATGGATTAAGGGCAAAATAGTCCAATAAAATTTTCATCTTCATTGCTACTATGCGTAAGGGGTCCCCTCTAACCACAGGCACGCGAATTGGGTCCTCTCAAACACTAAATCGAAAATTTTATTTGCAAACAACATAAATTACTAATATACCCTCATTATATTTTTAGGATATTTATTACATATGTGAGATATGGGGGTAAAAAGGTCCAATACAATTTGCAGCTTCATTAACACTGTTGCAGGGGTGGGTTCGCTTTATATATAAGTAATAGATATGAGCCCAAAGCTTGGAATCAAAGGAGCCCAAGCTTAGTGATCGGATATTTTTAGTCGGTTTAGGCTACTTTTTCGACCGTTAGCCTATTTCCCGGTGAGTTCTGTTGGGAAGTGATCGGATTTTTGGGATTCTTGTTCCTTTGGATTCTGATTCTTGTGATTCTCGTTTGGGTGATTCCTCGTTTAGTGATTACTGTTTCGGTGATTTCTCTCTCGGTGATTACTCGTTAGTGTTTCCATTGATTTGGTTTGTTTAATCTTGTGTTTTGGGATCCATCGTTGGTCTTCTCTTTAATTCGTCCTCTGATCGGTTGAGCTTTTGTTAGCTATTCCTCTTGCTTTCCTAGAAAGCTTTCTCTTTGGTTTCCCCTTTTAATCTTCTCTCCATTTTTTGTAGTCTTTCTGTTTGTTAAAATGCCTAAAAGTTCTAATTCGATTTTGATGGCCAATTCTGCGAAAGTATGGTCCTCGAATGGTAATATATATGTAACTGATGTCGATAACAAATATAGATTGGGATTTGTACAAGATATGATAGTATCGTATTTAAGAGGGAAAAGAAAATGGAGATTAAAAGGTGTTGTGTTTTGGAAAAATGCCTTAATAACAACCATAAAAACCAATCTTATAATCTCCTTACCAACATCTAGAGACTACCCGTAAATCATCCCAAGCTACGGACTATCATCCTATCCTTTAATACTGAGTCATGGCATGATGCAAGAGGATGAAACGGCGAACCGATGAGATCAATCGGAATAGAGGTGAAATCGGGTGTCATTTACAACTTCTCTTACTCGTAAATTGACTTCTCAAGCGGTCCATTAGTGGAAATAAAAGATCGGTTGAGGTAAGCCTAAACCACAATAATTATATTATCCATCATGGTTTCCTGCTTTGAATAGGAGCATTAGAGAGAATGCGCCAAATCGGGTTCTTCTTCCCACTCTATTCTTTTATTTAATGATTATCAAACTTAAATGCAATACTAGCTCTTCTAAAATGAATTTTATCTCGGTATGGTGGTAGAACTATGAATTTCTTAAATTTTGGTTATCCCGAGGTTTCTTACTTTTTGGCAATTTATTAGAGTTTTGTCTTGGGCCAAGGTTTAGGTCAACCTCACACTAGACGAGAATCTGAAAAATCTAGTTAACTCTCATGAGCCTAATATCCTGTTTCTATCGAAACAAAACAAATGAATCATTTTGTTGAAAAAACTCCGAATACCTCCCTCTTTTACAACATTGTTTGCCAAAATCTGTAGGTTTAGTTTAGTGGTCTAGTTCGTAGCTTGGGACAATACTACCAAACTTACTATCCCGTACAAAGATGATAATCAAATAAATTGTTACGTGTGGGATGAAAAAACTAAAACTCGAATGGGTCTTAACTCGTATGTATGGCAGTCCTTATAAAGATAATAGAAAGGATGAGTCTTGGAAGTTTGTTCTTCATATGGGGGAGACTATGAGCAAACCCTGGCTGGTATTTGGGGATCTCAATGTCATTCTAAGTCAGGATGAAAAAAGAGGCGGTAACCATGCTAAGGGAGCCGATATTAGAAAATTTAACTCCCTCTTCAATCAAATAAGTCTTAAAGATATAGGTTTCATCGGTTTCCCTTATACTTGGTCCAACCAACAATGTGGTTCTGACCTGATCGAAGAACGTTTAGATAGAGGGATGGCTAATGGTTTATGGTTAACCCACTTTCCCAATGCCATCATAGGCATTTAAACCATCTTGGCTCGATCACTTATCAATTCGGGATGAGTACCGATATCCCTCGTCGGGAAGGTTTCAAACCCTTCAAATTTTTTGGCTATACCAAAATGAGCAAAGATGTAGAGATATTATAAAACCTCGTGGGATACTAAGATCTCGGGGTCTCGTGCTTTTGTTTTAGTTAATAGACTAGCTATTGTTAAGAAGGAAGTGAGCACATGGGAACCGTAATGACTTTGGTAAAATCAAAAATAATCTTTTAGGCCTCAATAATAAGCTTAACCTTTTAATGTCTCGACCCCAACATTAGACTCAATAACAAATCCATCATTGATACTAAGAATGATATTCGAAATTGAATGACTATGAAGAAGAACTATGGAAAATAAAAGGAAGGGAGAATTTCATAAGTTTAGGTGATAAAAATACTCACTACTTCCACCGAATAATCATCCGCCGAGACGTAATAGAATCTTAGGGTTATATGATACCAACAATAAATGGGTTGAAGATAGGGATCAAATTGCTAATTGTCTAAACTTACACTTTGAAACTCTTGTTAACTACCTCCCCTTTTGTCATTAACCATGACATTGTTAAACTTGTTCCATCTTCCATTAGTGACTCCGAAAATATTAAGCTAATGGACTCTCCTTCGAGGCCGAGATCCATGATGCTCTATTTGGCATGACGCCCAACTCCGATCCTGGTCCGGATGGATTTCCCAGGATGCTTCTTTCAAAAAAATTGGTCATTGTTAAAAAGGACATTTTAGACACTCGTCAAGCTTTCTTCAAAGTGGGCATATGCTCACTCAACTAAACCCGACTTATATTTCTTTAATTCCCAAAGTCCATCACCCCACTAGTCCAGGTGACTACAGACCTATAAGCCTTTGTAATATTACCTATAAAATTATCTCTAAGGTCATTGCTAATAGACTTAAACCCTTTCTTGACTGCATTGATATCTCCATATCAATCATTTAAATCAAGCAAAGACTCATCTCGAGACAACATTCTTGTTGCTCATGAGATAATCCATGCTATGAGAAAGAAAAGAAAGTGTAAAACTCACTTTATGGGGTTAAAAATTGACATGTCCAAGGCTTTGACTGTGGGTTGAATGGGATTTCCTCATTGCAATCCTCCGAAAAATGGGCTTCATGATGGATGGTGCAACCTAATTTTCCAATGCATTAGCTCTAAGCAAACTCTGCTTATTCTTATAAACGGAGTGCCTTGTAAACCTTTTAAGCCTTCTAGAGGCTTACGCCAAGGGGACCTCTGTCCTTATCTGCATTCATTCTTTGCATGGAATCATTCTCTAGAATGTTATCTCATGTTGAAACTAAAGGTCTCTCCTCCTAGGTTTTAAAATAAATAAAATCGTCCTTCAATTAGTCACTGCTTTTTCGCCAAGGACCGTTTGATTTTTTCCAAAGCCAACACAACTCAAAGCAAGAATCTATTAAAACTTCTAGAGGATTATGGTAGCACTTGGTCAAATGATAAATTTCTTCAAATCTGGGGTTTTCTTCACTCCTCATATAGAAATAGTCTTGGTAGAGAAATAATAAACATTCTTCAAGTTAAAAAAATCGAGACTAGATGACAAGTACCTAGGAGGCCCTCTTTTTTACTAATAAATCCAAAATTGCTTGTTTTGAGAGTTTAAATGTTAAGATGGGAAATAGGCTTAAAGGGTGGAAAAGTGAGTCCATGTCCCCTCCTGGCAGGTATAATGGCTAAAACGTATTAGAATCTTTGCCCGATTTATAGCATGTCTACTTTCATCCCGCCTAAAACTATTACTAAAAAAAGAATTGAAAACACTATTAGGGATTTACGGTGGGGTAAACTGGTCCTAAAAAGGAACATACATGAAAGGGTGGAGAGGTCTCGTAAAAGTAAGGAAAAGGTGGAATGGGCTAAAAAGGTTGATTTAATGAACCTTTCTCTCATTGCCAAGAATGGTGGAGGCTCTTCCACCAACCAAACTCTATTTTTTCAAAAACTATGAAAGGGAGGTACTTCCCCTCACACTAACCCTTTTCATTCTATCTGTAATGATGGCTCCTCTTGGGCACGGGAAAGGTGTTCACAAAGGTCTCATGATTCTTAAAGATTACGTATATGGGAAATTGGGAATGGTACCTCCATTGCATATCCTGAACGATAGTTGGATACGTATGAAGATGGTAAACCCATTAGGCTTTTCGGATTGGAAGATAAATCTAAATTTAGTATGGTGAATGAACTTAGAATGATAATCATTGGAATATGGAGGTGCTAGGCCAAATTTTTGAATGGGACCTCATTGTTAGAATCCTTACCATCACCCCCAATAATACCAAGAATGATACTCTTAGATGGATGGACAATAAACAAGGAACCTTTACTAGTAAATCTCCTGTATAATCTCTTGGATAAAAAAGATACTCAACCCACGGATATGTTAGCTAAGAAAATCGGAGTCTAGATGTCATTCCCGAATTGGTTCTTCACTTGGAAAATGAAATCGATATGCTTCCTTTTAGTGCTCATCTAGCTAGGTTTATGGGGTACATTGACCCTATTTGTACCATGTGCAACAATTGCTCCAACTGGGGAACATTCTCTAATGTCATGTAATTTTGCCAAAGTCATTCAGTCTCACTGTTCTCTTAATCCCAGGAAAATGCTAGAAATGGTTGTAATAATGCACTGACCGGTGTCTTAGCTGGTTTTCTACTAGACACCCGATACTCATTGGGGTCCTTGGGCATGCGTAAATGCTACTATATGTTGGTTCATATGGAAAGGGAGATGCGACAATGTCTTTGAAAGAACTAAACCTTGCCCTAAAAATACCTAGCTCAAATTATTAACCATCTAAACTCTTGTCCGGTGATCAATCGAGAATCCTATTAACAGATTGAATGTGAGACAAGAAGAACCTACTGCTCAAGACCCAAACTTGAATATCTCCTTTGCTTACATGACTGTTATGAACTCTATCACAGGCCTAACTGGCATTGGTGTCTCGTATTTTAGGTTCCACCGGAGAAATTCTTGGAAGGAAAACCATGTGCATGAGTACATGAAAGAGAAGAAGGGGAATGCTTTAGCAGCCAAGGAAGTACATGATTGGGCCACCCAACTCAAATGCGAGAAAATTCTATCTTCTCGGGATGCAACAAGAACGTCATAATGACTCTGCAAGGAGGAACTAGAAACACTAGTCAAAGACTAATACAAGAATGGATGAAATAATCTTGAATCTCAAATCTTTTGACAAGGTCTTGTGTAAATCTATTAAAAGTAGTAACATACACGAACTTAAAAGTTTAGTCGCTTTAGGGTCAACAACTATCAAAGTCCTCGGATGTGGGAGGCACCTTCTCTTCGTACTCTTTGTCAGTAATTTTGCTCTTTTTATATAAAAAAAAAAAAAAGGAGCCCAATCATCGATCATTACCTTCATTTTCTCTGCGTTTACTAGATTCAGTAAGAGAAGAACACCCACTTCAGATCTGACTCATTTCTTGAGATTTGAAGTAGATACTACTAACTAGTACGACCGTTGCCATGGTGGGAGGGCCGACCGAAGAAGAATATGAAGATGGAGTTTGTCCACGACTACCTTCGTCCCCTTTCAGAAAAGGTAATACTTTCCCCTCGTTTCAGAAAAAGTGACATTTTCGCCCCCTTCGTAGAAAGTGATACTTTCTCCCGTTTCTAAAACTGATACTTTCACCCCGTTTCGGAAAAAGTGATTCTTTCGCCCCGTTTCGGAAAAAAGTGATACTTTCTCCCCGTTTTGAAAAAGTGATACTTTCGCCCCATTTCAGAAAAAAGTATCATCACTTTTCCCGAAACGGAACGAAAGTATCACTTTTCCCGAAACGGGATGTGATAGTATCATTTTTCCCGAAACGGGATGTGAAAGTATTATTTTTTCTAAAACGGAAAATTAGTCGATCCATAAACCAAAATATGGTTGCATGATGTGTTATGCATCCTTTGTGGTGGTTTGCATAATGGCTATGCATTCAATTTTCGAGAATTGTGCCTAAAATGATAGTACCATTTTTCTTGAAACGGATGGAGTACATCGTTTATTAGTTGCAATGGAAAATTAGTTGATGCATAAACCAATATTTTGCTACATAAAGTATTATGTATCCTTTGTGATGGTTTGTATAATGGATATACATTTAATTTTCTAAAATTGTGCCTAAAATGATATATATCTCCGAATTTCCGTAAAAACTCCAAATTTGATATTGTTGTTTGTACTTGTTGCGTAGAGTTTTCTATAACCTTTCTAACGAGATAAAATTTGTAAAATTCCAAGGCACAGATTTTTAGATATGTTATATTAAAGTTTGTTTTCCAATTATACCCCTGAAAAGATAAGATAGACAAGGAGTTATAGTAATTGGACTAAAATGCAGGGACATTTTTGGCTTTTCGGCCCTAACCATTTCCAATCTTTTTGTGGTAATTGATCACTTAGATTTTATAAAAAAAAAAAGTGGCCATATAAAGGACCTTCCTCGCTTTGCTCGGTCGGTCCAATAAGAAGAGTTCTAAGAAAAGTACGTAGTTTTTTCTTCACAAAATTGGTCAAAAAGACCAAAATCAATAATTCCTGGGTGAAAAAGACACTTAGGTTTTGATACTGTTTAAATAGCCAAAAATTAAAAAGATACTGTTTAAATGGACAAAATTTTAAAAATAGGCAGGATGTAACCGGTTCATCCTGTCCATTTTCAAATATTTTTTTCTTATTTTTATTTTACACAGGATGCATCCAGTTTCATCCTTGCTATTTTTTAAGTATAAGCCAGGATGAATCTAGTTTCATCCTTACTATTTTTTTTTTTGGCTATTTCACCCGTACTTTTTTTTACTTGTCCATTTGAACCGTGTTTTAAATTTTTTTGGACAAATGACCCATTTTCTCTTTTTTCTTCGTTTTGAAACATAGAAAAGTACGTAGTTGGTGCAAGCAAACTAATTAATGAATCAATCTTCTTTATTTGATAGAATCGAATCATTGATATCATATTATATTTGTATTAATTGAGCTAACGACAATATATGTCGATCACTTCGATCAAATTTGTCCGTACTGGATGATTTCTAATCTTTTCAAAACAGTCTTTTGGTGCAGATTTCTAAATTTGTTTTCTAATCTTTTCAAAGCAGTTTTTTGTTTATTGTTTTCAAATTTTCTTACCTCGAAAATAATGTTTCGTACAGCTATTTAAAAAAACAATGCCAATAACAAGTTGTGGTTCAGAGCCATCTACACATGTTATCAGGCGGAAACAAACTAGCCAACAATGAACCCTAAATCTCTAGAATCTAAGATGAGAATGAGAGCATGACCACCCTCATGCAACTCACGACCAAAAACAATAAATAAGTATACACATATTTAACCTGGCTTGATTGGGGTATATCCAAACTAATTGGGGTATACCCAATTTTAAGTGGACATGTGACCTTACTAGGGGAGGTCAAATTTGGTAAAAGTTACAATACTACCCTTGACCTTTATAATTCTATTATCATAATCAGTTTTTTTAATTTTCATCTTCCTTCTTCTCTTCTTCTCTTCCATAACCAGCCACACCGGCTCCTCCCCCACCACCACCACCAAAACTCGTCGATTAATTCGTTAACATCGTCGATTCGAAAACTCCGAGTAATCTTCAACGATGGAACCACCACAGCGTAAGGGAACTCGTATGAAAGGCGCCAATCGAAAACCCAATCAATACAACCCTGGAATTGCAAAATTAGTTCAACAAAAAGAGAAGAAAAAAACCGTCGAAGAAGAAGAGATTGAACCCGCTCAAAACGAAGAAATGGTGCGATTAAGAAAGTAAGGGCCTACTTAAACTCACTCTAGTACTTCAATTTCATGTTTACATGTCAAATTAGGTCAGAAAAAACGAATCTTTGAATTTTCAGTTATTTAGCCGGCATGTTGTTTGTTTCACGACCCTGCCGGGATTTCATATTTAGGGTTAGTCGGCAAGCTCTTAGGTTGAATATCTTGCCGGATTTTTAGTATCTCAGAATCGCTACTTGCGGGGGTCGGCAAGGTATTCAACCTAGGACCTCGCCGGCATCGCTTTTTGTTAGTCGGGTCGGTTATAAATTTTTACCTTGCCTATGGGATTTCAGTTTTTTAGCGTCTCCTGATGCCTTGAATGATAAAGGTCGGAATGGTATCTAAATAATACCACGCCGGCGTTATGTTAGCCGGTGTTGTTTTTATTATAAAGCCTGCCGACTATTGATGTTGAAAACCCTGTGTTCATAGTTTTATAAGCCGGCAAGTTATTGGAATAAAACCCTGCCGACTATGCTTTAGCCGACATGTTGTTTAGATATCCACCCTTCCGACCTTGGTCCACCGGATTGGTTATATATGTCGACCCTGCCGACTTGTAATTTTTTTCTTAATTTTTCTTGTTCAGGTTGCAAAAGGCAAAGAAGAAAGCTCTGAAAGCTCTTAGTCCTCCTTCAAGACCTCCTCGTGTTGGTGACAAAATCTTGACTTCAAGACATCGAGGGGCATACGTTGTGGCGGGAACGACAAAGATCCGTGTACCGAATGATGATTATCAACCACCATCGGAACCCAAAGATTCGAGACGAGACTCCGGATGAAGACCAATCAATTCCATCTGGTAGAAGAGGTGAGGATGATGATGTTGATGAAAGAACTCCGGCTGCTGGAGGAGGGAACAATGATGATGATGATGATGATGGTGATCAAGACATGCCTAATGTTGGAGGAGGTAATGATGATGATGATGATGGTAATGGAGATAAAGGTAAGGGTAGAGAAGATGAAATTGTTGAAGAGGCAGTGGAAGAAGAAGAAGAAGAAGAAGTTGGGGAACAAACCCAAGTCATAAGTATTAGTGCAACCGGGAAGAAGAAAAGGGTTATCACTAAACCGCTAATTCCCACATGCCTCCCTCTGAATTGAAGGTTAAATTGAAACCAAACGAGCTTCCCCGGGGGACCCCAGAAGATGGTGGACATGTTCTTTATGGATACAAAGACTCGTGGGCATGTGAAATCCAAAATATTATCGTAAGTAATCTCAATCCGTCTTTGTTTTTCATTTAAGTGTGTAACTATCTTAAATTTGCGTCAAGTGTTTGTATTTCTTTTCATTTTGTGTTTTTGGTATTTAGGATCACAAGCATGCTATTCGTCTCATGAGGCGCCAAGCTTCATGTTCAAAGTGACTAAGACTTGGGATCTTGAGGATGAATGTGAGGAGGTGAAAGTGATTGTCAAGAACTCCGGGTTGTTGCCAACGGTGGAGAGTTCGAATGTTGAGTATGATAGAGTTACCGTATCGACATTCTCGCGGAGAGGTTCTACGGAGAGACCGATACAATGTTATTCCCATTTGGTGAGATGGCGATAACTCCCGATGATGCTCATCAAATTTTAGGCCTCGAGGTTGAGGGAAAAGCGATCGAGGAGGGCTTCGATAATAACATTTCTTGGAAGGAAATCTTCAAATTGACCAACACTTTGTTCGGTTGGGATCGGATTAAGACGGAGTCTATGCTTGCGATGAAGGATGGTAATCTAAGCAAGAAGTTTAATCAAGAAGCCGAGGGATACATTATCCGGGACCAAGAAAATCTTTGATGTGGAAGGAAGGGTGAACCCCGTGCGAATCAATGCTACCGCGTCGGCTTATTTGCTATACGTCCCGGGCGGATGTATCTTCCCGATAGTTCCTAAGCTTGGTCGACGCCTGGCTTATTTGCAACTCACTGGATCCCTTAGATAAGATGCATGAGTATTCTTGGGGGCATGCGGTGGTCGCCTTCTTGAACAATGAGTTGACAAAGGCTTCAAGGGCACTCACTGCGCAAGTTAACGAAACATATGTCTCTTCCGTAATTATATTGTCTAAATCATTTATATTTGCCAAATGCTTGTAATGTTTGATTCTTACTAAACTTTGTGTTTGCATATGTTTGGATATATGAGCACTTCCCTACTTTGGTGAAAACCAACTCCCACATCAAAGTGAATAAAAAGCTTGTGATTGATAAGCCAAGAGCGCAAAGATACGATTTTAAGGGTGCTCGGGAAAGGATATGCCGCAGCCGCTTATTAACGTGCGAATCGCCTTGGACAAATTGATCATGGATGAGGTAATATTTGATCCTTACCGAGATGCTAGAAATCAAGGTTTAATCCAAAGGAGAGATGATGTTGCATTATACTACGGACCCTTGTTGTTCTCACATGGATTTTCAATGTACGATCCACATCGGGTAATGCGACAATTGGGTTACGTCCAAGAAGAACCCCATTTCGATCTTGAGCCTTTCTTTAAAGTGTTAAGGGAGGACTGCAAAGACATCCCAAAAAACTATTATCGTCGCTTACGCTCCACCCCCAACTCTAGGACATTGGAACGAAAGACTTGACCGTAAAGTCGATACGAGTCTTTTGGACGAGGTGACCGAAGGTCATGAAGCTCAGGAGAGATACATGTCGTGGTACTTGGGTTGGGCTCGTCCTACTGTGATTAGGGAAATGACTGGTGAACAATTGGCTCGTAAGAGGAAGATGGCATCGAATGACTCAACAACAATTCCTAACTTCCTTGTAAGTATTTTGGAGTAGCTCTTACTGTTTTAAGATTACATTATCGAATAATTATATTAATCGTTTGTTGTTTAACCGAAAATAGAAGGGGCATTTGAAGACCTTTGTGAAGTTGTTGTGTTGCGCGAGAGAAAGAGGAGAGCCTTTGTCGATTGAAGAGCAAACCAAGTACATTCACTATGCTAGCAATATTGACAATGAGGATGCCCATGCAATGTTCAAGCAAGTCGATCTTTGAAGTAAAGAGGAAGAAAAGGCCGGAGGGACGCACAAGCCAAGATGAATGCGACAAAAAGAGGGCTCGTAGTGGTCGTGGTGGTGAAGGTAGTAGTAGTGCTTGGTGTTCCTAAACGGGGCCGAGGTCGTGGTCGTGGTCGTGCTCGTGGTGAATGAATGCAGTCTCTAGTTTATTTCTTTATGTTGGGTTGGACAAATGTCAATGTTAATGGTTGGACAAATGGTTTTTTAAGGTTTATGGGACATGTTTTCTTATTTTGGACAACAAGTGTTTGATATCTAATTGTTGAATGAAAGGTTTGTTTACCTACGTAAAGTTTCAAGACAAATAGCCGGCATGTTTTTAACTCACCATGCCGACCATACCAGGGCCGGCAAGGTTTTGAAGTGTCACCGCCGGCCTTGTCGACGAGAAAATGCTTGCATACCAGGGTCGGCAAGTGAGTCGATTATTACCAAGCCGGCGAAGATACGGTAGCGCAATGTATTATGTTTTCGAACATGCCGGCGATTTGTTACAGAAAATACCTTCTTCTGATGCCTAAAACCATCATAACGCCGGCATGGTAATAAATTTATACCCTTCCGTCCATATCATAGCCGGAAGTAAATTTTCAAAATATTATGCCGGCGGATTGACAGAAGAAAATGATTTACTGATGCCAAAACCATCATAACGCCGGCATAGTTAGACACTTCTCACCCTGCCGGCCCTAGGTAGTCGGCATACTAAAATCTCGCCGGCAAATTCAAAATTCAAATTTTTGACAAGTACAATTTCATTGATTGACTTGTACTTGGGCACTATAACGGCCAAATTTGGGTACAATCCTATAAATACACTACTTCTCCCTACAAAACAACATAGAAATAGTTCCATATACTATCCAAAGCTCATATCATCATACAATCCATCAAACTCACCCAATAGCTAAACAAAAATGGCATCATTTGATTCAAACGAAGATTTGGCAATCACCAAAGCATGGTACGCAGAAACTCGACTTAGACGTCCATCCTCCGAAAGGGAGGATTCCACAACCTTTTGGGCTAGGGTACACAACAAATTTAGCGGCGAGTTTGGTAATCCTAATGGAAGAAGTATTCAACAAGTCCATGAAAGGCACCTAGTCATCGAAAACGAGATACTTGCTTTTTTGGCTCTCCAACCTCGGATTTTTAACACTCGCCCCTTCACCTTGTCCATTGCGAATTTGTAAGCAATTTTGTGGTTTTTTTTACGCAACCCATGTTGTTTTATCTTCCAATGAAACACCACTAACATATGTAAGTTTGTTTTTGTGTTTTTGTAGCACGAAGTCATGAAAGCGCGCTACTTGGAGGAAAAGGGGGAAGCATTCGCTTTCGATGCAAGCTATCACTTCTTGGCAGAAAGAATCCCGAAGGATAACCCGGAATACTTGGATGTCGTATCGTCTTCGGATGAGGAAGATTGATGGCTTTAGCAGTTTTTTGTATAGGTTTTGTGGGTAGACCTCTATGCAAACCCTCCGTTTCAATCAATGTAGTAACAAAAATTGCATGAATAAAGTGAATTAGATCTTTAGATATTCTATTTTCTGTTTGGTATATGTAAATGTCGGCAGGGTTATAAATCCTGAACATGCCGGCTACACATACGCCGGCGCTGTCATAAATTATATGCATGCCGACTATATCATAGCCGGCGTTATAAGAGATATTTACGTGCCGACCGTAAGAATTTCGGCATAATCTTCATTCAAAGACCCTTCCGGCCACAAAATGGTCGGCGTTTTATTCATCCAAGGACCATGCCGGCTAAAATGGTCGGCATTTTATTTAAACAAATACCATGCCGGCTATATTATAGCCGGCACCTTATTCAAACCACGACCTTGCCGGCCTTGTGCATTTTCAAAACCAAAATTTTTTGATCGAAATCGAACCCATAAGGGAGATAAAAGATTTAATTTACTGAATTCATAATTTGAAAATTTTAATCTAAACTCAATTAATTAACCTAATCAGAATTTTTAGTGTTAATTAAATAAGGGCATTTTAGCCATTTAGAAAATACAAGGTTAAGGGGTGGCTTGGCTTTACTTCAAAATGACCATATTTTGTCTCATTGGGTATACCCCAATTAATCTGGGTATACCCTATTTAACGTGGCTCAGCTCAACAATATAATTTTTCAATACAGAGAAAGGGAGAGCGCTCAGAGATAAACAGCGAGAGCGCATTGAAAAGTGTTCTTGTTTATGATCTTTTGATAAAAAAAGAACCCTCATTTGGGGCATACATAGAAATTTTGGGGCATACATATGGATGACCCTAACTAGTGTGGGGTGATAAGGGATGTCTAATGAGTGGTTAAGTTACTTAAATACCCTTGATTAATTAATTAATTTTTAATATTACTCCCTCTGTCCATTTTTATCTGTCCTAATTTCTACTTTGGTATGTCCATTTTTATCTGTCCGCTCTATTTATAGATATACTTTTCCCTTAAACTATCAAATATACCCTTTCTTTTTTATAATTATAAAATCATTTTTAATATAAACTTAATTCAAAATCATAAATATCATCACCATATATAAGGAAAAAATCCATTCAATATTTTTTTATATTAATTGCCATTCCTTTTTTTAAATAAAAACATTTATGGGTAGTTACAAAATTCCTATTAGTCCCATATTAATTAGCTCATCTTGAATTGGGACTAATAGGAATTGGGACTAATAGGAATTGGGACAAAATTCCTATTAGTCCCATATTAACTACCCATAATCTAGTATTAATTTAAAGGAATGGCTAATTAATGATTTATCTAGTATTAATTTAAAGGAATGGCAAGTTTCATTCAATATTAGTCCCAAAATTCCTATTAGTCCCATATTAACTACCCATAAACTATAAGATAAGTAATTGATTAGTTCATATACATCATATTAGTCCCACCTTTCTTCTTGGTTAGCGGGTCATACCTTCTCTATCCGTCATATTACAAATTTTCTTGTACTTGACTCAAGAGGTAACTATGCTTAGGTGTTTTTGCGAGTTTTGCTTGTGAAAGTGATGGGTTGGTAAATGTCTAATTGGGATTGCATATCGAAAAGACTAGAAAACAAAACATATTTGTTCCTTGAATTTCTGTGTGGTTTGAGAAGGGTATATTAGTATTTGATTATGTTCATGATTTTGAATCCAAGTTGACTAGGTTTTTGTTTTACTTTGTTAATCTTTCAAAGTGATTTTAGTATTTGATTATGTTCATGATTTCTTGAAACAGTTATGTGGCTACTTCTGATTTCGTTTTTCCTATATCCACTTTTGACCATTGTTTGTCTATGGATGTAGCTCTTACGCTCAAAGAATGAAGAACATTCCTCTTAATACTAATTTGTCCTGTAGCTCATTTTGGACATAACTTGTCATGTAGCTCATCTTGTAATGTTGTTTTCTATTCTGAATGAAACTTGAGGTATAATGATTTATCTAGTATGCACATCTGCTGGAATATTTATGAACGCGCAATTGGGGGATAAAAAAAGTAATTGGGGGATATAGATTACTTCTCCCAACCCATGGTGTCTGATAAGGGGTGATTTTTGGGTATGAAAATACCAAAATACCCTTTGGTTAATTAAAAAACATTATGAAAATACCATAATACCCTCTCTACTAAAACAATAAAATCAAAAAACCAAAACATATATCCCCCATTTTCAGTTCTCAGTACCGGCACTGTTAGGTTTAGTTTTTGAAAAAAAAATTTCAGTGTTCTTCATCGTTCTTCATCGTTCTTCGTCGATTAATCGTCGATTCAAAAATTTCTTCGTCGATTAACCAACCCGAATCATTAACAATGCCTCCACGAAAGAAACCAAATGCCCAATCGAACTCAACATCATCGATTGCTGAACAAAAACAGGCGGAAAGACTTGCTAAGATTGCTCAAGAGCAAGAACACGAAGAAGCAACGTTATCGACGATCAACTACGGAAATATATGGCTTACGTGAGAAAGGTAAGTCATTTAAAACTACTTTGTAGGTGTTTAATTCGATGTATGGCAATGGGTTTAGGTTAGAATCGCGAAACCCTAACTGAAACAGTTGAGTTTCAGAGAGTACCGGCATTGAAATTCGTATGAATACAGTGCCGGTTTTGTGTTCCGGCATTTAATCTATGATGAATACAATGCCGGTTTACAACCCCAGAATAACCAGAGACTGATTATTCACTACCGGCATTCAATCTAGGATGAATACAGTGCCGGTTTTGTATTACCGGCAGTGTTTGATAATGATTCGTGTGTGCCGGTAGTATACTAAAAACATACAGAAGCGTTTAGAATTTGCCAACAGTACCGGCATTGTTTTGTGGATTCATTCTATGCCGGTGTTAAGTACCGGCATTTGTTTCTAATATTTCGAGCATGCCGGTAGTACTCTTAAAACACACAGGAGAGTTTATGAATTTGTCACCAGTACCGGCATAGATTTTTGGTTTCAGTACATGCCGGTTTTATGTACCGGCATTGTTGTTTAATAATTCGAGAATGCCGGTAGTGGACTTAAAACATACAGGAACATTGTCAACAATGCCGGCATAGATTATAGGTTTCACCTGTATGCCGGTAAAATAGTACAAACACTATCGACATCCAATGTTTATAGGAACATTGAACCGGCGTGGTTTATGTTAAGGTAGTCAATGCCGGTACCAAAACTGAAGGTGAGTTGTCTTATATTCATTGCTTTCCGTGTGCTTACGATATAGGTCAAAAGCAAAGGAAGCCAACAAAAGAAAAAATAAAGATGTTGTCACTAAGAGAAGAAGGAGGGACGGTCTTGATACTCCTCAATCTACTGCCTCCTCGAGGGAAAGATGAAGGTCGTAAGATTCGTTTGGGGGCTGGTACAAGAGGGATAATTTGGGAGAGTGGTGTTGACCGTAGTCGACTTGCAATCCGTGAGCACAATGAGCAAGATGAGCAAGATGAAGAGGAAAGTCAATTAGCAAGCCAAAGCGAAGTTGGTGGCCCAAGTCAACAACCAACACAAGACAATGGCAAGAAGGGGAAGGGCAACGTCAAAGTGAAAGTAAAGGGTTCTCACCTTCCTCACATTGATGACATGATTCCTGACCTTGATCGTGGTAGAATTTGGGGCGAAGCTCCGGAACCGAAAATACTATTTGGATACAAGGACTCGTGGGCTCGTACTATCTATCAAACCTATGTAAGCATTTTCTATCTTGTACATATGTATTGTTGTGTATTTATGTAAAATCTCTTAATTGTATTGTCTCTCCTAATTGTAGGATCATAAGAAGGCTGTGCGTGTTTGCCGAAACCAAGCCGCGGATGGTTGGGACTTGTCCGAGGAATGTGAAGAGGTCCAAAGAATAGTAAAGGATTCTGGTCTATATGCTTTGGTTGAAAATTATGTGAAGCCTAATTCTGTTATGTCAATTGCTTCGTCGAAAGGTATCATGGTGAAACCGATACCATGCACTTCCCTTTTGGGGAGATGACCTTCATCCCTGAAGATGCTCAGAACATTCTAGGCTTGAATGTTATCGGCAAATCAATTGCAGAAGGAGTTGAGTCTCTAGACCTAGAATGGTCGAAGTTGCACGGTCTGACTAACAAGCTATTTGGTTGGGACTACAAAACTTCTGTGGAGAGCTTTTATGAATCCACGTCTGGTAAGACAAAGACAATCAAGTTGACGCTTCTTAAGAAGAATTTTGAAAAGACAAAGAAAAGAAGTTTGGAGGATGGATGGGACCCTAAACAAATTCGTTATCTTCGCATTTGCTTACCTGTTGTACATCTTGGGAACTAGGGTATTCCACGACACCAATGGCAACGGGGGTTAGTGCAAACTACCTTCGATGCACTTGGATCCGTTGGAAGATGTCTATGGATATTCTTGGGGCACCGCGGTAATGGCACATTTGATGATGGAGATGAGAAGGGCCTCTAAGGCTAAAACCAACCAATTTGTCGGGAATTTCACTCTACTGCAGGTAAATTTGTTCTTAAACTTATGTTATTGTGTATATTGTTCATATGTACTCTTATCGTGAACTTAGAAACAAAACTTATTGCTTCACATTGGAATAGGTGTGGGCTTATGTACACTTCCCAACCTTGTTCAAGGCCTATCCCTCCTTGAAGATCATAGATCTTCCAGAACCCGATACGCCTCTAGCTAAGAGATACGAGTTCAACAGTACTCCAAAGCCCGGTAACATGGGTCGACTGATCGATATGAGATTGGCTTTGGACGCAATGAGTACCAAAGATGTTGTGTTCGACCCTTACAAGGAGGCTAGAGGAAACCGGCAGGTTTTGAGGTTTGGTAACGTTGCATTTTACCATGGGCCGTTGTTCCACCCAAAAGGATACGTTATGGCTAATCCTACGCGTGTGATGCGTCAACTTGGATATAAGCAATTAGCATTTTTCCAGACGGCCTCTTTTCAATGTTTTGAACTCGACCTGTCTCGGTGTTATTCAACTCCAAATCGGTTGCATGTAGAGTATGTTCGAAACCGGACCCAACAGATTGGAGGGATAGGGAACCACGTCGTTTGGTAGATTTTAGTCAGTGGGAAAAGTTGGAGATTGCTGAAAACGGTGATGAAGTTGATGCCGATTACATGGAAGAGTACCAGAATGGTCACATCCTTATGTCGTCCGCCCGGATGACGTCCAAGTTCCTCCCCAGAAAAACCCTCCAGTTCCAACTCCCGCACAGGCACCCCCTACGATGACCCAACTAAATAACACCGTTGGATTGCTTGTAAGTATTGTTAATTGCTTCGTCGTTTAATATACACATAATCATATATGTATACTAATTATGTGTTTGTTATATTAAACTAGCGGCGTCGGCTTGGCAAGTTAAAGAAGATGTTGGGTTGCAAATACCAGGAAGGAGAGGTACTTGTCCCTTGAAGAAATGAAGGAATTCGAGCAAAAGCTTGATAGAATTGAAGCAACCGACCCTAGTTCAAAAGCTTTGTTCGGGAAACTAGGAAGAAACCTGCCCAAAAGAAGCAAAAGACCCAGTGATTTAACTCTTTAGTTGTGTTTCTTTTTTTTGGATCGTGGTTGTCACATCTTGAACAATTCCAAACTTATTTTCGTTTGTACCTCGTGTTAAACTCTTTAGTTGTTAAACTCTTTGCTCTTGAACAATTCCAAACTTTGATAGCAAAATCAAGTTGGTTGGTTTATGTTGAGCGTGTTATCCTTGCAAGATTTATTTGTGACTATTTCCGGCATAGATAAATTAGGATAACAAAGCCGGATTTTGGTACCGGCAATGTTTAATATTTAAACATCAATGCCGGTTCTAATAAC
Source organism: Papaver armeniacum (assembly GCA_023531295.1). Lineage (NCBI taxonomy): Eukaryota > Viridiplantae > Streptophyta > Magnoliopsida > Ranunculales > Papaveraceae > Papaver > Papaver armeniacum. The sequence goes on along the minus strand of JAJJWW010008039.1, from coordinate 104,370 downwards.
CGGCGTTGAAAGTATTTATAAAACCATACCGGGACAAGAATACCAAAAATTCAATGTTCCTGTATAGATATTCAATGGTACCGGCACAGTAGTATTTTCTGATATCTATGCCGGTTTTCTGATAATTTGAAAATTTTCATAATTCTCAGAAAACCGGCACTGTAAAATTGAATACGTCCATGCCGGTACACTTCTTGTTTTGAATAAAAATTCATTTCGAATGCTCTTCTATTTTATTCCTAATAATTAATCTATTACATTGGATTTGAATCTTTTAATTAAAACATGCTAAAGATAATCTACTTCCATCCCTTTTCAACAATTACGGAACCTTTGAGCCTTTCTCGAACCTCTTCGAAGACATCGTCCGGGAGTGGGGTGTCAAGGATCAACTTCATTGGTTCTTCTTCTCTTTCAACATATTCCTTTCCCTTCATATAACACCCATCACACCCATCGATTGGCTTGCATTGGCCCTTGTGGTTTTCTCTTGACTCTGCTAGTTGAACAGCTTTGTCAAACCATTGAAACTCATCGCACTTTGGGTGATTCAAACACCTTAGAAACATTCTTCCATTTTCAGCATCATCAGTTTTTGCAATCCAAAACCGGCGTGTCCCATCACAGCTTCTACACTTTGAATAAATAAAAGGACAGTCCATGGCTAGATGAGAAGGCGACTTGCAAATTTGACACTTGCAATGATGACTCTGTAAGAGAAGATTATATTAGTCGGGGGTCATAGTAGTGAAGATCATATTGTTAGTAAATGTACTTACTTTGCAAATAGAGGAAGATGATGAATCCCCCATCCTTTGTGAAGCTTTAACCGTGCTTGCTTTCCTAAGAGAATGATTTTTGTTATTTGGATGCTGGTTTGTGTATAATTTTCCAAAGGAATGGGGGTATTATATAGAGATGAATCTCCAACGGTCTTATTTTTCAAAAAACTAGCCGTTTTTTTTTGAATTCATCAACTACCGGCATAGACGTTGTTATAGATTGAATGCCTTGCATCTACCGGCGTTTCAAAGTTTTTGAAACCATGCCGGTATAGGTTGCATATTTGTCGCAATCTCTGTTAAAATTTTTCCTATTACCGGCATTGTAAGCTTATCGGATACAATGCCGGTTGTATTCCTTAGGCGTTGTATTTCACATTACGACAATGCCGGTTCTTTGCGATTTTCTAAAAAAACTAGTCGTTGAAGTTTTTCTCTATATAAAGAGAGCTAATTCTTGGACCCAAATAGCAAAAAACTCGGGTTCTTATATATCTCCTTGAGAATCTTAACTTAAGAAACCCTAAACCCTAGAATAGTCATCTATAAATAGAACCTAATCCCACATACAACAAATGGCATCGTTTGACTCGGAGGAAGATTTAGCAATCACCCAAGCATGGTACTCCAAACTCGTCCTTCAACTATAGATAGCAAAGACGCGGGATTCCATGTGGTTGAAGATTTTTAGGAAGTTTGTTCACGATTACGGTAACCCGAAAGGAAGAACTTCTCAACAAATCGAGCAACGACACGACATCATCCTAAATGCTGTGGTTGAGTATCTAAAAATGAAGTACCGGATCGATAACGCTCATCACAATAGGTTGTCCCCCCAACAACTGGTAAGTATCTTTATGAATAATTACACAATCTACTATTTTTCAATTTTTATGTAACCAACAAAGTTTGTGTGTTGTTTTTGTAGCATGAAGCCGTGAAAACGCGTTACTTACAGGAAAAGGGAGAACCATTCATGTTTGAAGCCAACGTGAACCATATTGTAACCAAAGTCACTGAGTACCACCAGTTGGGGGAATCGGAAACGGATTCTTCTTAAGAAGATTGATAGTTTAGTGTAATTTGCTTAGGTTTTTAGGGTATCCAGTTAGGTATTTTGTAAGGTTTTGTGGGTATACCTCTATGTAAGCCCTCACGAGACTATAACTCGTCCACTTGGGCCACCAAGTGGTTTAAAGGCTTGATGCACGTGCTAAGTGCATTCGTTGTTCCGTCGACAAGGATTACGTTCGAAATAAATTATAGTTTATTGAATCTCGTTCCAAGAAATGAGTTAATGTTTTTAAGTTTATTTCCTTAAGATTATGTGGTCTATGTTATTTATTTCATCAATTTTCTTTCCTTATCCGGCATCGAAAAATAAACCAAAAAACTAGACCGTTACCTATGCCTCCGTTGAATTTGCTCACCAAGTACTTATTGCGGAATACCGGCATTGAATGGTTCCATTTTTCAATGCCGGCATTAAATACGGTTACAAACTCAAGTTATGTGGCAGTTACAAAACTCATTCATTCCACTTATTTGACGGTTACAAACTAATCTATCCCACTTATTTGGCGGTTACAAAATCCTTAATACCATGGTTTATGCGTCGAACTCTTACACACTCCTTCATTCTATTTAAGTGACGGTTTTAGAAAGGAAATCATTCATTCTCCATTTTTATAGAAAGGAAATAATTCGTTCTCTAACACAATGGGTCGTCGCAAACCCGGTGAAAAACCAATACCCAATCCTGAAGAAATCTGTTGATGATGGTGGTACATCGAAATCAAAAGCGCAAGAACCTGCTGAAGAGTCGATGGTGAGGCGAGAATAACAAATTTGCTTAGGTAAGTGATGTATATGTTGAATTGAAGTTTTTAATTTTAGGGTTTATCCCATACGAGAAAACACAAAGTGAAATTATGTTGTTTAGTCTTTGAAAATAAAATTGAAATTCAGTTGCATGTTTGAATGGCGGTAGAATACAATTTGAAAATCATGCCTGAATATATGTCCTGAATCCAGATTTTATTGCATGCCTTTACCGGCATACACATTTAATTGAATACCATGCCGGTTTTACCTACCGGCTTTGTTTGTTTCATAAATACTATGCCGTTTTTACGTGTTAAATTCTACGTACTAAAATCCACGATACGGCATTTAAGCTTACTTCTTAACAATGCCGGTTCTAAGTGCCGGCGTTGTCGTTATGTTAACTTACTATGCCGGTCTTCTGTTGAAAAAAATGTTCATTCTCCGTCCAAAAAATTAAAAGACAACCGGCATCATATATTAATTGATTAGAATGCCGCACCTATATGCCGGAACTCTGTTAAGTTCGATTTATGCCTAGGTTGTCATTATATAACTCGGTTTACATATTTTCGCATAGGTCTAGAGCACCACAAAAGAGCAAAGGAAAAGGCAAAGTCAAGTTTTAGAAGCAAAACGTAAGTCTTCTCGACATAGCCGTCCCGATCCGGCTCTTTGCTAAGGTCACGATTCGGGATCAACCTATAAGCTACCCAACCAGCGAGTGATGATGATGATGAGTGGGAAACATATCCCTGTACCCGAACAGCCGGTGGCTCTTCCTCACAAGCAGGTGGCTTAGGACAGACCGATGTTGGAGTTGAAGCCCCTAAGGATAATGAAAAGGCACCCCCAGCCCACTTTCCTGATAAGTATGACATGATTCCAGACCGCGATGATGGCAAACATTGGGGTGAACCGATAAACCCGCAACTCTTATTTGCCTACAAATACTCTTGGGCTCGCCGGATATATCAAACTTATGTAAGACGTTTGCATCTTGTTATTATATTATTTATCTGTGATCAAGTGAATGTAACTTACTTCGCTGTGTTTTTATAGGACCACAAGAATGCCTTCCGTGTTAGCCGCCATCAACAATCGGATGTATGGCCTTTGAAGCTTGAGTGTGACGCTGTTAAAGCTGTAGTCAAAGCATCTGGGTTGTATCCTGCGATAAAAAATTATGTGGCCACTGATACCGTCACGGCAAACTGCTTTTTGGAGAGGTTTTATGGTGAAACTGATACCATGCATTTTCCTTTTGGCGAGATGACTATCATCCCTGAAGATGTCCAAAGGATAATAGGTCTTGAGGTTCTCGGGAAACCCGTTAAGGTAGGAGATGACTCTAAGGACTTGGAATGGGACAAGATCTATGAACTGACTAAAAAGTTGTTTGGATGGGACAAGGAAACCACTTTGGCAAATATGTACAAGACTAGTCGTTCCCAGACAAAGACTATCACATTCGTCAAACTCGTTGAATTGTTTGGGAACACGAAGAACAAGGAATTGAATCCCGAACAAGTCCAGCAAACTGCCGCGGCTTATATGTTGTTCATCTTGGGCACAGCTATATTCCCTGACGCCAATGGTAATAGGGTGCATATGAACAACCTACAATACTTGGATCCTTTGGAAAAGGTTCATGAGTATTCATGGGGCACTGCTTTCTTGGCACATTTTTGGCAGAAATGCGTCGAGCATCTAAGGCGAACGCCCGTCAATTTAATGGGAATTTCACTGTACTCCAGGTATAGTCAACTACTTTTTTTTTTTGATTGTTGTGATTAAATTTGTTAGTTTCCAATTATTAAAGATTTTCATTGTCGTAGGTGTGGGCTTATGAACACTTCAAAAAATTGTTCAAACATTACAAAGGATTGAAGATTTTCACTGAATATCAAGAGAATAGGCCTATAGGTCAGAAATACTTCTTCGACAATACCCCAAGGCCAAATAACAAAAAACGGTTATTAGCAATGAGATTGGCTTTGGACTCGGTGGAGGTCCAAGATGTAGTGTTTGATCCATATAGGAATGCCAGAGGAGTTCACTTTCAACGGCGTGACAATGTTTCATTTTACAACGGACCGTTATTTCATCCAAAAGGATTTGTTATGCACAACCCTCGCAGTGTAATGCGCCAACTTGGGTACAAGCAGAAAGATCTCACGGATACATCTTATCAGAAATTCTCTCATGACTTTCCTCAATGCCAATCAAGTGAGAACCATACTCTCGTGGTTTACGACCCAAAACCTATTCTTGCACATTGGAGTGAAAGGGAAGAAAAAGGACTTGTGTTGGATAGGGCTGATTGGGAATTGGCTGAGAACGGTTATGAGACTGAACCAACCTTCCTAAGAGGCCATCGGAAGTTCACGCATCCTTATGTTGTACGCCCGGATATAGTAGTTGTTCCTCCACCACCAAAGACATGCCTCCACAACTCCGGAAACTGTACCCGCACTTGTACAGCTCGTTACGTTGTTGTTACGTACGTCTTGTTCATTACCATTCTTTTAATCTATGTCTATGAACTTATACAATCGAACATACTAAGTACATGTTTAAAATTTCCTTAACAGCGTCGGCGGATTGGAAATTTGACAAAGTTCTTTAAGAAAAAGAACACGAAAGGAGAGGTCTTGACCCCGAGAAAGAAATGCAGAACGTCGAGCAAAAGATGGACAAAATTGAAGATCCGAAGGCAAAAGACTTGTGGGGCGAAAGGAAGAAGAGGGTACAAAAGAAGCCAAGAACCGAGTGATCGTGTGTTTATTCTATAGTATTAGTTTGGTTTATGTTTGTCTGTGAGTCTTGAACAATGTGTTTGCTTTATTTGTTTTCGGTTTGGAACCACAAAACTTAGGAGTTTGTTCTTTTATACAGTGTAGTATTTTTATTATATTTTTTATGTTGTTAAATTTGTGTCAAATCCCCTAAATTTCAGAGTTTTTTTTTCATACCCGGCATGCTCGAGAACAGTAAACACAATGCCGGTTCTCTAAATGACAGAGTTCCGGCATTTATTTGTGTTTAGATACTATGCCGGTATCTGTAATCTCCATGATAAATACGATTTTGACAGAAAACCGGCACAGTACTGAGGTTAATGTCAATGCCGGAAAGGTCGCTGAATTCTCTGGAAGTTTTTTCATCATATCCGGCATTGTTTCAAACAAGATTCTACGCCGGTACACATGTTCCGGAGTAGACAATATAAAACACAACTATGCCGGCACTGGCATCAAAATATGATTTAATGTTTACAATTCACACTTCCAAAAAAAAAAAAAGAAAATTTTGCGTACTAGTGAACAACATACATCAAAATTATTCATCGTCGCTTCCACACGTATGAAGTTGCATCTTCTCCTCTGGGAGAGGTTTTTTTGATAAGGCCAACGCATCCCAAAGTTGGTGATTCTCCTCATACAATGCCATCCATCCCTTCCAGATATTGGGATCTAGAGCCTTGTTTTTAATCATCCCACAAACAGGTGGCAATGGACAATTTTCTCTGAGTTTTAGAATAACGAAATGATTACCGTTCACGAACGCCAAAACAACTCTTCTCTTCTTAAGGGATCCTTCGCATTTTTGCCACTTTGGGGTGAATGTACATTCTACGGTGGGGGTAAAATAATGAACAACACATCTAAATGTATCCGCCACCAGATGCCCACAAAGCGGCATTCTCATCCAATATTCGAAGGAAGAAAGTTCATCATTGTTCGGGCCCCAATACTTGAGCATGCATATCATCAAACCCCTCGCCTTCACCAAGCAATTGCTCATAAAAGCTCCTCTTGTTCACAAGTTGTTCGGCCATCCTCGTTCTAGCATATTTGCATGGTGTCATACCTCTACTAACCGCCGTGTCAAAGATTCCTAATTGTTCGATCCACGACATGATAGCCACAATTTCCATCTCCGTCGACATCATCCGTATATAAAATATACTCGCGAATAACCTCGGGAAGTTGGTCTATGTAAGATCGTATCTTGGTATGATAACTTCTAATTGTCCTACACTGTTGCGGGATCCTTATACATCTTCATATTACCCTTTTGTAACAATAATATACCAAACCATCCTCTCGCAATCTCTACACTTGCAATGTCTTCGATATGTGATGGGAGTCCGTACTTCCTTGGCCTACCCCTTCTCCTTCGAACTAAAACTACGTCAACTTTGCTATCACTTTGGTTTGTCACCTCCTTAGCCTCGTCACCTCGTTGTTCTTTGTCACTTGATGATGATACCTTTGGCGGCCTACCCCTGTTCCTTGGAACCTCCGCTAGATCGACTATGGGCATGGCTTCGGAATGCTCACCTTGTTGTTCTTTGTCACAAGATGATGTTACCTTTGGTATACCCCTTTTCCTTGGAACCTCCGCTAGATCGACTATGGTCATGGCTTCTGAATGCTCACCTTGTTGTTCTTTGTCACAAGATGATGTTACCTTTGGCGGCCTACCCCTTTTCCTTGGAACCTCCGCTAGATCGACTATGGGCATGGCTTCGGAATGCTCACCTTGTTGTTCTTTGTCACAAGATGATGTTACCTTTGGCGGCCTACCCCTTTTCCTTGGAACCTCCGCTAGATCGACTATGGGTATGGCTTCGGAATGCTCACCTTGTTGCTCTATTTCACTGGATGATGATACCTTTGGCGGCCTACCCCTCTTCTTTGGAACCTCCGATGAGTTGGCTTTTGGTGTGGATACGGATTCTGGGTTAGTTGTTGACTTAGCGGTTCCTTCCAAGGCCTACCTCTTTTGTTTGGAACCTGCGCTTCCACGAACCTTTGTTCCGAAATCTCACATGCGGTTAGATCTCTTTTCTTACTTGCCGCGAGTTCTTCTTCACGTTGAGTCATTTCTTTCAATTCTACCCTTTGTTTTTTCCTTTTTGTTTTAGTTTGTGGTCTTCCGATTGGATCTCCCTTTCTTGGCTCTTCGCTTTGTGCGATCCATGGACGAGCAAGTAGCCTTAGTTGGCTCAACAAGACTTGTCGGCTTACCGAGGTGCCACGAGAGTAAGCTTCGAAGAATTCCTTTGCTTCGTTCGTATCCCATGGAGATTGCCCGGGATCTCCCGAAGGGGGAGGGTCGAAAGATAGTTGCTTCCAAAACGGATCAATAACCTCCAAAGGTATCAGTTTTTCATACTTAACAAGCATATGACGACATGGAAGCCCCAATGAAGACATGTCGGGACAAATACACACATCACCCGGTTTTCCGTAATTTTTCTCATATTCCATTTGTCTCATCATATGTTTTATTGCCCAATGAGAGACGTTGAATTCTATTCCTTGGAGAAAGTTACCATAATGAAGAAATGGAGTCAACCTATCCATTGAGCTTTTCTCAAAAGCCTCCTTGATCCTATTGATATCTTGCTTAAAGTATTGCTCCATTGCCTCGGTGACTGTAACCACATTGCCTTGACCGGACTGGATGAGATCTTTAAATCTCCCATGAGCGGCCTCAGCTGCACTAGTTGCTTCCGTCTTGAAGTGTCTATACCGGTTTGTCCATGCACGTACAAATCTTTCCTTGAACTTATCCAACCATTGAGTCCGACAATACCAGACGGCGGTCGGATAAACTTCGTTCCAATCGGCAATGAACTTCTCCAATCTCTTTTCGTACATAACCTCGGTAAGAGACCAATAAACTTTCTCCCAATCTTTTAGAAATTCCAACCACTTTTTATGATTTTCCGCATGTTCTTTGTCCACTCGCTCCTTTATCTTGCCTCTCTCATCTTCTTCTTCTTCGGGGGATAGTTTGTTCTTTCGAACATCTTCCTCTAGTTGTACCATCATTCTCTTCTTAATATCCGCCTTTGCGGGTTCAAACAAGGCATGGCAAGTTTTTATCACATTATTACGTATATGATATGTACATAGGAAATTTTGTGCGTCCGGAAAGACGTCGGATATTGCTCTCATTAATGCGGCATCGTTATCGATTAGATGACCCTCGGAAGTTGATTTTCCCGGAAGAACAACTTCAATTGTCGTAATGCCCAATGATAATTATGGTCCCTCTCGTTTTCCATTAAACACCAAGCCAATGTGAATGTTACCTTGTCCGAGGTTTGCCCAACGATGTTGAACAACGGCATATTGTATTTGTTTGTCTTGTAGGTGCAATCCATCAAAAGAACACCACAACATGTATTTGCCAACTGTGAAAGCAACGGATGCGAAATGAATATTTGAAGGGGCTTGTTGTCGGGCCCTCTTTTAATGATACGCGTGTAGTTGTGATCCCAAGCTATCTTCTCAAATTCTTGCATAACGGACCTCCCTTCCCATTCCACCCTTCTAATAGTTGCTTGTGCACTATAAATTGTACGTAGAGAAGACACGTTAGTCTCGTCCTTTTCCTTGAAGCCTCTGAGAATTTGTCTCGGTTTGATAAGTGCTTTGGTCAATCTCTTTACATCCTCGAACTCGTCAGGTTTTAGCTTCGCAACTAAGGAGTGACCAACAAAATCTTTCGGATCCCGATGGTTATGACAGCCACACGAAACCTCACAGTCCCAATTGTTCATGTCATTTAAACGGAATACAAGCTTAAAAGGGCAATCATTCTTCCTCGTACGAGTCTTGTATACCCTATTAGTCTTCTTTGGATATACATAATCCTTTCTCTTGTGGCTATTCTTCTCCTTGTATTTCCCACTTCTCTCGCAAGCCATCTCAAAACGCCTATTCGAACCTTCGGTGTTCCTCACCAACACACACATGTTCTTAAGAGCCGTCTCTTTAGCCCAAGCGATTGCTTCCTTTCGATCGAGTTATTCCCTACATAAGAACAATTTCGCATTCATTAGAAGGTTCACTACTAGCAATCCATTAGTAATGTTCAAGATACTAGGTGAAAAGTATTATTTGGTCACATACTGGGAGGGATTTTATAGCATTCCGACGTATCCCGATAAGGTGGCTTTGCATTTGTTGGATCAATATATGGCACCACCTAAGGATCGAATGAAAATTAGTTCCAAACAACATTAAAACACTATGCCGGATAATTGTACCGGCATGCTCGACAATTGTTCCGGCATAGTTTAAGTTTACCAAAACGGAAGACCAAATTTGAAACCTATTCCGGCATATGTGTTTCGTAAGACTACAACGCCGGAAGCAAGGATGCCGGCATTATCGTAACATATTGTTCCAAGCCGGTACATAATTCCGGCATTAAAAAATAATCGATATTGAATGCCGGAATTTAGCTTTGGAAAACATTTATTCCTGCATGGTTTTTTGTAGGTACCGGCATTGAAAAGTTGTAACTTAACAACGCCGGTTTCTTTGCTTAGGCATTATCGATAGTGATGATACCACGCCGGTACTAAATTCCGGCGTTAATGTTTATTAAGTTTCAATGCCGGTTTTTGGTTTGGGATGGAATTGTTTCCTGTATGTTTTTCATTCAGTACCGGCATGGTAAACGATCAATGTAACCATGCCGGTTGAATATTCCGTAGTATATTCCTTGGTAGGTAAAAAGGTTACCTATGTACCGGCATAGTTTTTTGGTAGAATACTATGCTTAGGTTTATAATTCAAATTGGGGGATATCAATTAACGGCATGGTCGTAGTATGAATACCATGCCGGTATCTAGATAACCGGCATGGTATTCATACACCTACCATGCCGGCACTGAGGTTTTTCAGTTGAAAAAATGGCGGGTTTAAAGAAAAAATTTGATTTTTCGACATCTTAGCAGCTTTACCTGTGTGTTGGGGATGCTTGTATGTTGTGCAAGTTTACTTTCTTGTGTTGGTTCTTCAAGAAACTCTCCATACTCGTCAAAATCATCATCCAAGGGTGTTGGTTCCACAAATACTTGCAATTGAGAATTGTTGTCGTTAGGCAAGATTCAAGATATGCTCCTTGTTGTAGTTGAGATAAAGATTCGGCGGCGGCAATGCAATCCTCTCTTCACAATCATCTTCCATTTTCCACAAAAAAATTCTCTCTCAAAATATTTTTCCTCCTACTCTCACCTCACTCACCCAAAAACAAATAAAACACACACTAATCATTTATAAAAAATCTTAAGATTTTTACTAATTATTATTAGTCACTAAACATGATTAGTGAGGGGTAGATTAGGATTTAAAAAAATACTAAGATAAGGGGTGACCCCGAATTGATATTTGGACTTTTTTTTTTGTCCTTTTCCTATATCCCCCAATTACAAATTTTATCCCCCAATTACGTGTTCATTCAAGGTTCTATTGCAGTCTGTTTATGTACTTACTCCTTTCAAAGTGTAAATCATAAACTGGGCCACATTGTTTGTTGTGCGGTTGAAGGAAAAATTGAGCACCCTGATACACGGTTCCCTCTTGGATTTCTTCCAAAGAAGAGAGCTGCTCGTTTGCTTCTTCGATGTAATCTCTGTCTTAAAACTTGGACTGGCTATCATTGTTTAGGTAAATTTCTTATAGATCGCATACTTGGTTGCTGCATTATCATTTCTTAGGATTTTATCTTTTTCTGCATATATATTTTCTGGATTTTATACAACTTGTGGTAGTGAACAGTGGTAGTGAACTGAATATACTACAATCTCTTGACTGTTTGGAGTTCTAGTGTGAAAAGAATCGCAGCGTTTGCTTGGTAGCTTTAGTCTTGAGGGTGAATAACTGTAAAGTTAAACTAATATGTAGGGTTCTTATTTCAAGTTTTTGAATTATTGTCCTGCATGTTCTCATTTTATTTATATAAGTAGTTGGTTGATGCCAAATGCTGTGTGAAGTATGTAATGTTAAGAATTCCATCTCATTTGCTATAGGTACAGTGAGTGATAAAAAGCATTTCGGGATACTTCATGTGTTTGTGCTTCCATTGTTAACAAGGAGTGAAACTTGCATCAGGATATCATTGTTGACTGCTACATCCTTATTCCATTAGGAATCAGACAAGGATCAGAAGAAAAACAATCATGTAGAGAAGGGAGATGTAATGAAATATCTGCAGAAAAGAATACTGGGCTCCAAGAGAGAGATGTACATACTAGCTTCTCTTGGTGAAGCGAAGTCTATGAAGGTACCTGAATATTTTAAATTCAATAATTTTAGTCGTTTCGAGAAGTACTTACCGGTACCTATTTTTTTCCAGGTTTATTTTAGTCGAGTATAGAACCAATGCTCAGGGCCCGTGTATCATGATAAATGATGCGTGTCGTAGGTGCAATCAAATTAATTCAATATTTCCACTCAATTAAAAATAATATAATGGAAGTCAAGTTCGTTCCCACGAGGAGCAAGTGATCTTTAGTTGTAAAAGTTGTCACGAAAGGGGGGTGTAAAAAGCAAAATAAAAATAAAGAAAGCAATTAAAATCGAAAGTTGAAAGATGAAAGCAATAAGAGAGAGAAGATCAAGGAATCCTTCTTCGTTACGAAACAATGATTAAAGTTATGTTCTTTTCTACTTGTTATTAGTCACAGATTATCACCAACCGTAGGATAGCGAGTCCGCTTAGCTAGCCCCAAAATCCCTAATTTCACCGAGTAACAGTCCGCTTAGTTATCGATTCTATTCAAAAGAACCACCTTGAGGTCCGCTTACAAGATGTAATTCCCGCAATGCATTAAGATTTATGAATTTAGGTTTAGTACTAGTAGTTAAACTCGGTTCGCTTGGTTCACTTTCTAGCGTTGTTTCTACACACAATTGCTCCACGGAATCCCTCCGCAAGGTCTCGTGTTTTCTACTTGTGTAAAGTGTCGAGAACGATTACGTATTCCCTAACTTATACTAGATATAGATCAATTAACAAATCAATTTAGCGTGCACTCCAAACAATCTATCAATCAATCATGAATGTCTTTAAGATCACTCCTATTAGTAAAAACAATCGATAATCATGTGAAAAATCTCAAGATAGAATTGAAAACAAAAACTCAAATCATGTTAAGAACTAGGAATTCATCCTCAATCAATAGAAAAATTAGCTACTCATGTTTTTGAAATTCACACAAATAATAATAATTAAAAGAAGAATTTTCAAATTCACACAAGTAATTAAAAAGAAAAATCTTAGAAAAGCAATCAAAAACACAATTGATGTGTGTGTAGAGAGGTGTGTAGAAGTTGTAGAAAACTTCTCTATTTATAGGCTTCAATATTCTCCATATCTTCTAAGGATTAGAATCCTTTTCCTATTGCAATTCAATCTCCAAATCCAAGCTTTTCTCAACTCTTCCACCTTCTCTTTCCAAATTTGAGTCCAATTCTCCATCCAATTCCTAGCCCAAGTCTTCATACCCATGAGAGAAGTCCATAGAAAGTTCTGGAATTTTGCTCGCCGGAAAATTGGGATTATGGCCGGAATTTGGCCGGAAAACGTCGCCGCCGGCCACCTGAAAATTTCTGTCGTCGGGAGAATATTCGACGGAATATTCCGTCAGTCCACCGTTAGGACTAACGGTCAAACGAGTCAACCGTTAGTCAACAGTCAAAGGGAAGAAGAAAGTCGACCAATGAGTCAGCCTGGTCCGACTCGGTCTTAGCCTACCGAGTCACCGAGTCAACTCGGAGTCGGACCGAGTCGGTGATCCAACTCGGTCCAAACCACTTTGCACAGGCCAAAGTCTTGTGATGCACAATCCTTGTGCTTCACTCAATACCTACTCACCATGATGGCTACTTCCTCACCGCATCTTCATCCCCTCAGTGCCATCACCTATCTTGCAAGCCTTGCCACCGATGCACCCCAATACCACCAACTCGCCACTTCATTTCAACCACCGCAGCCGCCTCTTCCTGCCAATTCACAAACTCAAATCATCAGCACCACATTGCTACTGCCACCTCCCTGTAACAACACATTCAACCTGCCATTTTCCATTCATCCAGCAGCACCAGCTCAGCCACATATTTCAGCTCCTTGTAATACCAATTCTCTTCTCAGGCCAATTCCTGCTCTACAACTTCAATGCTCATAGCCCTGTAATAAACTCAACCTGAGCCATAGCTTCCCTGTAACTCTTGGCAACACAATTGCCTTTATTTCCTTTCATTTCCATGACCTCCTCCACTGAGTCTTGCTATTGCACCTGCAGTTCCAACCCAGAGTCACACTTTCACTCCTGCCAAGCCTCACATTGCCCTGTATCCTCCCAACTCACTGCATTTCCCTTGTCACAGCACAGTCCCACCACTTGAGCCTCAATCCCTGCAATCATCACAATCCCCGAATCCATCCATTCACCACTGGACTCGAGCTTCATAAACTGCCACTTCAAACTGCAAACCACCAGGTTCAGGCCAACACTAGCTTGGTCTTGCTGCATTTGTATCTTGCTCTTCTCAGTGTCTAACTTTGATCCACCAAAAATCCAACATAATCCATTTCCTGCCAGCTCCAACAGCACCAGCTTGCCTGTCATCTTCACTTGTGCATCTTCAGATCCATCTTGAGCTCATCATAATCACCCTAGACCCCTGTAGCATTCAGCTCATTCACCACCAGATCAAAGCCTAGACCTGCACTGTTAAACTCTCTTCCTTGCTATGACCACCATGTTCTGTTCTTCTTCAGTCGACCTCAGAGCATAACAGCAAACCCTAAGTTCCCAATTCATCAAAATCAAACCAAATTTACTCGAGTTTAACCCATCTTTCATTAACCCTAGCAGAACTAAATTCACATCTCAGATTCCATTAAAGTCGCCATTCTTCCATCAGATTCATCCTCCACTTAATTCATCTTCAATTTCGTCCAATACCCACTGTTCTTGAGCCTAGCAGACGCTCAAATCAAACTCATCTTCTACAGCTCCCTGAGAAACAACCTTCTCTCCTGATGGCAGCATTAACTGTCTCTTCCAACATGAATCAATTCTCTCATCCTCCATTTAGCAAAGGATTTGAGATTCTCTATTTTCTTCCAATTTCTCAGGACATCACTTTGCAAAGCTGACCATGGCTGAAATTTGTTCTAGCTCTCAGGTGTAGAAAAATAAAAGAGAAGAAAACCCAAAACTCGAGTTAGGTTTAAGTTAAAGGGGCGGGTATGGATCCGGGTACGGGTTTAGGATATGGAGCAGGGTATGTGGGCTTGGGTCAGAGTTTAGGGTGTGGGTGGATTTAAACACCCACCATAAGTACACCCCATTAGTGCAATTTTCACTCCCTTCTTTTGGATAAGGGACACCTCTTTGACCTCCCCTTAACCTTGGCTGAGCTCCATATAGTATTCCCTCCTTCGTGAAATGACAATTTTACCCTTTTTGCTCAATTTGAGTGATTTCTTCTTCTTTTCCTCCGCGCGACTCCAAAGTAGCTACAAAACTCAAAACATGCGTAAAATACATAATTTACAAGAAAAATAGCAAAGAAAGCATAAACTCGTAAAGTAAATACGGTGTATTCTACACCTATCAAATTCCCCCACACTTAGACTTTGCTAGTCCTCGAGCAAATCAAACTAAAAACTCACAACTTCAAAGCGTTCAAGCGTCACAAGCATCCAAAGAGTTATGAAGACATAGAATTTACTGCATCTTTGGTAATAAGAAGTTAGAAATACTAAAGAACATATTCTCGTTCTTAAATGTTGAGTGAGAAATAACCACACCATAATGAGAGAATGCGTGTTTGAGAAACGATCAATAAGCATTTCGCCTCGACTCTCGCCCTCACCAAAAAGGATTTTATGATAATTGCACTCAAAAAGACAACTTTTTTTATGGTTCTCACATGTGTGCAAGTAGGAATGAAGATAGAAGTCCTGCATCACGTTGAATGGTGGGAAGGACAACGTCCGAAATTTTGAAAAACCCACATCTTTTAATATTTTGAAAAACCATTTTTCTGACGATCTCTAAGAAAGGAAATCAACCATTTTTATCGAGGATGAGATTACTTACTCACCTTCACATCCGATCGCCAATTATGATAACACCACTCTCTCCGGCATCCAATAGAAACGTCTTCCGCTCCTTATCTTGATCTTCATGGTCTTTGTCTTCGGTTTCAACTATTGATGATAAACCCTTGAATTTCATAAATCCTTAACAATTTGTAACCTTTACCTTGAAATCCTTGTCGCTTGAAACTTTCTTATAGATTTTCCTTCCCCACGGCTTATACAAATATTTCTCTTGTTTTTCTCTCTTCTTTTTTATTATTTTTCTTTCCTTTTCTTTTCTTTTCTTTTTTTTTTCAATTTTTTTTTTTTTTTTTTTTAAAAAAGAGAAATTAAATACAAAAATAAACCATGGCCGTGGAAGAAGTATTTTACCGCTTGATTCTTCACAACTTGTATCGTCTTGAAATCATAAACTTCAAAAATTTTCACCTTTTACTTTTCTTCGCTTTCATGAATAAGTCTTCATACTTGGATATAAAATTACCTCATTATATTGTAAGTCCTCAACTTATATGTAAAAATCCGCTCTTTTGTATGTTGCTTTACTTGTATTTGAAATTTGCTCTTTTTCTCGTTTTGTTGCTTATAAACCTTAAACTTTTCCAACTTTCCTTGTAGATTTTGATGTCGCTCCTTGTTGATGACGAATGTGTTTCTATGGATCCGTTGTTGTCGAGAGAGAATGGTGCTAACTGCAAATCGAACTACAAGAAGGAAGCTTTCATCCATGGACGTCACCCTCATGATTGACAAAATTAGCACTCAAGAGATCAAAGAGTAGTGCTTCTATTGGTGGGAGGTTGGGTAGCTCACCATTCTACCCGGAATTAACTTACGGTGACACACACTCAAAAGAAGCTCTTTAGTAAATGGAAGAATTCTGGTCGGTGCCTCTCATGATATGAATACGGGTAGTCTCCACTAATGATTGATCGGAACTCTAATAACGCCTTTCTCCCGCACCAAATTCGCATCACCGGCATGATTAAATCCATTATTTAACACTCAAACAAACAAGAAATCCGAATGTAGTTCTCTAACATTTCCAAGTTCAATTATGTCGGTCAAAATCTCTATGTAAACATACCTAGAAGTATGCTTGGTGACTCTAAAATCTTTAAAAGTTGGAATTTTTATGTAAAAACTTTTTTTTTTTTTTTCAAAATTTTTTTTTCATTTTTTTGTAATTTTTGTTTTAAAAACATGCTTAACCACTCCCCCACACTTAAACCTTACATTGTCCTCAATGTAATTGAATCCTCCTAGTAAAGTCAAGGTGGGAAATTTTAACATGATAAGAAACAAGAAAAAGAAATAACAAAAAGCAAAAGGATAAGAAATACAAAACCGATGGGTTGCCTCCCATTAAGCGCTTGTTTTAAAGTCGACGGCCCGACTTAGCTCTCGCGGCACATTACTCCTCCAGAGGGGAGTGCATCTTGAAGTCCAATTATGTCCACATGCTCCGTCGGAAAGTTTTCATAATATGGCTTTAACCTATGGCCGTTGACTTTCAATTGTTGTCCTGTTTTTTCGCTAACAATATCAACTGCACCATGAGTATAAACATTAGTAACAACAAATGGTCCCACCCAACGGGACTTAAGCTTACCCGGAAATAAACGTAAACGAGTATTAAATAAAAGAACTTTTTGCCCCACAACAAAACTTTTCCGAAATCATCTTGTCATGAAAAAGCTTAGTCTTTTCCTTGTAAATCCGGGCACTCTCGTAAGCATCATTACGTATCTCCTCTAGCTCATGTAGTTGTAACTTCCTTTGTTTCCCCACTTCATCATACTCCATGTTGAATTTCTTTATCGCCCAATAAGCCTTATGTTCAAGTTCAACCGGAAGATGACAAGCCTTGCCATAAACCATCCTATATGGAGACATACCAATCGGTGTCTTATACGCCGTTCTATACGCCCAAAGTGCATCATTGAGTTTAAAGCTCCAATCTTTCCTTGTGGTATTCACCGTTTTCTCAAGAATGGACTTAATCTCACGATTCGAAATTTCCGCTTGTCCACTAGTTTGTGGATGATAAGGCGTACCAATTTTGTGTGTTATGTTGTACTTCTTAAAGAGAGCGTGGAAAGCCTTCTTGAAATGTGAGCCTCCATCGCTTATCACCACTCTTGGTGTTCCATGCCTATTAAAAATGTTTTTCCTTACAAAATCACAAACAACTTGAGAGTCATTAGTTTTGGTGGCTCTAGCTTCCACCCATTTCGAAACATAATCAACGGCAAGAAGTATATAAAAATTCCCATTCGAATTGACAAAAGGGCCCATAAAATCAATACCCCACACATCAAAAATCTCAACGGCGAGAATTGGTGTGAGTGGCATTTGATTTCGAGCACCTAGATTGCCCGTTCGTTGACATCTATCACACGATTTACAAAAAACATATGAATCTTCAAACAAGGTGGGCCAATAAAATCCACTCTCGAGAACTTTGAGAGCGGTGCGCTTAGATCCAAAGTGGCCACCACATGCAAAAGTGTGGCAAAAAGAGAGAATGGATTGAAATTCGGAATTAGGCACGCACCTTCGCATTATTTGATCAACGCCATATTTCCATAAGTATGGTTCATCCCACACATATTGCTTAGCTACCTTCTTAAGTTTCATCTTTTGGAAGTTAGACATTGTACTAGGTACTTTCCTTGTCACCAAGTAATTCACTATATCCGCATACCAAGGAGTTGATTCTTCCATGGAAAAAAGTTGTTCGTCCGGAAAGCGGTCATGTAATGGAAGTTCCTCTTGAGACATAACAAGTCTACTAAGATGATCCGCAACGGTATTCTCCACACCCCTCTTATCACGAATTTCTATGTCGAACTCTTGTAACAATAGGATCCACCGGATTAATCTTGGCTTAGCCTCTTTCTTCTTTATTAAATGTCTTAGCGCGGCATGATCGGAATACACAATAACCTTTGTACCCACCAAGTATGATCGAAATTTTTCCAAAGCAAAAACTATAGCCAATAACTCCTTTTCCGTGGTAGAATAATTGATTTGTGCATCATTGAGGGTCCTAGATGCATAATAGATAACATGGGACAACTTGTCCACCCTTTGACCCAAAACGGCTCCAACCGCATAATCACTAGCATCACACATTAATTCAAATGGAAGATTCCAATCCGGTGATTTGATAATCGGTGCACTTGTCAACATCTCCTTTAATTTGTCAAAAGCATCCTTGCATTCCTTGTTGAAGTCGAAATGTACCTCCTTTTGTAATAACTTGCACATTGGCATGGAGATTTTGGAGAAATCCTTGATAAACCGCCTATAGAAACCTGCATGACCAAGAAAAGAACGGATTTCCCTCACCGAAGTGGGATATTGTAAGTTTCTTATTAAATCTATCTTTGACTTGTCCACTTCGAGCCCTCGAGAGGACACAATGTGACCAAGTACTATGCCGTGGTTTACCATAAAGTGACATTTCTCCCAATTAAGGACAAGGTTTGTGTCTATGCATCGTTTAAGAATTAGTTCAAGGTTATTTAAACAACCATCAAAAGAATTGCCATAAACACTAAAGTCATCCATAAATACCTCGATGATGCGCTCCACATAATCCGAGAATATACTCACCATGCATCTTTGAAAAGTAGCCGGCGCATTGCAAAGGCCAAACGGCATCCGTCTATATGCAAACGTTCCAAACGGACAAGTGAAAGTGGTCTTCTCTTGGTCCTCCGGTGCAATAACAATTTGATTGTATCCCGAATAACCATCCAAAAAGCAATAATAAGAATGCCCCGCTAACCGCTCCAACATTTGATCAATGAAAGGTAAAGGAAAGTGATCCTTGCGGGTTGCGGAATTAAGCTTTCTATAGTCAATGCACACTCTCCAACCGGTTTGAACTCTTGTAGGAACAAGTTCATCATCTTGATTTCGAACAACCGTGACTCCGGATTTCTTTGGTACCACTTGAACCGGACTTACCCACTTGCTATCGGAAATTGGGTAGATTACCCCCACACTTAGCAATTTGAGTATCTCTTTTTTTCACAACCTCCATCATGGGAGGATTGAGCCGACGTTGAGCATCACGTACCGGCTTCACGTTCTCTTCCATTAGAATCCTATGCATGCACATGGATGGACTAATACCTTTGATGTCCGCAATTGTCCACCCAATAGCCGTTTTGTGCTCTTTCAAGACTCTAAGCAAACGGTCTTCTTGCACCGGTGTGAGGTTCTTAGAAATAATCACCGGAAGCTCATCTCCATCTCCCAAGAAAGCATACTTCAAAATGATCCTAAGCGGCTTCAATTCTAGTTTGGGCGCCTTCACAATAGATGGTACAAGTACTTCATCATTCACGGGTAAAGAAATATAAGAAACATCACCCTTTTTAGCTTCTTGCAATGTCGCCAAAGCACCACACATCTCCACCAATTCCTTGGAGATTTCAACATCCAAGTTAGACAAGCCATGGACATCCAATTCAATGCTCTTTGCAACACCACATCAAGTTCATCCTCTTGGTTCAATTCCACCATTTGTTGCGCTAATGAATCAACCACATCAATGGAGTAAACGGAATGCACATCACTTGGGTAGCGCATGGCTTCAAATATGTTAAAGTGTATTATCTCCTTGTCGAATTCCATAGTGAGTGTACCCTTATCAACATCAATCTTCGTCTTTGCGGTCTTCATGAATGGCCTCCCAAGAAGTAAAGAAGTAGATGCTCGGTTCTCATTGTTGTCCATATCCACCACAAAGAAGTTTACCGGAAAAATAAGCTCATTTACTTGCACTAGCACGTCTTCTATAAGCCCCTTTGGATATATGTTAGACTTGTTTGCCAATTGGATAATAACTCTTGTTTCTTTCAAAGGTCCAAGATTCAAGGAGTCATATATTTCGGCCGACATCACACTAATGGAAGCTCCCAAATCAAGTAAAGCATGTTCAAACCTTTGTTTACCAATAGTAATTGGCACCGTGAAACCACCGGGATCCGTGCACTTTGTAGGCATCTTCTTCAATAGCATAGCCGACGCACTCTCGCCAACTTTAGTAATTTCATTATCAAGCAACCTATCCTTCTTGATGCATAATTCCTTCATGAACTTGGCATACCTTGGAATTGTCTTGATAGCCTCAATGAATGGGATGTTGATTTCAATTTTCTTGAAGATATCCATAAGTGCCTTGTCTTGAGCTTCTTTCTTGGATTTAGCAAAACGACTAGGAAAAGGAGGTGGAGTAGTGAAAGTAGAAACCGGTTCCTTGGATTGGTCGTTTGGTGTGGAATTCTCCTTTGGTGCGGTTTCCTCCTTGTCATTGACTACCTCTTCACTAACTTCCTCATGATAGCTTGGACCCTCCACTTGCCTTCCACTTCTTAAAGTAACCGCATTAACATTCTCTCTTGGATTCACCAATGGTTGTGAAGGAAGTTTTGTGGAAGCTTGAGATTTCAATAAATTCACATCGGTCGCCAATTGTCCCATTTGAGTGTGTAAATCCTTGATAGCCGAATCGGTCTTTTGTTGATTTTGTTGAAACAATGACGTAATACCTTGCATCATGACATTAAGCTTATCATCAATTGAAGATCCTTGTTCTTTCACTTGAGGTTGGAATTGTTGATAACCACCTTGTTGTTGAGGTTGGAATCGTGATTGTTGAAAACCACCTTGTTGTGCATATGGATTAGGAGCCGCTGCTTGCTTGTTTGCATAACTAAAGTTGGGATGATCCTTCCAACCGGGATTATAGGTATTGGAGTATGGATCGTACCTTGGCCTTTGATTTGGATATAAAGCATTCACTTGTTCGGTCTCATCATCCGGAATAATTACCGCGGCCATCCTTTGCATCATAATCTCCATGTTACTTATTCTTTGATCAAGATGTGACGAAGAATCACTAACTTCATGCACTCGCCTAACCGTTGGTTCATCCCTTGTGTAGAATTGTTGCGAGTTTGCCGCCATACTTTCAATCAACTCTCTAGCTTCGGTCAAAGTCTTGTTCATTAGTGCACCACCACCCGCGCGTCAAGAAGAGACCTATCACTTGAGTGGAGAGCTTCATAGAAGTATTGGAGTATCATAACGTCACTAAATTGATGGTGTGGACAACTTGCCACCAACCTCTTGTATCGCTCCCAACATTCATACAATGATTCTCCCACTTGTTGTTTCAATCCACAAATTTCCTTGCGAATTTGAGTAGCTTTGGATGCGGGAAAATATCTCTCGAGGAAAAGTTTCTTCATCCCATTCCATGTTGTGATACTTCCTAAGGCAAATAATATAACCATTCCTTAGCATTACCCGCCAAAGAAAACGGGAAAGCTTTCAACAATGCTCCATCCGCATTAGTCTCCTATGGAAGCATAGCCATAACTATGGCATAGAAGTCCATAAGATGTTTATTTGGGTCCTCATTCACCATGCCATGGAACTTTGGTAACTCTCTAATCAACCCCTGGCTTGATTTCGAAGGTTGAGTTAGTTTGGATACACCATTGTTGTGTATCAAGCTTGTGAGAAGCTAGGTCCTTTAGTGTACGATCGGCCATTGTGTCTTCCTCTTTGTCCGAATCACTTGATGAAGAAGGAAGTGGAGTGTTAATCGCTCGAATGAAATCCTTTAGTTGAGTGCCGGATCGAAGACGTATTGGACTCGGTCTACCCCCTTTAAGCATTCACCAAAGGTATAACACCCGAAATAAGATTCTCACAAACTAAGTTAGATACGGTAAAGAATCTAACAAAGCAAAAAAATAAAAACAACTAAAAAAAATCGCCCCGTTGCTCCCCTAAGAACGGCGCCAAAATTTGATGCGTGTCGAGGTGCAATCAAATTAATTCAATATTTCCACTCAATTAAAAATAATATAATGGAAGTCAAGTTCGTTCCCACGAGGAGCAAGTGATCTTTAGTTGTAAAAGTTGTCACGAAAGGGGGTGTAAAAGCAAAATAAAAATAAAGAAAGCAATTAAAATCGAAAGTTGAAAGATGAAAGCAATAAGAGAGAGAAGATCAAGGAATCCTTCTTCGTTCTACGAAACAATGATTAAAGTTATGTTCTTTTCTACTTGTTATTAGTCACAGATTATCACCAACCGTAGGATAGCAGGTCCGCTTAGCTAGCCCCAAAATCCCTAATTTCACGAGTAACAGTCCGCTTAGTTATCGATTCTATTCAAAAGAACCACCTTGAGGTCCGCTTACAAGATGTAATTCCCTGAAATGCATTAAGATTTATGAATTTAGGTTTAGTACTAGTAGTTAAACTCGGTTCGCTTGGTTCACTTTCTAGCGTTGTTTCTACACACAATTGCTCCACGGAATCCCTCCGCAAGGTCTCGTGTTTTCTACTTGTGTAAAGTGTCGAGAAACGATTACGTATTCCCTAACTTATACTAGATATAGATCAATTAACAAATCAATTTAGCGTGCACTCCAAACAATCTATCAATCAATCATGAATGTCTTTAAGATCACTCCTATTAGTAAAAACAATCGATAATCATGTGAAAAATCTCAAGATAGAATTGAAAACAAAAACTCAAATCATGTTAAGAACTAGAATTCATCCTCAATCAATAGAAAAATTAGCTACTCATGTTTTTGAAATTCACACAAATAATAATAATTAAAAGAAGAATTTTCAAATTCACACAAGTAATTAAAAAGAAAAATCTTAGAAAAGCAAGCAAAAACACAATTGATGTGTGTGTAGAGAGGTGTGTAGAAGTTGTAGAAAACTTCTCTATTTATAGGCTTCAATATTCTCCATATCTTCTAAGGATTAGAATCCTTTTCCTTTTGCAATTCAATCTCCAAATCCAAGCTTTTCTCAACTCTTCCACCTTCTCTTTCCAAATTTGAGTCCAATTCTCCATCCAATTCCTAGCCCAAGTCTTCATACCCATGAGAGAAGTCCATAGAAAGTTCTGAATTTTGCTCGCCGGAAAACCGGGATTATGGCCGGAATTTGGTAGGAAACGTCGCCGCCGCCACCCGAAAATTTACGTCGTCGGGAGAATATTCGACGGAATATTCCGTCGATCCATCGTTAGGACTAACGGTCAAACGAGTCAACCGTTAGTCAACAGTCAAAGGGAAGAAGAAAGTCGACCAATGAGTCACTGGTCTGGACTCGGTCTTAGTCACTGAAATCAATGAGTCAACTCGGAGTCGAACCGAGTCGGTGATCCAACTCGGTCCAAACCACTTTGCACGACAGCCAAAGTCTTGTGATGCACAATCCTTGTGCTTCACTCAATACCTACTCGGCCATGATGGCTACTTCCTCACCGCATCTTCATCCCCTCGGGCCATCACCTATCTTGCAAGCCTTGCCACCGATGCACCGACCAATACCACCAACCCGCCACTTCATTTCAACCACTCGCAGCCGCTTCGCCAATTCACAAACTCAAATCATCGCACCACATTGCTACCGCCACCTCCCAGTAACAACACATTCAACTCCGCCATTTTCCATTCATCCAAAGAAGACTTCCTCGGCCACATATTTCGGCTCCTTGTAATACCAATTCTCTTCTCGGGCCAATTCTGCTCTACAACTTCAATGCTCATAGCCCCGTAATAAACTCAACTTTGAGCCATAGCTTCCTCAGTAACTCTTGGCAACACAATTGCCTTTATTTCCTTTCATTTCCATGACCTCCTCCACTTTGAGTCTTGCTATTGCACTGCAGCCCAACCCGCAGTCACACTTTCACTCCTGCCAAGCCTCACATTGCCCTGTATCCTCCCAACTCACTGCATTTCCCTTGTCACAGCACAGTCCCACCACTTGAGCCTCAATCCCTGCAATCATCACAATCCCCAGAATCCATCCATTCACCACCAGACTCGAGCTTCATAAACTGCCACTTCAAACTGCAAACCACCAGGTTCAGGCCAACACTAGCTTGGTCTTGCTGCATTTGTATCTTGCTCTTCTCAGTGTCTAACTTTGATCCACCAAAAATCCAACATAATCCATTTCTGCCCGGCTCCAACAAAGACCAGCTTGCCTGTCATCTTCACTTGTGCATCTTCAGATCCATCTTGAGCTCATCATAATCACCCTAGACCCCTGTAGCATTCAGCTCATTCACCACCAGATCAAAGCCTAGACCTGCACTGTTAAACTCTCTTCCTTGCTATGACCACCATGTTCTGTTCTTCTTCAGTCGACCTCAGAGCATAACAGCAAACCCTAAGTTCCCAATTCATCAAAATCAAACCAAATTTACTCGAGTTTAACCCATCTTTCATTAACCCTAGCAGAACTAAATTCACATCTCAGATTCCATTAAAGTCGCCATTCTTCCATCAGATTCATCCTCCACTTAATTCATCTTCAATTTCGTCCAATACCCACTGTTCTTGAGCCTAGCAGACGCTCAAATCAAACTCATCTTCTACAGCTCCCTGAGAAACAACCTTCTCTCCCTGTATGGCAGCATTAACTCTGTCTCTTCCAACATGAATCAATTCTCTCATCCTCCATTTAGCAGTGACGAGATTCTCTATTTTCTTCCAATTTCTCAGACATCACTGCAGCAGCCATGGCTGAAATTTGTTCTAGCTCTCAGGTGTAGAAAAATAAAAGAGAAGAAAACCCAAAACTCGAGTTAGGTTTAAGTTAAAGGGGCGGGTATGGATCCGGGTACGGGTTTAGGATATGGAGCAGGGTATGTGGGCTTGGGTCAGAGTTTAGGGTGTGGGTGGATTTAAACACCCACCATAAGTACACCCCATTAGTGCAATTTTCACTCCCTTCTTTTGGATAAGGGACACCTCTTTGACCTCCCCTTAACCTTGGCTGAGCTCCATATAGTATTCCCTCCTTCGTGAAATGACAATTTTACCCTTTTTGCTCAATTTGAGTGATTTCTTCTTCTTTTCCTCCGCGCGACTCCAAAGTAGCTACAAAACTCAAAACATGCGTAAAATACATAATTTACAAGAAAAATAGCAAAGAAAGCATAAACTCTGTAAAGTAAATACGGTGTATTCTACACCTATCAATAAATACCTGTAGTAGATTTTTTATTGGGCAACCAAAATGTGAATCATCCAAACCAAAATAAGTGGGACAAGGTAAACATAATTTTTCTTCAAACATTTGCATATGTTTTATTGTTAAAGTTATCTCATTAAAGTCTTGAATGTTGGCCGGCTAAGCGAACTTAAAAATCTAAGGGTCAAGGTTACTCCCTCAAATTGAGTATAAAATCACTGGACCTAGTGAGTTGCCTTGTCGTCAACGAGATGTAAGCATCCATTACTTCTATGTTAACTATCTAAGGCGCACTTCCCATCCGTTTTACAGGACTTCTATTTCATGTCTCTAAACCTTAATTTTAACTTGCAGGTGTACCATGAATCCGAAGGGTGCAGATGCAGATGGTGGAACTGTCGAAATTACATTGTATAATTATTTTGTTAACCATCGCCATACTGAGGTAAAGATGACATCCATTGTATGTTTTGCTTTAAAGCTGGTGTGTTGAATGTACTGATTCTCAGTATAGATTGTGGTTCTTGTCCTTGGTAGCTTTGTTCGTTGGTATCTTTACAGCACTACACTAAGGCACTGTCTACTATTGAAACATCTTTGCTTGTGGAAAAATTAAGACAAAACCCCCAGAAGCAAGTGAGAGCTTTGAGTGATGTAAGTGTATATTTTTTTTTTAATTGTAAGCAGACAAAGCTTTTATTTATATGTTTCTTTTCTTATTAAATTTAGCTTTGTTGCGGGTGTCGAATTCAGCAACTATGATAGTGATCCGATGCTAAAATCTTACGCCTGCGTTATAACTAGCGATCGGTTTACTCAAATTGAAGGGGCGTTCTTATGGATCCTAAGGTCATTGGTAGTGAACTCTACTTACGTGTTCTCTATGGTTAATGTTCTTTTTAGGAATCTACTTGGAAGGAAAGCCGATAATGTGGGGCTTATCGTTTTGTTGTTAGCTTATTAGCTTAGCATCTTGTTGTTAGAACTTACTAGCTAGCTTGGCCATGTATTATCTTGAACCAGAATTTCATCTTTTTATGTGTAATTGTAAACCCAATTGATAAAATGAATGAATAAATGTGGAATTCAAGTTTGAGTTTAAATTTGAATTTCGGTTTGGGTTTAATTTGAGTTCTATTTGACTTAACTTGACTTTCTTTGAGTTCCATTTGCCTTGACTTTTCCTTGACTTTGACTTGAGTTCCATTTGACTTATGTTTGACTTGGATTGGACCTTGATGCGGTCAGTTGTTTCAGTTTAGCCATTCGGGCATTTCAAATAAATCGAATCAATTTTTTTTATATTATAATTTAAATCTGAGACTCACGGCTTAGGGTCTGTACCTCGTTACCCTTAAAACCAGTCGTTATTTAGAGACACACGGCTAAGGGTCGTGCAAAATAGCTACGCTTTATCAGAGACCCCAACAGACGGTTAGAATTGGTCGTATAACTCGTATATATGACTTGTCCTGACGGTCTCGGAACTTCTGTTTTCCACTAGTGTTTCTAGACTCTATTTCTTTGCCGAAAGTAGATATTTTAAAGCATTAGATGTAAATCGTAAGCATAGTGCATCAAAAGTTCTTAGACTAAGCATACACTATCAAACAAAATCACAAATAATCAATGAAAATCATAAATCGATTAAAAATCAATGCAAAAAGTCATAAGAATCAATTATAGTTACCAAACAATTGTAAACTTGGCTTCCTCCGTCATCCCAGTGTTGGGGTTTAGCTCCTCATGCTCAAAATGCACCCAAAAGATAGAAGCATGGCTCAAAAGGTGTTTTATTGAAGATATATATGAAAAACGAGAGTTTAAATATTTGTAATGGTGTTACGACGTCATCATTACAATAGAACCCTAGTAAGTGTTGCAGATTTGAACTTTAGTGTTACAACAGAAAGGGTCGCAGATTACTTTGTAGCTAAACGATCGTCACAGTCCGTTCTTCGTGTTCTTGAGAAACACTTCTGAAGTGTCAGTTCTTCGTCTTCTTCACCTGCTGCTGCAACTTTCTCTGCAGCGTGATTTCTTCGCCTCTGCTTCACCCCAAACTCTCCGACCTCCTTGCTAGACCTCCCAGAAGCCTATATATACACAACAGGTGATCCCAATCCCGAGAAATCTTCTCTTTTCTTACCTCCAAAGTCTCGGCTTTTCTTTCTTCTTTTCCGTGTTTAATTTTGTTTCAATCTCTATAAATTTGGTAGATATCTTCTCCTCATCTTCACGTAACTTCCAAACAAAACGCAAAATCCCTATAATCTTTCTTCTATCCACGAACTTTCCGAGAATAAATAAAAACTACCCGATAAACTCTTCTCTTCCCTGTTTCACGAGAACCCGACTATCTGGCCCATTTTGATCGGTTATAACAACCATACAAACCACATGTCTGTCCATGAGAAGTCCACCCATCAAAATCTCTAGTTGAATCTCCCTGAAAAAGATTCAATTATCCAGCCCTAAATCTGTCCGTGAGTATCATTTTTTTCCCGCCAATTTGATTTTTTTGAAATGAAAATGATGACCTCCCCCTAACCTATGCGGGTCTGCCAATAGTACTTGCCTTTGAAATGGATGCCCCTTAGTAATTTGGGTACCCCTTATCCATTTTCGGGTTCCCTTTAGCAATTCTTCTGAGGTGTAATTATGACTTTTCTGGGGAGTCTGCAGCATACTTCCGGGGTGCCTGTAGTGCGTCTTCTGGGTGCCTTTAGTAATTTTCTCCCAGGACCACTTTTCGAGCCAATTTCTTCGCAAGAAATTTTTTCTCCAAAAACACCTACAAAGACATAAAATACCAAAATAAGCGCAAAATCGAGTACTAACATTACAGAGAATTGAGACTAATATAGACACATAAATGCATCTATCAATAAGATATAACTCCCCCTTCTTCATATGCAAGAATTTCAAGCAGATGATACTTGGAAGCCGTTTAAGCTCACCTAGATGAGTTGGATGATATACTGGTATGGGAAACTGAATGTACCGAGAATGATCTGCACTACCAAAAATAAGTATCAATCCGTGAAGATATACTCCGAGTAGTACCAAAACTAATTCTATAGCAAATGAAGCAAATGAAACGAAAATGAACAAGTTCTTTTGCAATATAAACAAGAACTGATCAATGAAAGACTACATCATATTCACTTATTCAATTCCCAATAACAATATAGACAACCTCAAATTCCAACAGTAATCTTTGAACAAAGTAGAACTGAAATTGTGATAACCAAATGTATATTTCATTACCGTTTATTGGTGTCCGATCTTATGTTTTGCATTTGGATGTGAATTTCTCTCTCGACCCTTGATAAGCAGCCACAATAACCATCGTTGATAGCTGCAGAGAATTAGGATTTTTATCGAACATCTAATGTGCATTTCGCAAGTTGTTGATGGCAGCAACTTTGTTGTACTTGTTCTCTTTCTCACTACCTGCAAATGTGATCACAAGCATAACCCATCACTCCTGATCCCATCATAACTATGAAAAATACCTCCATCAAAACCATCACCATACACATGGAAGTAAACCATCTTCTTGTTCATTTCACGGCTTTGAAAACCCTGTTAAAACTTCAAACAACTTGAATCCGCAACAAATCCATCCTTCCTATTCATTTCATGACTCAGATCTCTTCTTTAATATCTCCGTTCAGCATCTAATTCAATGGCAGAAACATCAACTTTTATAACCTGTTTTCAAGTACATCAGAACGTTGTCAAGCAAAAGTCTGAAGCTTGATCTGAAAACAACAAAATCAGAAAGAAAGAAAAAAGAGCCTAAACCAACGAGAAATTGATTTTTATTTAAGAAAAAACTGACCTTTAAACTTCAACAAGTCCAGTACAATCTTCCGCACTCAAAGATACAAAATCATAAAAAAGTAAATTAAAAAATAAAAATAAAAATAAACACCCAAGCAGAAAAACACTTCTTTAACCAAATCAGATTTGGATCCAACAAAATCTAAATAATAGATAAAGGGAAGAAACTCATCTTAGATAGTAGTTTTTATTCTCTTTTTTCAAATCGGGAAGCATCCAATAGATTTGATGATTTGTTACCGTTAACGAGAAGTTGCAGTCGCAGTTGTTGGAATCAATCTGAAGAGTAGATCTGTGATTGAAGAATGATGAGTGAAGACTGAAGAGGTATCCGCAGTTTAGAGAGATAAAGATAAGATAAGAGAAACGGAAAGGGGAAGAGGAAGGGAGGTGAAGAAAACTAAGGGTCTAAGATTAAGAGATTAGGTTAAGAGCTATACCTCTAAATGATAAGTACTTAGGTTCTCCACTCTTCACTAACAGGTTTAAGATTAAGAGCTTTGATCCTTGGTAGAAAAAATGAAAATTAGGTTGTTAAGTTGGAAAAGGAAATACACTAACATTCTTTGGTAGGACAGTAATAGTGAAATTTGTCACTTCATCCTTGTGTGTCTACCAGATGAATTGTTTTAAAATTCCTGTGAAAATTTGTAAAGCCATAACTAAACTTCAAAGAGATTTTTGGTGGGGGGAAAATGAACATGGATTAAATGAAAATGGTAAAAAAAGGTGTGTGCTTGAAAAACTGGAATTTTTTTTGTAAACCTATTGAAGAAGGGGGGTTAGGGCTTCAAAATATGAAAAAATTTAACCTCGCAATGCTAGCTAAAATGGGATGGAGACTCAAGGAAAACCCAACTTCTCTTTGTGGCTCCATTCTGAAAGCAAAATACTTTCCTAATTGTGATATATTGCATGTAAAATCAAAGGCAAAACAAAAAGATAGTTGGATATGGAAAGGAGTCTTAACAGGAGTAAACCAGATAAAGAAAAATTGCTTTTGGAAGATTGGTAATGGAGAAAGTATTGATATTTGGGATGATTACTGGTTTCCAAATATCAAACCCCCCCAATCAAACACAACACAACATCATCAAACTTCCGGAAGGTAAGTCAACTAATAACGCCTAGTAAAACTTGGGACTTGGCCAAGTTGGCAATCTGCTTTGACCAGATCACTGTTAACAACATTTTGAAGATTCAAATACCAACCATAAGCATGGCAGATGAATCTCATTGGACCCTAAACAACAAAGGTATGTTCTCTGTTAACTCTTTATACAATTCTACCAATTCTTCTGGCAATATCAACAAGGATTGGAGCAAAATATGGAATATGAAGGTACCCCCTGCTGTTAAAATGTTTGTGTGGAAGGCGGCTAACTGCATACTTCCCAATAGCATGAGAGTGGCAGCCGTAATACCAAATATAAACACCACTTGTAATTTATGCAATAATGGAGATGAAACCCTCACTCACCTTTTTATCCATTGTAACTTTGTCTCTCAAATATGCATGCATTTAAATTTTGACATACAATATGTGGTCAATGGGTCTGATACTTTCCATGAGTGGTTGAATGACATGTTTATTAATCAGGATATAAATGGAGATGTGATGGAATGGTTAGCTTTCTGTAGCATCATTAATTGGCATGTCGGAAAGCAAGGTGTGACCTTGTGTTCCAGAAAATCAAACCAAGTAGTGCTGAAACTGCCAAAAAGATAGTGAAATTTATTAATAGCCTTGTGAATGTTAATAGAGCTGACTATAACATAATGCAAACTCTTTAATATAATCCTATGAATGATGAAGATTTGATCGTAACAACTAGAGATCCCGATGAACATAAGAAATTCTTATCAGTCACAATAGATATTGCAATATCAATGCAAATGCTGAATTCTATTGCTACTTCTGGTGTGGGTCTAACTTTAAATACCATGACAGGAACCTCAACAGAAGCATGGGGACTGCATGTTAACTGTAGAACTAGAGAAGAGATAGAAATCAAGGCAGCTGAAGCTGCATTCCAATGGGAAACGCAATGGAGCGGACACAACATCCTTTTCCAAAGTGACTCCGAAGTTACTCTTACGTTGTTGAAAGGAATGTACATAAAAGCGAGAGAACAAAGATACAAGATTAGTGAAGATTTTACTATACAACCAGTTAACTGCATAAACTTCAAAGTGAACGGCTTCATCTTGAAAAGTAGATTTGAAATAATTCAAGCAGCCCATATCTCAACCTACTCTAATAAATTTGCTGTTCATAAATATTGGAATGGGGAAAATCTAAGAACCCTCTTAAACAATCTAGATTATCAATTCAGTATAACAATGTAACCAATTCTCTTCCTGTTCTCGGGCAAGAAGAAGAGGTATTATTCAATATATGAGGATCTTTCCTCCTTTTTGAAAAAAAAAGAAGAAGAAGAAAACTAAGGGTTTTGTAAAAATGACTGAATGGATAAGAGGGGTCATACGGGTTAGGGAAACTTTTAGACTATGTAAATTTAGTTTTGGAGACTCACCCAGATTGAGAAGAATGTGCGGGTCTCTTTGTACTAAAGCGAACTCCGGCACTTGGCTTTATAATCAATCTTCCATCGGACAAAAATCCAAAAAATATATTATAAATCGGGATATATTTTGATATATAAATTCCAATATATATGAATTATAAGAATAATAAATGAATCCGATAATTGTCATCTAGTTTCGATTAGGTGAAGTGTTGAAGTCCAATGATGGTAGACCTAAGATTCTCGCAGAGATTTCGACTTAGGATAAGAGGTCATTAAGGATATATAATATGACGAAGGTTTATAGATTTTATCGTAAAAAGTGGTAATTGCAGAGTTTCGGTGAAGGTTCTGACTTATTTTGAAGCAGAATATGATAAGAACAGATATCTAATAATTAAGTACTCATGAAGTGTTCTAATCACCAATGTAATTTTAATCTAGGGTTCTCTGGGTTCACCGGGATAAATTTATTGATACATGTTAGCTTAGTACCACGAGTCAAAGATCAAATTTAATCTAGCCATGATGCAATTTTACGACTTGGTGAACTATGTGACACTATTTTGTATAGGTTCATGGCCTTAGAAAACAATAGAGTAGATTTACATTCTTGGCTTCTTGGAAAACTATAATGAATTCGTATAGAATTGAAGAAACTGGAATTTCAATCCTTTTGACTTATGTCCAGCAATATATGCTAATCGATTTAGTTCAAGCACTCAAGGTAGTTAAGCCTAGCTACATATGTTGATTGATTTAGTTTAATACTTATTCCTGAAACAAATATGTAAAGTTAGGATTCGACATATTTTGCTTTAGTTCATCAATATCTACACATGAGTGTATCTTGAGGAAGTCGATGCTAACAGCTGCTTGATTAAAAAGAGAATTAGTTTATCAAGTTAGGGATTTCAATGCATTTAGGAAATGTTTTAATCTTGTTTCTTTAGTCATTCATGTTTTAATCATTCGGCTCCCTATTCGTTCAAAATTTGTATCAATAGAACTTAAAAGTTTGGTTTCACCAATCTCACTTTATGTGGGATTTTGTAGCTACATACATAGTAGACACCATTACACACAAAAAAGGAACCTTTGGGACGCTAATGTCTTTGTAGGCTTAAGAACCTATCAACCTTAGTAGTTTTCATATTATGGTGGCTGAAAGCAACTAACGACACCAATGAACTGATGAGTTATTATAAGTGTCTACCAACATGTTAACTTGGAGGCTACTCATGGTGGGTTGAAGTATTCACCTTCTATTTTACTTTATAGTTGTCATACTCTCATCGCTGAAATATACTACCAACGACAACAACTTGACGGTTGGTATAAGTGTCTACCAATATTTCTTTTAGTGGTCAAGACGAGTGACAAAAATATATACCTTCGAGTACATTTTTTGGTTACCCAATCATGATGTCTAGAGGCCAATAACAACAAATATGATATTCCGGTTGTTAAACTATTGTCACTAAAAAATTTCAACTACTGTCGTTGCTGGAAAACTGGTGGTTAAAGGTTTCTGGCAACCAGAGCTGTTTTTAGTTACAACAAATTGTTGCTGAAAAGTTCCACTTACTGCAGTTGGTAAGAAAATAGTCGTTAAAGCCAAGTTTTCTTGTAGTGAGTCTCTGCTGAAGGAGCCCATAAACAGGCCCATCTCCCGTAATAATATGCCTGAGGAATTGAAACAGACGGGAGTCGAACAAGTCTTGAGCTTCCTGTAAAAACTATGTCTTGGTAGTCCGAAGTGTGAAATACAACCGTGACACCCCTGTGCAATTCCTAAATAAGAGCAATTCACATTGAGGGTCTTCAAGCTTTTCAACAACATCTATAAGAGCCATAGTCTTGCTAACTCTACTAACAACCAGATCTTTGTTATATTGAGCATCAAGGCTAAGTGGACCCCCCAAAAGTTTCACACCCTTAGTCGGCCTACTAATATTAGGCGGAAAAACACATGCAACCGAAGCTCTAGGATCAGGGGAAGGCCAAAACACTTCGGTTTTCGCTACATTCAGATGTAGCCCCCTTTCCGCCCTTCATCCTGTATAATCTTCAAAGCCTTTGCCACCATCAATGTGTCACCTATCAAGGTGCCATCGTCAAGGTACCAGGCTTGCAATTCAAGTGTGCATTGCACCTCAATTCTCTTGATCAACGGATGAAGTGTGAGAGCAAACAACAATGGTCCTAAGGGATCACCCTGCTGCACTCCTTG
The DNA here is from genome assembly GCA_023531295.1 of Papaver armeniacum. Classification (NCBI taxonomy): domain Eukaryota; kingdom Viridiplantae; phylum Streptophyta; class Magnoliopsida; order Ranunculales; family Papaveraceae; genus Papaver; species Papaver armeniacum. Next base: position 70,189 of record JAJJWW010008039.1, on the reverse strand, counting down.
GGAGGAGGAAAGAACATGATCCATATAATATAACCGAGCAGGATAGGCGTAACAAAATTCTACCCAACAAGAAATCGATGGGCACATCTTACGTACCTCGGATAGTATAGTCGTACGGTCAATGAGATTGAACTCATAAAGTTTGGTATAACTAAACTACAACACTTTAAGGGTTTATATCTGTTCATGATATGCCATTTTTTATACTAATTTATTTCACCAATCAATTCTCCAAAGCCACTATAAATACAAGAGGTTTCTACTTCCATATCCAATAAGAAACCTACACACACATACATTTGTCTTCTTCTGCTATCCCTATCTCTCTTTTGATCTCTCATTATCATCACTAGTGTTCCTCCTTGTTAACCATCTTTCTAGTATCATCATGGCAAAGATGTTAGAACCTCTTTCAGTTGGAAGGGTGATCGGTGATGTTCTTGATTCTTTCACTCCAACAGTCAAAATGTCTGTAACTTATAACTGCAATAAACGAGTTTGTAATGGCCATGAGCTTTTTCCTTCTACTGTCACTGCTAAACCTAAAGTTGAAGTTCATGGTGGTGATATGAGATCATTTTTACACTGGTAAATATATACTCCTTAGTCCTTACTATATCTACTAGGACTCTGTCCATATATAAACTTGTTTGATATTTTTTTTTTCATGATTATAAACCTGCTTTTCTGTATAAACTTGTTTGATATGCAACTCTGATATCTGTTTTTTTGAATTTGCAGATTATGACAGACCCTGATGTTCCTGGCCCTAGTGATCCATATCTTAGAGAACATCTCCACTGGTATACATATTATATATATATACATTATCTCTATAGATATCGATCTCTATATATGATCAGCTTTAAACATCCATTTTCTTTATCTATCTGTTTTAGCTAAGGCAGGCACGTGGCTCACAAGTTCATGTTTTTTCATGTCCAAAAACAAACATATCAGAGTTTCACATGTAGTTTGTTCTAGTACTAGTACTACTCCAAGTGTGTACACCATCGATAAATTTGTGTGTATGTTTGTGTATATTGTAGTAGTACTAAATTTTTATTACATTCTTGATCATCAGTCATCATACACTGAAACTCACATATATGGTTGCCAGATTTCATTGTTTTGAGAATGAAACTACTATTTCAACACAGTTCATAATAACAGAATGAGAAAACTTACCTCTGGATATATTGTTTCCATCTTTACAGGATTGTGACAGACATTCCAGGCACAACTGATGCTACATTCGGTAGGTTATGTCATCTCTTTTCATCATTTTTTGAGCCGTAAATTAGGATGTAGATGAGTTTCGGCCACCTTAGGTCATCGGTATTGTAATAGCACCATCATTACCTATTCTCATCGATCGTCGCCTTTGCTTGTCCATGAAATTTCAGGAAGAGAAGTAGTGAGTTATGAGATGCCAAAACCAAATATAGGAATACACAGGTTTGTGTTTGCATTATTCAAACAGAAAACAAGACAATCAGTGAGTTCGCCGTCATCCAGGGATCATTTCAATACTAGAAAATTTGCAGAAGCTAATGAACTTGGACTACCTGTTGCTGCTGTTTTCTTCAATGCACAAAGGGAAACTGCTGCGAGACGACGTTAGATTAATTAGCATCCCTAATTAATCAACCCAAATGAAAGAAATGATCGGGGATAGTAACGTGTACTACTCTACTATATGTATTTAAAGATGTTTGCTAAAAATAAATCAGAAGTGGGTGATTTCAATCATCAGAACACATTATTCACTAAGACCCTAGCTAGCTAGCTCAAGGAATAGTTAACAAACTAGAGAATAATATACAAAAATATCATCTTTCCTTCTCCTTTTTTTTTCTTTTTTTTTTTTCTTGTATTTTTGGTCCTGCTTTGTGTCTTAGTTTTAATAGCAAGCTTTATATTTGGATTTCATATGCTTACATCTTCAGTCTCTCTGCTTATTTTCCAACCCAAGTTACACATTATAGTTCATTCCGATGATCTATAACATTATCCTCGGATAACAGATCTAGTAACAATTCAAGGCAATGTGAGCAATGTTAGCGGCATTGCTGTGTCACTGGAGTACATTGTCGTAGGGAGATGATACCAATGACATGAGTTTGAAACTCTTCGGCATCAAATTCTTTACCAATAAAAAGAAAAAGAAAAAGAAGTCATTCGGAAAACCACAACAACAACAAAAAAAAAAAAAAAAGTCTGAGATCTTTTTTAACTAGCAAATTAGGTAATTGTGTGATTCAGTTCTCGCCAGCAACCCAACCCGGTGCAAGAGTCTGAGATCTTTTTTAGCCATTTCCCTAGATATTTCTCCCCTTGAGGGAACTTCACTATAGGGTCATGGCTTGCCTCAAAACAACAAAATTATAAAAATAAAATAACTCAAATACATGTTTTGGAACTTTTTTTTTTTTTTTCCTGCTGATGAATCGATAAATCATGTCAACAAGGCCATTTTGCCACTAACAAAATTTGGAACCTTATGTTCAGGTTTGTTCTTAAAGTATTGCGGCAACGAAGGTTAAGTAAAGAACGCGCAATTGTGGATATAGGAAAGGACAAAAATGGGATCCAAATATCAAATCAGGGTCACCCCTTATCTAAACATTTTAAGTAATTCCTAATCTACCCCTCATTAATCACGATTAGTGGTTAATAATAATTAAAAAAAATCTTAAGAATTTGTTAAACGATTATTGTATGTTTTTATTTGTATTTGGGTGAGTGAGGTGAGAGTAGAAAGATGAAAAAAATTGGGAGGGAACTTTTTTTGGTGAAAATGGAGGATGATCGTGAAGAGAGAATTGCTGCTAAGAGGTTGAAAATCTGATTTTTTTTTCCCTTTGATTCCACCAATTTTGCAGCTGCAAAAAAGCTCGGTGCGAAGCATGGACATGGTATGAATACAATGCGGAAGCGACCATACTGCGGCATGGTAATCATACCACGTCCATGCCTGCACCGAGCTTATCCCCTATTTTGAAATTCAAGCTGGCATAGTATTCAACCCAAAAACTATGCCGATACAGAAGTTATTTTTTTCAGAACGCTATCCAGGGGGTCTGGGGGGTCCGGGGGGTCCGGGGGGGGCGTAGCCTATTATGTTGAAATTCAAAACCTATTCTGTTTTGATTTTTTTTTCCAGGTTTTCAGTCCACTGCCGGCACAAATAGTTAATTCTCGAGCATGCCGGTACTGCTACCGGCATGGTATGTTGGTTTGATTTATATGTCGGCACATGATGTAAAGTATCTAGATAGTTGAATTTTTTTTTCACTTGTCTATCGGCATTGATAGATTTCTATCGAACATGCCGGCATTTAGTTACGGCATTGAATGTTAGTTACCAAGCATGCCGGCACCGTTTACCGGCATGGTCTTCATCAATTCCGGCATGGTCTTCATCACTTCCGGCGATGTAAAAAAAATTACTGACATGGTCTTCATCACTACCGGCATGATCTCCATCACTACCGGCATGGTCATCACCACTACCGGCATGGTCTTCATCGCTTCCGAATGTAAAAAAAAAAAAAATCGTTTCCAAAGTGAGGAGCCTTTAGAGAAGGAGAAGAGAATTTAAAAGGGATTGGGGAATATTTGGGTTTCAAATCTCTAACCCTAAAAGAGATTAATAAGAAGTGAGATGGAAATGGGGATATGATTTTGTTTTTTTATTTTAAGTTTTTTATTTTCTATTTTGAAGGAAGGGTATTTTAGTATTAAAAAAGTTTACCTCCAAAAACACACCTTAGCAGATACTATTGGCAGAGGAAGTAATTATATCCCCAATTAATTTCTATATCCCAATTGCGTGTTCTAAATAAACTATGCAAAAAGATTAGTGGCTCCGAATCAACTTCCTTCCAAGAATTTCCAGCCTTGAATTTCATTTCACTTTCCAATTTTACTTTTCACGTTGCTTTTGAGAATCCCTTGATAACCCAACACGTAGCATGTTGAATGTAGGTACAGTAGTACTATTGGTACATATACCACGCCAAAGGGGATAAGAATATACATACAACTTTTACAATTTCACTCGATTGCTGCTAGTGTCCTATTTTTGGGTTTTAAGAATATACATACAAATAGAAGTTGAAGATGCTGAGATTTTTTATTTCTCTGTACTTCCCTATTTGATTGATCGTATATTCTACTAGTATCAGTTCCAATTCCAAGTTTTTTGAAAAAAAAAAAAAAAAAGCATCAGTAGTCGGATAACACAGAGAACATTTTTTCCTTGTATATACTGTAAAATCAGCTGCTAACAGTAGTCGGAATAAAATGGGGTGGACATGTGGAACCAGCTGGAATTGTAACACTCCACAACCTTAAGCTGATGGTAAACTAGACAAGATGCTGCAAAATGAGAACCCAGCCCAATTCTTCTTACAGTCTGTTAAACGGTTTCTACCAAAAAAATTGTCAGAATCAGGAACCAAGCACCCCACATGGATTTACCAAATCCTCCATTTTGGAGCGATCACATTTCCTCTTCGGACTTGCAAAACACACATGGTATGCCGCTTCCCTTGACGTGCATGAACGTTAAAGATAGGACCAGGCGGACAGCAAGAAGACAAACAAGGATCAGCTTGAGCTGCCTGACAATACGACACGACACGACACTGCTGCATACCGTATTTATAACCATATCCTAAATAAATCAACACTATTGGTATTATCCCCATAAAGGGAGTCGTATTGTTTTAAAGATACTGTCACCCATTACTCCTACTCAAAATAGCTTATACAAAAGGACAGTCAATAAGTTAAAAGTGTGAGGGGGCCAAAACCAAGTCGATACTGTAAAATGTGGTGAGTAAATTCATTTTTACTTTCATCCTTTAAATAGTAAACTGATTAGGACTGGAGAGGCATTCTCTGTACACACCATGTCATGTCACTGTGGATGTTTCTGTCTGCAAGGTAGAAGTTAAACAGTTTGTACCTCTTTGTAGTACTCATGCACCAATACTATAATACACTAGTCATCACATGGAGTCTCTTCTCTGTTCCCTTCTCTTCCTAGAAATCCCGTGGTGCGCGGGAGTAGCTGCAAGCTAAGATAAACACATCAGACAGATAGAAGCATTAGTTATGGATGATAGGGTTTCTGACTTTCTGTTCCGTGACAGTTACTTTGACTATCAAAAATTGACTACCGACTGAAAGGTCAAATTTACTACAGACTCATGCAAGATCTTTCTGTACACTAGCAACTAGCACATACAAGAACAAGAAGTTGTCCACAGCGGGTTGAGCTTAGCATACATACAAAAGAACATATCAAAATACGATCTTGTGGGTTTGAAAAGGTGATGCAACTGATGGTCTGCTCACCATTGATCATATAACTAGAATGTCCTCTCAAGGCCATCAGGGGGATGTATCCAACTGACTGCGATGTTGGATTTTTCCAAACACCATGGTCACTATGACAAAAGCCATTTATACAGCTTTATTCTTAGCATACATAAGATTTACAAATGGCAAGGACTCCAAAAACAAAGTAGAGAAGTAACGCTAAATAGTTCTAGAGACTGCACCAAAGAAGAGCACATGCTTCATGGGGATTAAATTTCAATTTTATATTCAAAAAGTTTGCAGGAATTTCTTCATGATACTGTACAAAAACAGTAAGAAGGGAGTCCAAGATTCTAAAGACCATATCTGTAATTATTCTATGGACTTGGGATAACCATTAGGTCAGTCCTTTCTCTAAAAGCCAAAACATCCGGCCATGATGTATTTCTTCTACTCGGGGCTCAAAGTCTAGATAGAGAAGAAATAGGATCAGAATGCATGGCCTCTTAGAGAGAGGGAGCTAGGCATACAACAAAATTTCATGATTGAAAACAAAATACTGTCACTACTGAAATTTGGACACGACATCCCACGTCTCTTGAGGTGTCGATCTCTCAAACGATTTAGTGAACCAAACAAATCACCATTGATAATTGTGGCTCACCCAAATAAGTGAGAACCCTGCAATTTTGTTGAAGCCAATTGTTATCACGGACCAGTTAAGAGAAACTACAAGGCCAGAAAAACCTAGTAGTAAAAGAGCCCACAAACAGTACATAATCAGCTACCTGTGGGATCCATCCACTACTAAACCCTGTTTCATGCATGAATAATTCCAAACAAGAAAACCAAAAAGAATCCAAAACAACTACACCCTAACTTGGGCAATTATTAATCCATAGGGTAAAGTGTCCCAAATAAATGGAACGCATTAGAAAAAGTTTCATTATAAGGTTAATATTGTCCAAATTAAGGTGCAGTTGGTTTTCAGGTCGTTTTTCTAAGCGGTTGTTAAAAATCATTCTAAGGCAAATTCATGTTAATACTTCATTACTTCTCCTATTTCCCATCACACCCTTCAATCCCTTTGGCTTCCCAACTCGGCTAAGAGGTTGGGTACAATCTATTAAACAGCATTTTCCACCAACCCAGGAGCAAAGGACTGAGATTACACTTAAGGAGCTCACTTTTCCTATTACCTCACACCTGTTTAGGAATTCAACCCCTCATTTACCCACCTCAACTTATAATTGTTCAAATGAGGCATAAGCATAATCCTTCGAAATTTGCTCTTGTTTATAATCTTTTGATACATAATAAGAAAAAGTCATAGATTTTTAAAAGTAATGCAAATGCAACAGAAAGGAGAATGACTCACCTAGCAGGTACGTTCGGGAGTATAAACACCACCATGCCCCACTCTCTGATCATAAATCTGGATACAATTCAGTTTACAGCTCAGCCATGAGAATGATTGACAGTTTCACAAGCTAAAATAAGTTGTCAGAGGTGATGGATAGTCATAGATAGTTTTTGGTCCAACATAGATATGAACAATAACATAAGGCAAGTACAGGGAATCTTTCGCAACTTTCAAAGGTTTGTAATAAATTATGAGTATCGAGGGATCATCGATTCAAGAGAAATAAAATGGGACAAGAGATTTAACGTGGTTCGATCAACTCGACCTACGTCTACGGACAAAACCCCGAAGGGTGAAATATTATTGATCACCAGTTTTGATGTCACTGGGATTATTTACAATAACATTGGGAGTCTCTATTTATAGAGTGAATAAATAATTGATTAAGATATTATCTTATTCTCGAGAATATATCTTAATAAACTAGATTATATCCTAATCAACTAGAATATAGAAAATGTAGGAAATTAACTAGATATTTCTCTTATCTAGAAAACTACCTAATTACACAAGATATTTTATTCTTGGAAACTTGATCTGATCTCCGTCGATATATTCCAATATTTTATCTCCGTCGATATTCTCCAATATTTGATATCCGTCGATCTTCTGGTAGCTATGTTGAGTCTTGAGTCTTGACCATTTAATCTTGAACTTGACAACCTCGATATTCATCTCGGTATATATATTCTAACATCCCCCGCAAGTTGAACACGGAGAGAATCGAAGTGTTTAACTTGAACACTGATTTATCGACCACAGCTCGATTTGAGAACCATATGGTGGAAAAAAAAAAAAAAAAAAAAAAAAACCGATGATCTCATCAAAAACAGATATGATGAGTAAACTTGTTGACACGAAACCGCAATATGTGATGAATAACGGTGCCAAAAATGGAATCAAGAAAGAAAACAAAAAATCTAGCGTATAGCTAATAATCTTCAGACCCGTAATAAAGATTTTTTTTTTTTTTACAATCACCGATATATAAACAAAAACAGACCACTATTGAAGATTCGCCTGAACAAAATCGATGAAAATGATATGCGGAAGCAGTTTGAGCGTATCTCCCCGCTCTGATACCATGTTAGAATATAGGCATCCAACTCAAAACCAATTGGCAATGAGTGGAGAGGCCCTAATAGATTATAAACCGCAGGATCTTAAATAACCCAACCATGTGGGACTAATAATCTCAACACGCCCCCTCACATGTAGCCTCGGCGGGTCTTACAAACACGTGGACAATTAAATCGGGTGACGCGAGTAAAGGTGCGGTCAACTGACTCGACACAAATAGCCTGCTCTGATACCATATTAGAATACGGGCATCCAACTCAAAACCAATTGGCAATGAGTGGAGAGGCCTAAGAGATTATAAACCGCAGGATCTTAGATTGCCCAACAACGTGGGCTAATAATCTCAACACGCCCCCTCACGTGTAGTCTCGTTGGGTCTAACACGTTGACAATTAAATCGGGTGACGCGGAGTAAGGCGCGGTCAAAGACTCGTCGCAAATAGCCTGCTCTGATACCATAATAAATTATGAGTATCGAGGGATCATCGATTCAAGAGAAATAAAATGGGACAAGAGATTTAACGTGGTTCGGTCAACTCGACCTACGTCCACGGACAAAACCCCGAAGGGTGAAATATTATTGATCACCAGTTTTGATGTCACTGGGATTATTTACAATAACATTGGGAGTCTCTATTTATAGAGTGAATAAATAATTGATTAAGATATTATCTTATTCTCGAGAATATATCTTAATAAACTAGAATATATCCTAATTAACTAGAATATAGAAAATGTAGGAAATTAACTAGATATTTCCCTTATCTAGAAAACTACCTAATTACACAAGATATTTTATTCTTGGAAACTTGATCTGATCTCCGTCGATATATTCCAATATTTGATCTCCGTCGATATTCTCCAATATTTGATATCCGTCGATCTTCTGGTAGCTATGTTGAGTCTTGAGTCTTGACAATTTAATCTTGAACTTGACAACCTCGATATTCATCTCGGTATATATATTCTAACAGTTTGTAACGATGACCCATTACTCTAAAATCGCATATAAACAACGCCCAGTGATCAAAATCTCTTAAAAATCTCTTAAAAATCCTAAAACTAGAATAAATTTCAAGGCACTTTTTTCAGCGATTTTATCAAACATCGGTTGAGCATTGTACAATATATCTTAAGCAAAATATAGACAAGAACTTACGTCAGTGGAAGTTGGAATTATGTAGCTTTCAAGACAATTAGAAGTTTCAAACTTGCCCGGAAGGAAAATGGAACAAACTTGCCCGGAACAAACTTCATTGATTTTGCTTCACTTTTTCATAAGCTAAAATCCGGGTGTGTTCGGAAGAAGTCGGGTATCCGTATCTTGGTGAAGTACCGCACCCGTGATCCGGAGTGCTACACAGCCTCAAGACTCTCAAAATCTTATCTTATCATTATCACTAGGATATGACCCTTGGGAGAATGCGTGTGAATAACTTTCTTAAATTGACACGGGATATGGGTTGTTTTTGTGTTGGTTATATATTTTTTTTCTTGGGAGAATACCATGAGCCGAGCGTGTGAATTTGGGAGAATGATAATCTTTCTTAAATTGAATTGAAGCTTTGATCGATATTATTAACATCAGTTATGATTATTGCGGTTTCTTATTAAATGGTGATTAGGATGTCCATATATTGATGTACATTGATATATATATATATATATATATAACATAGAGTAATATTTTTGGTGGTTAAGATATCCAATGTAAGCGTGTACACTGGAACTCCAGTTTCATTTATGGTAATTGATATAACCATCTATTCACAGTTGTTGCAAATAATACCAACAAACTAAAGTCCCAAGCGGGAACTTGTAGAAATTTCTGGTTTTGATAAAATTAACTTGTCGAATGACATTCCAAATTAAAAATGCGATTCGTCTTCATTTAAATAGATTGTCGTTTTGTACTAAAAAAATATCGGTGCAATTTTTTCTAAATTCAAAAGTTGAATGCGAGTAGGAACTCTTCTTTGATATCCTTAAAAAGTGTTATATCTGCATTAATTTTTAGAACCGCTAATTGCTTTCAAAAATGAATATTGATTGTGTGCTCGCATCAATGTATAACTGGCATGTAGATTTTCAATCTACATTTTAGGAATATAAAGAAGGGTCAAGATTAATTCACATATTGATTTTACCTAATATAATGAGTTATATTTTTAATGAGAATTTATTTGGGAGTTATTTCTCTCATTTAATGTCAAACCGTTACTTTTATTCTAAATTAAACGCCCATTAACTTAACTCTTAATTTAATCTTCACTCAATGTCAAACCGTTACTTTTTTCCTCACTATGTATAAATAATTTAAGATGACCTTCTAAGATAATAATAAATACTCACTTTGTAAACCATCAAAAGAGATGTAATTTCAATGTTTATATGATACAAAGAATTAAAAAACTAACAAATATAATCAAGAAACTTCAATCCATTTGATACAAACATGTACACGACTCTAATCCAACTAAGAGTATGAAAAGTTAAGAAATCCCATTTACCGAACAAAGTTAAGGGAATGACAATGAAACCGTCGTTTTCTTCATCATTTATTTTCACTCCATGTAAATCATATGATTTTGGCCTTAAGAAATCAAAGTCTAATTGGACAATTCCCTATCCAAAGAAAATAAAAAATTTGTGTAAAAAAAATAGAAATTAAATGGACCGTCCTTTATGTTCCAAACTGTATATCTTCGTCCAAATATAAAAAACCATTGTCCCTTATAATATAATAAATATTTGATCGGTACCTATTGACTGCATAAATGACATAAAAATTGCATGAGGCACCATGAATCCATTGATGTTAAACAAAAAATTAAAGAGAAAAGCTAACAACAATGATACAACTAAGAGTATGAACAGTTAAGAAATGCTATTTCTTGACCCAAGTTAAGGACATAACAATGAGAAGCAGACGTTTTCCAAGTTAAGGACATAACAATGAAACAGACGTTTTCTTCGTCATTTATTTTCACTCCATGTAAATCCTATGATTTTGGCCCGGAGAAGTCAAAGTCTAATTGGACAATTCTTTGCCCAAAGAAAAATTAAAAAAAAAAAATTATGTAAAAAAATAGAAATTAAATGGTATGGTATTAAAAAACAACTAACATAAGAATGAAAACGAATAGATAGCAATCATATTTGATCAGTATCTTTTGACTGCAAATGAAAAAACAAAACTGGGATAAAAAAAAATATTGATGAAAAGAATCAAGAGAAACTAAACTGATCAAATACAATATTTGATCAATATCTTTGACTCCATAAATGACATAAAACTTAGGCGTGAAGCGCCATGAATTCATTGACGTTAAACAAAAAATTAAATAGAAAAGCTAACAACAATTATCTTAATCAACCAAAACAATAGTGAATCATACCTTGGGAATAGAGTTGTGCAAAGGATGAACCTTTGGGAATGGAATTTGATTATAAAAAAGATTAAATTAAGAATTAAGTTAATGGGAGGAATAAAAGTAACTCCCAAATAAATGGACAATTCCCTTCTTTATATGCCTAAATGGGAGGAATAACTCCCAAATAAATGACATTAAATCAATGGGCAATCAATTTAAATTCATTATCTTAGGTAAAATTAATATTATGTGAATTAATCTGGACCCTTCTTTATATGCCTAAAATATCTTAAATATGCAGCTCAATCTGGACCCTTCTTTATATGCTAGAAATGTAACTGAATAACTTTAATATGTGCCTCAATCTGGACCGTTCTTTATGTGTCCAAACTGTAGATCTCTGTCCAAATAGAAAAACACCATTGTCCCTTATAATATAGATAGATAGATATAGATTAGTACAAAACAAAGCTAGGATAAGTTAACCTGTGCTAGTAGTGGTCAGGATTTGTCCATACAAAGATAAATCAAGAGTTGTGGTTCTCCTGACCACCTCCTACAACTCGCACGCATGGCATTAGTTCCAATATTATGAATGAAAAAAGAATACTCAAGTCAAGATATGGATTTTCAAAAATTATAACGGGGAGGTTTGAACTCATGACCTATTGTGTCATTAGAGTGACCTCTAACCAGTGTTCCACCTTGGTTGGAATTAATAGAAAAAGATAAATCAACGGTGGTGGTTTATTCAACTTAAATATCATAATTGCTTTATTAATTAGTGTTTCACTAATTGCACATAATAAATAATCTATTCATTATATAAAAAAGTGTTTTATTAATATGTGTTTCACTAATTGCTCATAATAAATGACTAATCATTTTTTAATTATAAATGTTTTCTTAATTAATTATAATATGTATTTCTATTAATAAGTAATTTTGATAAATAATATCAATAGACATTTTTGGCAACAATGAGTAGCAGAACAGGTGGAGGCCGAAAGATTAGTGGTGGTTAAGGGCGGCGCCAAGCACATTATTTTTGTTCTTTTATCATAAAATGGGATACGAAGTCCATTTTTCACATGTATCCAACTTTCCAAGAGTTTTTTCTCCCTCTTTCCTCAAAATCCTGGCTTCGCCCCTGGTTTATGGTGGAAGAAGTAGTGACGGTGAGTTGTGATGGGCAATATTAATTTTATGTTGTCGTTACAACATCGATAACATCGTAGTGTGGAAGATGTGGTTGGTTGTTTTTAACACTTTTGATAAAGGAAGGTACCATATATTTCAGGGATGATATCATACAAGATAATATTTTCATGATCGTAGTTGGATCACCCAAATGGTACCCTGTTATCTTTGGTGCTATATCGTATAAATCATGATTTTTTAATGTTAAAATAAAATTGATTGCAATACAAAAAAGAATATATACACGGAAAAAAAAATAATGAAACCAATCAATTGACGACATTTTGTTCAATCTAAACCTCATACATGGCATTTGTGATTGAAAATTAGAATTGCGTCCAACAACCTACATGGGGTGGGCGGCAGTGATGGTGGCAGTGGTGGAGTGAAAAATTGACATTGAGGAGGCCTATTTTTTTTTTTAAAAAAGAAACATGTAAGCTTTGGTGGACTAAACCATAAATATATATGGACAAAGTACTATTTATAAAATAAACTAAAAAATTTATGTAGTTATTAAAAATTTAAGGGGTTAGAGCCAGCAGGTTAGTCAACCCTTGGCGCTGCCACTAGGTGGTGGTGGATAAAAAAAAATGGATTCATATGGTTTTATGGTGGTGGCGGGTATTGGTGAACAAAAACATATTATGCTAATTTTGTAATGCCACAAAATATGTAACGTTATATTATAAAGTATAAAACGTGGTTGATCATTCTAATGTTAAAATAGACTCGATAAAACACATGTCCATTTTAAAAAATTGGCGCAATCAATTGCCATGTTATGTAATAACTAAACGAACGACACAAATCAAGATCAGAACATATGAAATTATTCATTATTGATTTGTCTATGTAAAGAGTGGTCAGGATTTGTCCTTGGCAAAAACAAATGTATCTTTGGGGTGTGTTTAACTTAACCATGTTTAAATACTTTATTAATTAGTATCTCATTGATTGTTCATAATGATTAATTAAATTTCTATTATAAATGTCCCTTTAATAATCTAACATAAATACATAATTTTATTAATAAATAATCGTACTAAAAGCTATATTAATTCTAATGGTGGTAGTGGAAGTAGGGTTAGTATAAACAGTAGGCGGGTGTTTGTGAATGGTGGAGGCGGTAACATTACTATTGGTGGAAGAAATAGTGGCAGTGGATGGTTTTATGGTGGTGGCACTAGTGGAAAAGGGGGGTTAAACGACCCATATCCTTGACCCTCATCGGCGGTCATCAGACCGTGGACCGGTCAAGACTGTCCTTGATGTGGTAAATTTTCGGAGCACATCCAAGAGTGCTAAAACCGGTCGTTCCATAAAAATTTTAATTACGGCTATGTCCCCGATTCATTAACCCACACCACGACCGCTGTACCTAGTTGATTCAGTGGTACTTTTCTTACACGTGAAATCTAACTTCCCACCATTTCCCACCTCGTTATTATTGGCGATCTCTCTCTCTCTTCATTAGTTCATTCACAGAGACATTCACAGAGAAAAAAGAAACCACCCAAATTTTCTTCTCCTCTCTCAGAACTAAACCATTGATGACTAATTAAGCCCTTAAATCACAAACCCTCACTGAGATTAACCTTTTACATATCTTAATCGAGGAGCAGTTAGGTTTAATTTTCAAAATCACCAGGTACAGGTATTTAGTTAGGGTTTTTGATTGAAGTTTTCTTTTTCTCCCCCCTTTTCTTTTACTTGTCGATTCTCTTCATAGGGTTTAACAATAATTGTTCTATTGTTGGATTTTAGGTAAATCTCAAGAGCTTAATTGTAGTTCATATCTTCCTCAGGCAAGTTAGGGTTTTGGATTTAATTTTTTTTTTTTATATTGGTCAATTTTGTTCATGGGGTTTAACAATAATTGTTGTATTGGTGGATTTCAGGTAAATATCAAGAGCTTAGTTGTAGTTGATATCTTCCTCAGGCAAGTTAGAGTTTTGGATTCAATTTTTTTTCTTCTTTTTCTCTACTGGTCGATTTTGTTCAAGGGGTTAACAATAATTGTTTTATTGGTAGATTTCAGGTAATCTCAAGAGCTTAATTGTAGTTCATATCTTCCTCAGGCAAGTTAGGGTTTTGGATTCAATTTTTTTTTCCTTTTCTTTTACTGGTCGATTTTGTTCATGGGGTTTAACCACAACTGTTGTATTGGTTGATTTTAGGTAGATCTGAACAACTTAAGTTGAAGTTCAGAAATTTCATCAGGTATATCTGATTTTGTTTGATTTGGGTGATAATTTTTGGTTTAGGGTTATGTTCTTAGTTCTGATTTGATTTGTATTTAGCTTATTTGTTTTGATTTAATAGTGATTATTTTCTGATTTTAGATTCTAAAGTGCTTTTCTTAGTGCATTAAATTTGATTGCTTAGATAAGATTTAGATGCAAATATATGTGAAAATTGCTAGACTAGAAAATTGACATTAGAGGTTTTTTATTAGTTCTTATGATTATTTTTGACCATGTCGGAGTTGATTGAGCAAGAGTGTGAAATTAGATTCTCGTGTTGTTTTTATGAGCATCCCCTGTAATATTTCATGTTGATATATTGACATAATAATTTGAAATCTTTTCTCATAGGGCATTAATTAGTTAAATCTATATTTTTGTGGGTCATTTGGACAGAGATGCGATCGCCGGTGAGTTTACTTCATTTTGATCCATTCGAGTAATGTCGGATTAGTCATGTCTATATTATTGTTTTGCTTTTTTATTTTGATACTAAGGATGTGCAAGGCTGTATTGAATCTCCAAATTGTTTGGTTGAAGTCTTCTTCAATCTGAGAAGTAAAAGTCTACCCTCACACTAAGAATCTATTTCTATGGTTGGTACTTGGTACAGAAACTTCGTTACTTTTTATTTTCATCTCACAATCGATTGTTTTTAGCTCACTGGTTAGATGTCCCCTGTTTAGTTGTTTTAATTGAATTTGAATTGTTTTAATTGAATCTGTTTAGTTGTTTGCATTTTGTTTTCTATGATAGCGGTTGGGTCATTCGTAGATGCCATGGCAAGAAACCCGAAAGTGGCTTTTTGATAGGAGTTGTTGCTGGATGAATTTCAGGATATGTTATATTTGACTCAATCATATGTATTGCTAGCCTTCTAAGTGGAAGACTAGTGAGGGAATGAGTTGCTCCAGCCATATGTATATTCCTTACAAATTAAGGTAATTCGAAATGTTCATTAGTAATAGATTTATATCAATTGGTTGTGTTTCTGGAATGGAATATTGAAGTGAATTTGTGTATTTTACAGGACTCATATGTGATATAGTGTTGCTGAACATGTTGCTCAACATTTGCTTTATGTTTTTCTTATAAAGATGCTAGGAGTTGAACATCCAGGTGCTAAGGTAAGACTGATACATTAGGAATACGTATATTTTTTATTCTTTGGGTTTGTATCTATTCTTGAGAAGGATTAATGTCAATTATAGTTTGAGTTATATGCAAATGGATCCACTTAATGTTGATTGTAGTGTTGCTTAAGTTTATTGTACATTTATTGAGGAAGTTCCTTATATGAGCGAGGTATAATTACAGGGTTTAAGCAGGTTGTTATGCTTACAAGTGATGTGGTTGAATCTCTCACGAAGATGAGTGGAACTGGTGGCCACACCTTGGGCTGTTTTCACATTCATTTTTCTCATCCTTTTTACCGTGGACATTAAATTTTTTGATTGATATTGCTTAGTGGTGTAACCAAGAGTCTTTATTTCGCTTTTTCTAGTTGCATCATAACGACATGATATTTGTATTTTGTATTGTATTCATACATTTTAGGTTTGTACTTACTGTGTGTTGTTCAAATTTCACAGGGAAGGTGCCACAAAGAATCCTCTGAATTTGAGGGACCCTGGGCAACCAACCCCCTAGTGTTTGATAACTCTTCCTTCAAGTAAGACTATTCTATACACTTCAAATTTTGTCTATGTTTTAAGAATGCCTGTGTTATATGTTAAGTTGTCAATATATAAGGTACTAATGTTGTTTTCTATATTTTTTAAGGTACTAATGCTGTTTTCTATATTTTTTATTTAACTTCTTTGTAGGGAGCTTTCTAAATGGGGAGAAGGAAGTCTTGATCCAACTCCAAACTGATAAGACACTCTTGGTTGATCCCTTTCTCCGTCCCTTGTTGAAAAATATGCAGAGGTTTGTATTATGTCATAATCAACTAGCATCCATCACCATCTTTCTTAAAAATAATTATGGATAATGGATTTATAAAACTATAATTTAGAAGAGTCCATACAAAAGTTCATTGACGTTTCGGTGTTTAGGGCGATGAAGCCATCTTTGCTTGACTAAGCCGATGCTCACTGAAGCTATCTCGAATTAGGGTAATTTTATAGAATTATTAATTTTTGAAATGACCGAAACCCATTTTTTCGCATTTAGTTTTGCTGTGGCATTTGGATTTCTATTTCACCATATTTATATATCTTTAATACTGCAGCTCTTTTAAAGTAAGCACAAGTTGCTTCCCATTTTTGTCTACTTATCAGAACCTTGCACCTGTATTGTGTAGATAGCATCAATAATCATACAAGGAGAGCTGCAAACGAGTTCTTATTACGTGACAGGTTAGTGAATTTGTGTTTATAAAGGAATTGGATTCTGCAAAATGGTTTAGTTAAGTTTTCATTTTTTTCTCCTTATAAGAACCTTGCACCTGAATTGTGCAATTAACATCAAGGAGGATACAAGGAGGTGGCAATACGAAAATGCTTTAACTTTTGTTGCTCGCTTTGGATCTTCGCACTAAAACCTAGTCTCTTAAACCACCTCCTTGTATTTTTGTTGCAGCCATCCCAAAATGAGCATGATTGTTCCATGATAAATCTCTTGTAAATGAATATACTTACGAACCTTTCTTTAGTTAAGTGTTCAATCATAGTCAGTAGTATAATAGTGAATATCTTCTTTGTTACCTTGGCTTTTCAAGCGTTTTGAATTCATGCTGTCATAATGTTTGTTTCACTTCATATGACTACGTATCAACAAATTTAAAAAAGAATCTAGCTACCTTTTCAGTGCTTGAAAGCGTGAAACTATTATGCATAAGTAATTGTGAATTGTACTTATTATTCTAGGATGGTAGTTTGAGATTTACTTTGTTTCCGTTTGTCACTAACTTAAATTTTGGTTTGATTCCTTGTAGGGTGGCTGGGAGACGGAGATCCAGGCTATTCATCTCTGTCTCTTTGTGTTAGCTTATCTGCCATGTATCAGTAAGGTGCCAATACTTAACCTAAGGTTTGGCATTACAAGGTTTGGTTCAGTCGGCTCACAAGGTTCGACTTCATGGTTGCTTCTGCTTGGTACTTCTCGATGCCAAGTTCACTTCCAACTTAGGGTATTCCTCTATACATCTGTGCGGGTTCTAAATTTACGCTAATTGGATAAGGTTCCACTTATTAACTTTCGAAGTGGTACTCGTATCTCTCATAATTGTGCATTATGGATCCATTTTCATCCTACTCATTCTAGAAAATGATCGAAATGTTATTGGTCTTTCTTGCACATGGCGTTATACATTACTTTCTATTTGCTTGTTTCACGGTGTGGTGGATCCAAACGATTTATAGTGTCATTTTTCTAGAACTAGTACTATTATAAACAAAAAGAACTTAGTAACGTGGTCGTGTGAATTCTAGGGTCCCTATGCTTGTTTGACACCAAATTTAGTGCAAGTTCTTCAAATTGTTTTCTTAATTTAGTTTTGTCTATGTCATAGTGTATAACTTACTACCAAATGAGCTGAGATGGATTGACACCAAACTACTTCATCCTAAATTTTATTGAAGTAGTTTATAGACTGCAAAAGTAGTTTATAGATCGCTTTATACTTTCTTCCGGTTGATTCCACTGGCTAGCATGCTTCACTAGTAATTCAAACTTCTTTTGTTAGAATTGTGTGAAATTGAATTGATCATGTGGTGCAGTGGTATCACATGATGAGCTTGTATTTGTAAAATTCAAAGAACCAATAACCTTATCTTATCCTTATATATGGTAATGAATGAAAACATGGGTTTACTGAGGGAAGCTCTTAATCATGTTGAAAAGAGATGTTAGTTGTCTAAAGAGACTCCTACCTTGCTCTTAGTTCTCTCATATATTAGTTTGTTCATCTGTCATATTTATTTAGAAGATGAAACCAAACATGCTAACAATATATGCTTAACTGATCTGAGGAATTTGTACTAATCTTCACAACTTTGCACTTTTTATCCTCCTTTAGTTTTTCTCTGATTGTTGCATGTGTTTCTGGTATCGGTTCTATAATGATTCAGTGGTTTCCATGGATGAATTTTATTGTAGCTCATGCTTTATTTCGTCTTCTGGTTGGGATTGTAATAGGGTTCTTCCTACTGGTTTATCAGTAGGAAGAACAAAAAAATGTTGAGTTATTTTGGTTATTCATCTTGTTGCCTCTCGCAATTTCTTTGATGGATTTTTACGTGCTTGATACGCATTATGAAGTAGGAAAACGTTCTTCATCATCATCGAAGTTTATAATTTTCTTTGTTTAATCAAAGTTTTTAGTTCATCATTTTGTAATGGAATCCTAGAACTACTGTTACACTTTGGTCGAACTGCAAATTTTAATCCTTTGTGTAATTTGAAACCAATGAATCAATGAATGTTAAATTGAGTGATTTTTTGTGTGCAAGTTTAATTTTATTTGATTTGAAATTGGTTTTCATTTGAATTCTAATTTGAGTTTCATTTGATTCTCATTTGAATTCTAATTTGAATTTCATTTAAGTTAATTTGGACTTTGTCGATTCAGTCAGGCCATACAGCCAATATGAATCTATTTTTTTTTATTAAGATTTATATCCATGACTGGCTGAAGACAGTCATAAATTTTTGACCGTTGACATCGGTCGTTGATATAAGATTTTCAACGACCCCCATAGACACGTCCTAGTTGAAAAAGCTCAAACAGCGACCCTTTCTTCGACCGACAAAGCAAGTCATAGATACGAGTTAAATGACTTGCTTTGTCGGTCGCGAAACTGCTGATTTCCACTAGTGTGGGTGTTGGTAATAGTAGTGGATAATAATAGTTTTTGCTTTTTAGTGAGTTTTATTGACCGAGTAAAAATAAATCTTCACAAAACATGCAACATTGTATTGTGAAATATGTAATTGGTTGTTTTTGGCACCATTGATAAGGACGAAAATCAAATATTTTGAGGATGATACCTAACGTATAAGACAATATGATCATGACTTGTTGGATCACCGAAACGGTATCAGAAGTATTATATAAAGGCAATTAGTGTGCCCGCGTAAGAGAACATTATCGCTCTCTCAACTACTATTATATTTTCTTTCCTGAAAGACCATCAATGTCAAATTGTTTCGCGACAACTACCTACAAAGACAACAACTATTTGAAAATATTTGTTTGTTCATCAAAATCATCATAAAAAACTCTAAATCACAAATCTAAATTTTCCTCCGATGTTTATAGAATATTTTTTATATTTTACATTCTCAAATCATGCGACCTCTTGATTACAAATCAACAATATCAAATTACGGATCAATATGTATAGGTTTCATTCACCGGGTTAGAAGGTAGAGTAGATACAGATGGGTAGATCACACAAAGCAGAACATGACCGAGAATACTTCAATAATTTGGTCAAGAAATCAGGTCAAAATTTTAAGATTAACATTCTATAGGACTAATTAGATCGGCTTCGATAGGAGCCGACTAAAATATGAATTAATAATAATTTCCACGTAAGACAATTTCAAAACATAGTTTGGCTAACTCTGCCTATGTAAAGAGTGGTCAAGATTTGTCCTTCCTCAATTGCTATGTTATGTGAGAAGAAGGTGATATCTAAGATTGAGGTACAATTCAAATCCATTAGATTCATACCATTTACAAGTGCACGCCTTGAAAAAAATTGACATGTTGTTATTATTATTACAGGTAAGGGATACATTGACCACACTTGCGCAAATAGCTCACTTCGCAAATGATTGTATTGCATGTACTATCTAGAATGCAACGATGAATTTGAGGAAACAATGCACCAGAAGCAGTGTTCGGAGTATTTTGGATATAGTAATTTAGACCCGATGAAATACTTATGTTCTTTTTTTTTTTTAGTTTTTCCACAATCTATTTATTTAAGAAAATGAACATTGCAAATACATAACATCAACAAAAATTAGACAGATTGCTTTTGATAATAATGGCTATCGATGGTCCGGAAAGGGCAAAAGAAAGGAATTGTTGTAGAAGAATTATTGGGATATACGATGGATTACTTGATACGAATGAAAGAGGTATAACTATTTGGATTCTGAAATCACATAAAGTTCACAGTAGAAGATGACATCAAGTTTAAAGTTAGTAACAAACATAATATGGCTAACTAAAATGTTAAAAACAAATAGGATATATAAACTTAGAAAGTCGTGGGACTTGAAGAGACCAATTTTTAAAACTACAATCTTAGAAAGCAACGGTGCACAATACTATAAATTTTTTTTTAATATTCAATGTAGAAGATGTTAACTTTTGGTAAAGGATCTATTGACAACCTATAAATTTGAAATAGGATCAAGGAGTACAATATGTGTTCAAGGTTCTTTATGAGGTAATGTGTCGCCAGATTGTATTCCAAGTGAAGGTAGGAACATATGGAAGTGACAAAATGTCCAAGACTTTTGAAGTTACCAAAGCCTTCGTTAAGATGAACTGTTGGGAACAATACTTTGTTGAATATTTAATGGCAGAGGTTTGCATATATACAATCCCTTCGAAAAGGTAATTGGTACACATTTTAAACATTGTCATCTGATGGGTGTTGAAATATTACAGGAAAACCATGTCACATTGGAGAGTTTGTGTCATCCGTTCGATGCAAAAAAATATTATTCTCTGCCTATTTGGAGGACCGACAACATGACCATGATAAATGAGTCAGTTGTAGCGAAATAGGAGCATGAGGAGACTTTTATGGACGATATTGATTAGTTGATTTCACTAAGGTGAGCGCTGCTGACGACATATTTCCAAAAAATATTTAAACTTCCATGTTCATGTAGAGCATTATCTCATTATAAGCAATGAACCTAAATAAAAAATTGTCTGGAAGTTAAGATTATATTTCTTTCGTTTGAGCAAATCTCCGGCGGTAAAATATTAAAGGAAAAAAACAAGAAAAAAATAGAGGAAAATCCCGACTATTTTTATGACAAACCCATATTAAATCATAAGGAGTTGATAAGTATTCGAGACACAAATTATACGATATATTAAAAATGAACCAACATCATGGCCCGTGCCGTTACAGCACGGGTTAAGGGCTAATCTCCCTTATAAAGTATAGTTTGGACAACTTAACTTAGGCAGGTTAAAGAGCGGTCAGGATTCATTCTTGGGAAAGCTAAATCTACGGACGTAAGATGATTAGTTTAATTAACTTTCAATAATAAATGTTCTATTAATATTTCATAATAGATGTTTGTTTAATTAATCAAATAAATACACTTTCATTAATACTATACATAATAAATTTATTTTATAGTAAATCAGTTGACACTAATGGTCGTTGTGATGGTGGGCAGGGACGGTGGATCAGCGGTGGGTGTTGGTGAGAATGGTGGAGTGATGACATTAATGGTGGTGGTGGTGGTGGAAGAAGTAGTGGTAGTGGGATGAAAAATGTGTCCTAAGGTAGATAAATTAATTAGTTACCCTTGGTTATTTATTTGATACAGTATTAGTTTTTAAATTTTTTTTTATTTAATTTTTTTAAATTAAAATAAATATTATAAGCCAGATTTTTATCGGGTAGGGACAGGAAAAACGATAAACGGTTGAGGACTATAAAGAAACCAAGCTCTGAATCTCATATACCAAACCAGGACGCTCTGGATTCATTCTTGGGAAAGCTAAATCTACGGCCGAAAAATGATTAGTTTATTTAACTTTCAAAAAAATATGTTTTATTGATATTTCATAATAATTTTTTTTAACAAATCAAATAAATATAATTCATTAATACAGTACAAATAAACTTATTTTACACTAAATCAATTGACATTAATGGTTGTTGTGGTGGTATGAGGGGGTGGTAGATCAGCGATGCAGATAATGGTGGTGGGTGTTGGTGAGAATGGTATAGTGATGACGTTAATGGTGGCCGTGGTGGTGGCAAAAGTAGTGGTAGTGGGATGAGAAAGGTATCCTAAGGTAGATAAATTACATAATTACCCTTGGTTTTTTTATTTGGTATTAGTTTTTAAATTTGTTTTTTTTTATTCCTTTTATTTTTTTTAAATTTATAATAAATATTATAGGCCAGATTTTGTCGGGTCGAGACGGGAAAGAAGATGAACAATTGAGGAATGTAAAGTAACAAAGCTCATTCTGAAAGTTAGATACCAAACCAAGATAAATAGCCATTATAATTGAAAAAATTACCATACCAAAAAAAATTGTAAAATTATTTTTTTAACATATTAGTCTAAATTTTGCATTTGTAACAAGTTAGGAAAGATAAAGAGCGGCTGAGATTTATTTAGGAAAAAGATAAATCAATGGTTGTGGTTGTTTACATCATTATTGTATCATTAACTTCAAATAATAAATATTTTACTAATCTCTCATTATAAATGTCTTAATAATATATTTTCATTAAATAAATAATAAATTTATTATAATCATTACAGATGATTGCGGTGGTCTTTGTGAGTTGTAGTGCATGGAGCCCGTGACGATAATGCTGGTGGTGGAAAAGGTAGTGGTGATGGGTGGTTCTGGTGATGGTAGTGCATGTGCTCAATGTGTCGGTCTATGTCGTTAGGACACATGTAACATTATTATGGAAGTTGTGGTTGATTTTTTTAATTTGAAAATAAGATGGTTATTAATACAGAAGAAACAATTGTACAGGTTGACCGTAATTTTTTCCCAAAAAATAACCCGAGAAAAACCCAACGATGATAGGGATAGTAAAGGTTTTCAGTTGATCCCACTACATGTTTCACCCGGTAATTTTTTCGAGACAAATATTTCGATCAACCTAGCAATTCTCTGGAAAAAAAACATAACAATTAAAAACATGGGGAAAAATTGTCACTTTATATAGAGCTATAGAGCCAACAAAAAAATGACAAAGGTTTAAATTGACATAAAATTTTTTTACTTACTATGGAGGCCGTGCCGTTACGGCACGGGTGAAGTTCTAGTACTTATACTAATATAAAGAAAAGAAGGATTTTTGTACCGTGTCCACCCTCATTTACTAAAGTACCCTCGTTGATTTCTACCATCTAAACCATGCAACCTGGGTTGCACGGATGCTCCATTTCTTGAGCCGTGTCCGCGTCCGACTCGCGGCGGACACGGGACGCGCGTGGGACGCTGACATGACGCGTGTCTGACGCACCAATTTGCGCGTCCTGCGCGCGTCTGGTTTGGACGCACCGATGACGCGTGTCCGACGCATTTTTTTTTCATTTTCATATAAACTTTTTCCTTTATTTTTACTATTATTAACCAAATGAAGAAAGACAAACATTTAGATCAATAATTTAGGTCTTTATTAGGATTTTGTAATTGGAAATGACATTACATATACCCTTACTTGGACATGTGTTGATCTAAGAATGCATTTGGCTGTGCTATGTGTTTAATAGCACTGATTATTTGACATTCGGCGTGTATAAACAAACGATATCTTCTTTTCTTTTGAAATTTATACATATGTAACATCATTTTCAAATTTTTAGGGTCGAAATACTTGACTTTGATGTATAAATACATGATTATATATATAAATAAAATATGTATATACGTGTCCGCGTTCTATTTTTTTGAAAATTTTGTAATGTCCGCGTCAGCGTCGTGTCGTGTCCGCGTCTACGCGTCCCCGCATGCAACAAATGATACAATCGGAATTTGACTTCAAATAGAAACCAGTTTTCTTTTCTCTTTCGTCGTTCGTCTTCTGTCTCCATCTCTCCTCTTTTCGTACTTCACCAAGATACGGATACCCGACTTCTCCCGAACCGACCCGGTTTAGTTTATAAAAAAGTTAAGCAAAATCAATGAAGTTTGTTCCGAGCAAGTTTGAGAGACTGAACCACCTTCCATTTTCCTTCCAAAATTTCAACTTAACAGAAAACAATTATTGGCTGGTTCTTATGTTTGAAACTTCTAATTGTCTTGAAAGCTACATAATTCCAACTTCCACTGACGTAAGTTCTTGTTTATATTTTGCTTAAGATATTTTGTACAATGCTCAACCGATGTTTGATAAAATTGCTGATAGAAGTGCCTTAAAGTTTATTCTAGTTTAGGATTTTTAAGAGATTTTGATCACTGGGTATTATTTATATACGATTTTAGAGTAATGGGTCCTCATAAAATATCTTCTTTACATACTCAAAAAGCAGCAGATCACCTAAACCAAGTCGATGATGATCTAAACAAAAATTAAATTGATTCAAGCTAGTACTGTAACTTAGGACTCCGAAGTAAAAGCTTTAAAACGTCTATATAAGTATCTCCATTTTCTATAGACCTCCAGGTCTTGACTAGAAAAAGGATAATACTGGCATGAATTATGCAAAACACTGATATAATCCCAGACTTAACGGCACGCTTTTGCTGACGTGTTTGAAGTATATGTTATTATGGACCAGTTAAGAGGACTGCATGACCGGGAAAGTACTGGTAGACTAAACCAATAAATATAATTAACTGCTTGAGGGGTCTTACACTTGCTACAAATAAAAATCAATGTCATACTTCTCCATCCATACAATGAAAAACTGTGTTGTTCATAGCCGTTTTGTTCATCCTCTGAACTATCGCTAGGCAAATGAGAAGATAACATCCTAAACATACAGAATAGTACAGGAAGAGGGCCACGTGTCACTACAGGAAAAATATACATCTACAACTGGAGATTTACAACACTTTTCTAAACATCGTAGAAAGTCCTATGTTTTACAACTGGTTTCAAAGGAAGCGTTGTCGTATATCATCACTACCAACAATTACGAACAAGGGGTTGCGCTAAGAAAACAAACGACAACTCCTTTAGCAAAACTGTTGTGACGACATTTAGGTATAAAAACTTTGTTTCATAAGTGTAGTGACTTAGCCTATCACAACCCTCACAAGTGTTGTTGAAAAACACAAAAATATGATAATGGAAAATACGTTAGAGGGAGATTCGAACATGAACCTAATGCATGGATGTCTAGCTCATCAACCATCCTTACGATTCACAAGTTTTTTTTTTTTTTTTTTTTTTAATAGAAACGTATAACAACACTTATAAGTGTTGTTGAATTTAAAATATAGAATGTTGGAAAAAAATTAGGTTTGGGGGATTCGATCCTGAGCCTCTTGTATGGAAGTCTACACCACTAACCATACCTACACTATCACAGGTTCTGTTAAGTTGGTGGTTTTTTAATACACTAACTTTATGACAACCCTTCATAAGTGTTGTAAAACAAAATATAATGCTCAAAAATAATGCTCAGGTGACTGAGCCGAAAATAACGCGAAGCATTCTTTGTAATCACATACATTCTTCTCTGTAAACAATCACATACATTCTATAAGACCACCCACTTTAAGCAAAGCATGCAATGCCTGCAATGAACTAAATGAATAAGTTTGGGGAATTATGGCAAAAGTATACCATCAGATTATAAGTTAGAAGGAGGGAGCATATATATACGAATATAAGCATATGTAGAGCAATTATGCACAAGTTGAGACCAAGGCGAGAATTTAAGTGGGCCAATATAGCAACCATAAAAACTGAAATGTCCCATTTTCTCTCCTCCTTCATCCGGGACTTGAGACCAGGCAATGAAATGATATATCATTTACATTGGCGGAGTTAAAAAGGGTGTTATAAAAGTCTGAGCTAGCATTTTATAATTAAGCACACAAATGGAGTCATTAAGCTGTCTTTTTGCAAGAAAAATACTAGTATTAGTAAAGAAAATACAACTAGAGTATGCAAGTTGCATTCTTACAACCTACAAACCTGTACATATGAGAACAAAATGTCCGCACTCTGCACTTTTAAGAAAAACATTACCATCTCCAAATCGATATTCACACACAAATGATGTTAACAAAAGAAGCCCTGAATTACCAACGGTAGAACATAGAGTTTGATAAGTGAGAAATACACGAGGCCAATACACGCAAATCACATAGCACACAACTTTGCAATGCGATAGCGTGAAGAAACACCCCATGTGCGGCGTAGTAGATACATCAAATATTCATAAAAGTGGCGAGTGATAGCAGCTCTTTGCTCCATACTCATTACGAGTAGAAGCATACTTCACAAAGAAAGATCTTGCACTATTAATTAACAACTCATACGGAGAACTACACACTCACCAGCAAAAAACTTGAGAGTAAAGGTTGAAGTAGGTTCTTTGAGAAGGCAAATAACACCAAATATTACTAAAGTAAGAATACAACACAAGAAAAGAATACACTAGTGATCTAACTTGTGAACTTCTTTTTCTTCTTCTTTTTGTTCTTCTTCTTTGTCGGAACCACTATGATATATTCCCCATCTTCTCTTACGTAACTCTCGCTCTCGTCATCCATTCGGAAACCAAGCATTGAAGTATCCACTGGTTGGCAATTTGTGTCATGCATTTCATTGTATTCCTCTAATTCATGGAAACCCCTAGGTGGTGGTTTCACCATCACATACCAACTAGATGTATTTGACTCTCGAGAATAGAAAACTTGTCGCGCTTGCTTTGCTAAAATGAATGGATCGTTACTGGTATTGGTTCTTATCTTGCTTTAAATTGACTAATGTAAATCCATCTTCTACCTTCACACCAAAATTGGTGTGAGCCCAATCACATTTGAATATTGGAATTTGAAACATATGATTGTAGTCCAACAATAGAATTTCTTCTAAAACACCGTAGAACCCACTAGTTTTAGACCGTCCCGCAACGAAGGTTGTTGATTCAATTGAAACTCCACTGTTTTTGTGTGACTCTCTTAACATCCTTCGTAATAAACCTAGTGTCATTGATTAGCAAGCCTTTATATGATACGCGAGTTTTCTAACGGTCCATATGACAACCATTCTACCGTATGTGATCTTGGCATGCCTTGTTCGATTTGCATCTTAACCTACAAATGTATAATCTCGAGAACATAAGAATATAACTAAATTTGCTATCTAAGCATCGAAGTTAGATTTATAGTGATGATGTGCCTAACATGGATTGTTACAGTGATGAGAATGAAACAAAATCACACGTATTTGTGTTTTTGTAGTAGTTTTCCGTAGCTGCAAAATGTCTAAGTGTTGAAACTATACTATCTTTGCATAATCGACTAAGAGTGGACTAAACGTACCTTTTGTTGAAACCAATCTGCAAATGTGTCAGTTGTATGGAATTGAGTTGGTCTTCACTAGTAATTGCCCTCCCGCTGAAGATTTTAACTCGTACATATGCATTCTAAGACAAAAGTAAAATTAGAAAATGAAGTATTAATTGTGAGACCATTTTTAATGAACATGAACGTCATACTTACGTCATATATGGGTCAATTTCGGTGTGTTAAAAAGCACATATCTCATGAGCTATCTTTAACTTCTCACTATCCATACGCACTTGGACACCTTTAGAAAGAGGACGTGCTGCCGGTGTGGAACCATTTTGAGTGTTTTCGTTATGCCTTTGCTTTACTCTGTTTTTATTTGCTTGGGCCTTACGAATATCAAAATACCTAACACACTCCATTCCAAGATAACACTCGGCTATACAAGCTTCGGGTTGTGCATAATTCTTTACATATTCTTTGAATGTCTTCATATACCTAGGAAAGTCGCGTATGCAACGATTTGATTAATTAAATATTAGTATCTCTAATATTCGCACTTTGTTTAGACAAACTGGCCAATCAAATTGAAATCAAGTCCTTCAAACAAACTATTCGCACTTGTTTAGACAACATATGTCAATACTAGTTAATCCAGTTCAACTTCCCTTCAATTAACTACAGATGTGAGTACTAATTCTAGACATTCAACACACTGGGGCAGGCAATTCTTATTCGGCAAGCGGTACGAGGTAAAAGTCACTAAACACAGTCGCATGCAATTTACATAACATCAATCAGCCAAATCAGGAGAACTTTTCCTCATATCATGCACAATTTGAAACGTTATATGCTTCAAATACTTGTTATGTTTACTATTTGAGTTCAATTTCATGATGACAAGCAATCACATCACATCTACAATTGAACTTAGAACACACAAATGGAGCATTTGAACTCAAAAAACAGAATTTAATGCACTGAAAAAAAACCTAATTCAAAAAAAAAAAAAAAATATACCCTAAATTGAGCTTTGGTTACAGATCGATCTTCAACTTTGGGAAATTGGTGGAGGTGGCTAGTCGAGATATGGGTTACAGATCGATCTTCAATATTGTGTGGTGATGATGAAGTTGGTGAAGAAATCTCCTGAGATCGATGAAGTTGAAAAGGATGGTAATGAACGGAGCTGTTGGAGTCGTAGACGATGAAGTTGCCGGGGGTTTGAGTGATGGTGGTGCTGTTGTACCGAAGTTGACAGTGGTTTGAGGTGAAGTTTCTCTGTCGAACACACTGGGGGAGATGCAGTTGAGGGAAAAAAAGAAAAGGATAAGGAAGGATTGGATATGAGAATGATGTTAAAGAAAAAAGATAAGAAAAACATTTAACGGTTGTAGATGAAATAGAATTAAAGAATAAATGAATGGGTGGTTATGATGTGATGATAGTTATATTAAAAAAAAGATTATTATAAAAAAATTAAGGGAAAAAAATAATTAAATGGACGGCTGTAGATGGAAATGGATGGTTATGATGAAGTTTTTCAACAACCCCCTTCCACAACTCTTAAGAAAGATTGTCTTAGGGATACGCTAATCCAAGTTTTCGACTTGTAGTAGTCCACTCACCACCAGGTTTCGAGCTCGGAGCCATGTTATGTCTCGAAGTTGCCAAAATCGGACAGGTTTAAGGGTTGGAGGAATATTATGAAAGCATCTTACCTATGGATCCACATATTCATCGTTCTTATGAAGTCTCTGACTTAGAGTAGTCCACTCATCGCCAGGTTTCGAGCTCGGAGCCATGTTATGTCTCGAAGTTGCCAAAACCGGACAGGTTTAAGGGTTGGAGGAATATTATGAAAGCATCTTACCTATGGATCCACATATTCATCGTTCTTATGAAGTCTATGACTTAGAGTAGTCCACTCACCGTCAGGTTTCGAGCTCGGGTCCATGTTATGTCTCGAAGTTGCCAAACCGGACAGGTTTAAGGGTTGGAGGAATATTATGAAAGCATCTTACCTATGGATCCACATATTCATCGTTCTTATGAAGTCTCTGACTTAGAGTAGTCCACTCATCGCCAGGTTTCGAGCTCGGAGCCATGTTATGTCTCGAAGTTGCCAAAACCGGACAGGTTTAAGGGTTGGAGGAATATTATGAAAGCATG
Source organism: Papaver armeniacum (assembly GCA_023531295.1). Taxonomy (NCBI): domain Eukaryota; kingdom Viridiplantae; phylum Streptophyta; class Magnoliopsida; order Ranunculales; family Papaveraceae; genus Papaver; species Papaver armeniacum. Next base: position 40,210 of record JAJJWW010008039.1, on the reverse strand, counting down.
TTACCTATGGATCCACATATTCATCGTTCTTATGAAGTCTCTGATTTAGAGTAGTCCACTCATCGCCAGGTTTCGAGCTCGGAGCCATGTTATGTCTCGAAGTTGCCAAAACCGGACAGGTTTAAGGGTTGGAGGAATATTATGAAAGCATCTTACCTATGGATCCACATATTCATCGTTCTTATGAAGTCTATGACTTAGAGTAGTCCACTCACCGTCAGGTTTCGAGCTCGGGTCCATGTTATGTCTCGAAGTTGCCAAAACCGGACAGGTTTAAGGGTTGGAGGAATATTATGAAAGCATCTTACCTATGGATCCACATATTCATCGTTCTTATGAAGTCTCTGACTTAGAGTAGTCCACTCAACGCCAGGTTTCGAGCTCGGGGCCATGTTACGTCTCGAAGTTGCCAAAATCAGACAGGTTTAAGGGTTGGAGGAATATTATGAAAGCATGTTACCTATGGATCCACATATTCATCGTTCTTATGAAGTCTCGACTTAGAGTAGTCCACTCAACGCCGTGTTTCGAGCTCGGGGCCATGTTATGTCTCGAAGTTGCCAAAATCGGACGGAGTTTAAGGGTTGGAGGAATATTATGAAAGCATCTTACCTATGGATCCACATATTCATCGTTCTTATGAAGTCTATGACTTAGAGTAGTCCACTCACCGCCAGGTGTCGAGCTCGGAGCCATGTTATGTCTCGAAGTTGCCAAAACCGGACATGTTTAAGGGTTGGAGGAATATTATGAAAGCATCTTACCTATGGATCCACATATTCATCGTTCTTATGAAGTCTCTGACTTAGAGTAGTCCACTCACCGCCAGGGTTTCGAGCTCGGGTCCATGTTATGTCTCGAAGTTGCCAAAACCGGACGGAGTTTAAGGGTTGGAGGAATATTATGAAAGCATCTTACCTATGGATCCACATATTCATCGTTCTTATGAAGTCTCTGACTTAGAGTAGTCCACTCAACGCCAGGTTTCGAGCTCGGGGCCATGTTATGTCTCGAAGTTGCCAAAATCGGACAGGTTTAAGGGTTGGAGGAATATTATGAAAGCATCTTACCTATGGATCCACATATTCATCGTTCTTATGAAGTCTCTGACTTAGAGTAGTCCACTCATCGCCAGGTTTCGAGCTCGGGCCATGTTATGTCTCGAAGTTGCCAAAACCGGACATGTTTAAGGGTTGGAGGAATATTATGAAAGCATCTTACCTATGGATCCACATATTCATCGTTCTTATGAAGTCTATGACTTAGAGTAGTCCACTCACCGCCAGGTTTCGAGCTCGGGTCCATGTTATGTCTCGAAGTTGCCAAAACCGGACAGGTTTAAGGGTTGGAGGAATATTATGAAAGCATCTTACCTATGGATCCACATATTCATCGTTCTTATGAAGTCTCGACTTAGAGTAGTCCACTCAACGCCCGAGTTTCGAGCTCGGGGCCATGTTATGTCTCGAAGTTGCCAAAATCGGACAGGGTTTAAGGGTTGGAGGAATATTATGAAAGCATCTTACCTATGGATCCACATATTCATCGTTCTTATGAAGTCTCTGACTTAGAGTAGTCCACTCATCGCCAGGTTTCGAGCTCAGAGCCATGTTATGTCTCGAAGTTGCCAAAACCGGACATGTTTAAGGGTTGGAGGAATATTCCAATGGCACCTATATTACTTATGGATAGATGGATTCATCGTATTTACGAAGTCTCTGACTTAGAGTAGTCCACTTACCAGTTACCGCCAGGTTTCGAGCTCGGAGCCAGGTTATATCTATGTTACTAAGAGTGTTACCACCAATTGGTTTTTTTGTAATTTTCTCTAATCCAACGTACCAAAGTTAGGGGAACCAAACATTACTAAATCTAACGGTGGGAAGCTTGTATTTCTTTGTTAAAAATTGTGTTTGTTTGCCAATCCGTATGCTTTTGCTTAGACCAATAGGAAAGTTCTTATTTTCCCGCCCCAGAAGCCCGCCCAAATTTGGTCACGTGTCTGCCCAAGGAATTTTCAGACAATATTTATTTTTGGACCACTGCAACGTGTCCTCTCGATGTTAATTCCCCCCAATATTTTCAGACAACGCGTCCAAATTTCACACACACATTGGAAAACCGTGTCTCACCAAAATCATTGTCTTCACCGAAATAAGAAAACTCTCTCACCAAAAAAAAAAGAAAACTCTCTCACCTATCGCCATGTCTGCAACTGTGAAGCTCTAACCCTAACAATCTCTCATCAGAAAACCCTAACAATCTCTCAATCTCTCTCCTTCAGAAAACCCTAACAATCTCTCAATCTCTCATCAAAAAACCCTAACAATCTCTCAATCACTCAAAACTCTTCAAAAACCATAACTATCTATTAATCTTAGATCTCTTCAACTTTGAAGAAAACCACAACAAATTTTCAAGAAAAGGATCTCACGAAGGGGTAATCTCTCATACTCTCAAATCTTAAGAGTATAAATCTCTTTCTGTTCCACTTTTCTATTTTAGTAATTTTGGGGTTTTTTTTTCTTCACAGAAATAATTAGATCTTAACATGCAACTTAGGTTTTGTTGTTTCCATGATGAAATTGGAATTGGGTCCTATTTAATTTTGTGAATTTTCGATTTTAGGTCTTTAATTTTGTGAATGATTTTTATGATGATTTTCATCATAATTTTGGTCTTTTGATGATTGTCTCTGCAGCTCATGTTCTAGTATTTTAGGTCTGTGTTAAACTTGATTTAAATTAAATTTGGTGATGTTTAATATGTTACGTATAGTTTTTTTAGGTTAATGTTGTTTATAGCTTCTTTAACATGATATATGTAGCTATTAGGTTGAGTTTCAGCTTATTTATGTTAATCTAGCTTGATAGGTGTAGCCTTATTCTCTTTAGGTGTATGATTTGATTATATTTTTGCCAAAGCATGAAGTTTAGCCACTGTGATGCATGAACTATATTTAGCTATTCATATTTTTTAGACACTGTGATGCATGCCTTGTGTTTGGAGTTGCAGGCATTAGACCCTGTATTTCCTCCTTTGAGAATACATTTTGTGAAAATTGTAAACATTACAAGTCTCACTTTTCGAGAGATTTTCATTTTCTTTTATCTTTTTAGTGCATTTTCATGCAAAGCAACATGATTAGCATTTGAGTCCTTTTTTTCTTCTATTGTGTTATGTGGTGAGTAATTTAGAATTCGTAAGAATTTAGAATTCTCTTTGGTTTTCTTGGTGTTGCGACAAGGGATTTTTTTTTCTTTCTCTTTGGTTAATGATGATCATCATGTTTAGTAAGCATCAACTCCAAGATGTTTTTGAATTCTGTTTGCCTTTAGTAGCATTCATTTGTGTTAGCTTTTGAGCCATATTGATAATTGGGTTATGTTTTTGCAAGGCATACTCTGCAATAATGAAGACTAACAAGGAAACAAGATGCAAAGAAGAAGCTGGTCAGGGAGTTGGCGATACAGGTAAAAACTTTTCATCTCAATTTCAGTGTAAAAAATTTCTTCACCATATAATTTTAACTAACCTATATGCATTGTTGTTTCAGATGAAAAACAAACAATCCCAAACTGATAAAGGTTCTCCATCTAAAGATACTCGCCACTCACTTCAAAGTTGCAGTCCCCTACAAAAACCAAGTCTCGCAGAACCATCTCTTCCACCCGAAAGTAGGCGATCATCACCAAGGAACAAGAAGTTAAGCGATAAAGCATCTCCATCGACAAAGGTGCTCAACTCTCTTCAAATTTGGCAGACTAGCAAGGATACATTAAAGATGAAGGTCATCAAGAAGTTTGCGATAAAGGTAAAGACTTTTCATCTCAATTTCATAACAAACTACTTACCTTCTCATTTTAACTAAGCTACGCTTTTGCGAGATGAAAAACAAGCGAGAACACTCAACATTCCCCAACTGAAAGTGCTTCACTCACTTCAAAGCTGCAAACCCCGACTCAAACCAAGTCCGCAGAACCATCTCTTTCACCTAAAAGTAGGCGATCATCACCAAGGAACAAGAAGTTAGAACCAAGTGCTGTTTCTTCTCCAACTAAGTGTGCAACAACTCCAAAGCGTTGTCGACAACCTGAAAGTGCTAAACTGTCGTCACCAACTACAAAGAGGCAAGGCTACTAGGAAGAAGAATGTGCAATCGAAATTGCTCAACATTCACAGTCAACAACTACAAAGTCCCAATCTAAAAGCTCTAAAGGAGATAATGAAAATTCTGGAGTGGGGAGAAAGAATGTAAAGCGGAAACTTGACACAAGCAGCACAGGCCCATGTCTGAATGTTCAACTTCGGGATCCACACGACACTCTCGCAGATTTTCAAGACGAAGAGGAAGAGGAGGAGGAGGAGGAAGCTGTGGAAGAGGATAACTCTGATCATGTGGAGCATGATGTGGAAGAAGAGAATGGTAATGGTGATGAGCCTGAATTGGAAGAAGAAAATGATAATGGTAATGATGATGAACATGAATTAAAGAATGGTAATAGTTCGATAATGAGGAAGGTGAAGAAGGAAAGAAGCGAAGAAAAGAAAATATGTTCCACGTGGTCCAACCCGGATGTATGCACTAAAGTTAGATTCTCACGATCCGAAGAGAAAGTTTTCTTCAATGCTAATGAACAACCGATTGGTGATCCATCCGTAACTTGCCCGATACTAGGGGTGCTTGTTCGGAAACTTCCATTAACGTTCAAGGATTGGAGACTTGTCCCTTATGAAGCCAAAGAAAACATATGGAAGATAGTCTTGTACGCAATTGATAACTCTTTAACTCTTTTCATTAGTCAACAATTATTTAATTCATAGCGTATTCTAATTCAAATTATTTAATTCTATTTGTAATCGATTCATTGTGCACGAGTGTTACAAAGACTATTATTTCAGCAAAATGGGAACTTATCTTAGAGAAGCAAGGTCAAGGAAAGTTTGGTTTGGTACTCGACGCTTTGGATCGGCTACAAGGGGAAGAACAAAAGAAACGGTTGGAGAAGTTAATGCCCGGGACCATGACAAGTTAGGGAGTGGGAAGAGTTTGTGAAACATGTAGACTCTATTGAATTCGAGTAAGTAATTTATATTATATAGAATGACTATATATTTGTATTAAAAACTTAAAAGTCCTGTCTAATGATTTCTTTACTTTTCTATTCGAGTCGGAAGAATAAAAATGCAAGAAAATCGTTCAAAACACACCACCCCACATACCATAAGTCGAAGGTTACGCCCGATTGGAGGTGAAATTGGTATGTTCTACATTCTTGATATTCACCATGTGAAAGCTATTGCATCGTTAAAAATATAATTGTTTGAAGTTCTCTACAAAGTTTTATCTTAGAAATATTCCTGAGTTTCTTCTTAGCATGTATCAAGACTTTAATACCATGTTGTTATGCTATTCTTGATGATGTGTCATGTATTGATACATTTATTTGGCAAAAGAAAAAAGCAAAACACAACCAAAGAGATTGATAGAGATGTAATACGGAAAGTTGGTCATAAACAAAACAAAGGAAAGAAACCACATCCTGGTGTTGTAGAAGCTTTGGTAAGAAATCTTCTCCTGTTCCTTTGTTTTGTTTATGTGTGCTTGAAAAATGCAAAAATACCCGATGTTTTACACACTTACACGGGAAAAACTTGAAAAAGCTCGAGAAAAGTATGGTGCCGATTGTGGATCATCCGTGATGAGATAATATTCTTGCAAAGGCCTTTGGCGAGGACAAGAAAACTAAAGGGAGACTTAAAGGAATTGGTTTTGGAGCGACACGTAAAAAGGTTGTTACGCAGTCCCACTATAAGATGATGATTAAAGAGTGTCAGGAATCTTATAAAGCACTGAGTGATCGAGTGGTGCCAGTTAGAGGTGAGAATTTAACTTGTCTTCTATTAGGTCTCCTTTTCTTGATGAATTCAAACTCGATAATGCCCCTCATACTGCTGATTGGTCTTAATATAGGGAATGAAATCAAAATGTGTCTGCAATGGAGTCTTACCCTCTCGCATATCAAGTCCCAGCAACAATCATGAGGCTAGCACTAGCGGGAATATTATTTGTAATGAAAGAGACTCAACGATACCACTCCAAGTCATGTCGGGGAGACAAAATGAGGTTCAAGTGCCAAAGAGATTCCAAGTTTGCAAGCTGTTAAGCTGGTACAAGGAGGACGAGGTGGTTGCGGAGGGTGAAATTGGTTGAAAGCAGAGATCCAAGTAAGGCGATACATGGAAGGCCAATCGGTCTTGGAGCCTACACCGTATGTGTGAAGGTTGCTTATGTGGAGGATGCTCTTGTCTACCAAGCTACTTCAAGTCGAACTGTTCATGATCTTTGTTTCAAATTTTATCACATGGCCCAAGGATAGAATATCCTACCGGTAGACTTCTTGATTTTCTCGTGATCTTTTTGGAGACTTATCTTTGATCTTTTTGGAGACTTAACTTTTGGTAACAAACATATCACCGCCACTTTTTCGTATGTTTTGTGTATATCACATTGGTATGTGAATGCTTGCCACTTTTTGTGTATATTACATTGGTACATGAATGCTATGAATCGGGTTTGGTTTAATTTGAATGAATCTTTCAGTTAAATCCGAGTTGTTTCTTTACATTTCACAACATAAACGTAGTGACAAAAGTGAAATATGTATGTAGGGTCTTATTCACAAATATTGTGAAATAGTTTATTTACAATCATAACTATATGTTGTCAAAGATAGTCCTACTACACATAGTATAGTTGTATCAATGTACTTCTACAATGCTAACAAGTGTAATTTGACTTTAATATTCACAATACTAATAAATGTTGTGTTAAAAATTTCTACTACCCACGACAATGATTGTAAAAACAAATCTTCTACAATGCTAACAAGTGTACTGACTGTAATATTCACAATACTAGTAAGTGTTGTGTTAAAAATTTCTACTACCCACGACAATGATTGTAAAAACAAATCTTCTACAATGCTAACAAGTATACTGACTGTAATATTCACAATACTAATAAGTGTTGTGTTAAAAATTTCTACTACCCACGACAATCATTGTAAAATCAAATCTTGCAACATCGCAGGAGTTGTTGAGAATAGTTATACAACTCAAGGAACCGTAGTGAGAGGAGTATTCACAATACTAATAGACGTTGTCTTCCGGTTTCAACTACATAAGCTAGATATTGTGAAACACTTACTTAACAATATAAGTCCGTGTTGTCCGAGATAGTTCGACAATTCATACAAGGGTTGTGCAAATCTTATTCATAATACTAGTAATTGTTGTTACATATGTTTCTACGATATGCTACTTATGTTGTCCACGATTGTTCTACAATACAAGCAAGAGTTGTGTTAGGTTATAAAAAAAAATCGAAAGAGAATCACAACTTTGGCAAAATATTGTAGAACTATGAATCACATCACCCTTTACAACACTTGTCAACCATTGTAGAAAATCTTGGACTTTCTACAATACCCCCGTTCCACAATGCATCAAATGGAGTTGTCGTAGGGGTACTACAACTCTTATCTAGTGTCGTCAATGATGATTTTTCCCGTAGTGTGTGTTCAAAAAATATTTAAGAGACGGTGTAAAATGAGACATAAAAAATATTTCACCATCCTCCAAATTAGAGATGGGCAAACAACGGTTGAGATTTAACATGTGAGACCTACTTTTCCATACCCTTCACCCCCTGTTTGCCTAGCTCTTGTTAAGATGTTGAGTCAAACAGGGTATGAATAACATGCATGGAACATTGCGCATCTAGTGTTTGCAGTTCACCAGGATGTAGCTTGTAACTTCTGTTACTTCTTCTAGATAAGCCAAGGTTAATTATCTCACATGTACCGGATCCAAGATCCAGTTTACCATGAATGGTTTGTTAATATTGTGTTCTGTGTTTATGAGAACATGACCAAGGAGAATTAACCATTGGATTATCTCCATGTGGACACCACAAGAAATGGGCTACAGCTGTCAGCTGGGTTTCCAACTGTGGGTTTAATAACATTTCTCCTATCTAGACATTAATGCTTCAATACAACTAAACTGGAGCTTGTAATGGAAAAGATCATATAAGTTGAACTGTCACATGCTAATAGTTTAGGTTATCATGATAGATTAGATATAAGATCAAGAAATTGCAAAAGTGGCGAGAAACATTTGACCAAGTAATATTTATTAAGCATGCTCATTCCATATCCATATTGGGTTCTCTACAAATTACAATCAGAGAATAATGAAGGCTGCCAGCTGGTCTTACCTACCAAAGAAATGAAAGCTATCATCAAGCTTCCTTCAAACTGCTGGATACCTGATCCTTCTGAAGCCAGTAGTTAACCAGAAAAGAGTCGATGATGATCTAAGCAAAACATAAATTGATGTAAGTCGCTTTGCCATATTAAGTTGGAATTAGCATGGAGACAAAGAAAATGAACATTAACCTGATTAATATGAGCAGCCACACAAGGAAGAACTAACAGCGCTGATTCACCCAAAGCACCATGGAGCTGTTCTACAACTGCTACCATGACAGGCAATGTTTTCTACAGAAAGATAGAGATACTAGTTCAATACCGACTCATGAGACAGCATATCTCTTATACGATGAGAACCAGAATGAAAACCACAGGCATGACACAGGACAAGCGAAATCGCTGATCTACTATAACAAAAAATAAAATAAAAAATCGCCAATCTACTACCCAACACATTATAGTTTCATTAAGTACACCCAATTTTGATAACCTGATTATTTAGTATACACAAGAGAATTGACATAAATGGCAATTTAGACTGATGCCCTTTCTAGATTCAGTCAGCATTAATATTTTGCTTATAGACTACAACTTTATAGACCTTACCTGGCTAGCAACGATTATGAGCGCACGAGCGTTCCCTTTCTCTGAGAAAATAGAATCTTTACCACCAGTAGCAACTAATAGGCTCTGAACTGCGACTGTATTAAATGCTAGTAGAATGAGATGTGAAACCCTGCAATAGATGAATTGAGTCACATTGTCAGTTACTAAGAAAATGATTAGACATTGAATGCGTAAACAAGAATGTTCCTTAAATACAAGTTGATAGAACTCAATCAAAAATAGCTCATACTACTATATGAAAAATAAATAACACCATCAACATGAAAGCTAGTAATGAAGAGTGATTGACATTTGATTTACATTCCGAGTCCAATAGCAATAAGAAACATTGTTGGCTTGACCATCAGCAACAGTGATCTTGATCTACTCACTTGCATCCATGGAACCTGGATAATCACGATCAAGAAGACTTGTAACGAAGAGCCATAAACAAGAAAACAACATATAATCTCTTCACATCATGATGCAGGGGCTAAGAAACCCATCACATCATATTTTAGGGCTGAATAAGTAAATTTGATTCATTTCATACAAAAAACTACTTCTGCTCATCTTGAGTATATCGGAGTAGAGCAAGCGTTTAAATAAAATCAACTGAACTTCCAACATATCAAATTTCCAGCAAATGAAGAGCTGTTATTAGTGGCTAGTGGATACTGAGGTGAACTTAGCCATATAATTACCAACATAAGGTTGCAGATTGATCCATGGAATTCAAAACGTCAAATACTGATCAAACCGAATCAAGAGTATATGCCAGGGGAAAAAAATATCAGCTCATCCACTGACATTAGTACCGAACCCTTCAAATTTGAGCTGATCAGCACAAGAAACCAAATCCCTAACACTTGAGTTTCAAAAATATTTGCTAGTTACATATATCCATTAAGTCATATTCAGCTAATGAAAATCTCAATAAAGAATACAATAAATATGTCCAGATTAACTTACGAGACTAAGTAAGATTGCACTAAGCATGGATAACTTCTTGGGGTTTTGATCAACGAATTCTGACACTCCTATACAAAGCAAAGAACAAGCAAGCCAAGTATAAAAAGAGAAAACCCTTCTGTAAGTCGCTACACATTGCGTACATGGTATGCCTTTAACAAAGGATACTAAATATCTCTCATCAAATTTTTTAAAAAAAAAGAAAGGTGCAACGGAAAGACTTACTCACCCTTGAAACAATCTCGAGAAACCTGTAAAAGTAAATAATTTATCAGGCTTCCAACAACAACATCATGAAAGTTAATATGAGTATGTCAAATACAAGAACAAAATTGATATGCTTTGCTTTTACTAAACAAAAAGAGCTATTACCTTTCCCAACACTAGAGGGACAACAAGTGTGACAACAAGGCTTTTAAACAGTTGGTTAGTTGGTACAGATACGCCAACTCCATCAGCTATAAACTTCGAGATAGATAACGGAACCTATAAAATGAACACCAGCAAACAATTTTAGTGACACTACATCCGCAGCAAAAAGAAAATCCTGAAATTCTCATAGAACAAACCAAATTGATCATAAGTACGTAATACCACTACTAGTTCGAGATACTTACAGTCAAAATGCCAATCAGATTAGATATCACTGTAATTGCAAGAGCCAGAGCGGTATTCCCACCAGCAAGCTGTGAATATTCATGACCCCTTTGTTAACTTCAATACTAAATGCACCAAGTCAATATCTTACATCACAGAACATTGAGCCGTCGTACCTGTGTCAATGCCACACCACTTGACAATGTTGTTGGCATGCAAGAGAAAACAGCTAGCCCTGCAAGACTTTGACAAATATTCCAGTATTAGTAGACTAACAAGAATATCTTTCTTTAACCGCCAGCTCCAATCTAATAATGTTCAGCAAGCTTGCCTGTTACAAATTCTTGTGGTACCAGCTGAAGTTGTAAGATAACCTTTGATAAGAAGGGCGTCAAAAGTAGAATAGAAACCTGCAACAACAAAATAGAAACGCTTACAAAGCTATAAAGAAATAGTAGGACACAGCAACAATTTATCATGTCAAACAAAAAGGTCCATTCTCGCTGTAAAAGTTTGCTGCTACATGTCATCTATATGCCAACAAGAATTCTGTAATCGTTTTAAACAACATACGGAGTAAAATACAAACTCAAATTGAAAGAACATACAACATACATATGGTGATTCAAGAATTCGAGATCATACTAGCCCAAACAATCCTGCAGGCCACGCTTTAGTGGCAGCTCCAATTTCCTCACTCCGCAACAACAGCCCTTATACATCACAAAATAAGAAGGTATTCTATGAAAAATAAAACTAATAATAAAAAAAAATCCAACAAAAAATTAAGGATACAATCAACCAACAAAGTAAGTATTAATTACCCGATATAAGAAAAATCCCAAATGTGCTGAACTTGGATACTGAATATTGATGTGCAAGACAACCAAGAGTAGGATTTGTTGCAACTGTAACAATAAAACACTAAAAGAAGATGTGAAGATGTTAGAAATAAATTTTCCGAAAGGTAAATAAACACTCAAATGGACAAAAAAGCGAGGGACGAGTCACGTGTTCAACACGGTCGTCCTTAACACGATAGTTGACCGAAGTACGCCTCAAGAATGAGTGATGCCTATACCCGTGGTCAAGTCGTATCCCGGGGATAAAATTGCCCGATGCAAGCACCGTTAGCACTACAAGACTTGCTCACTCTACGAACTCAACAAAGAATGGCACAAAGAAAAGAAAAGACCACACGAGAGGGAGAGACGAAAGAAGAGGATAGTAGCTCTTCTGGACACAAATTGGAATGAAGAGTTCGAGTCTCTTTTATAAACAGAAATAAGAGAGGTGCAGTAATGACAATTAATTCTCTAATCAATTCCTTGCATGAAGCCATAAATTAAATTTAAAACGGAAATAAAACAACCAATTTAATTTATTCTTTAAATCAAATAAAGTTTAAAACGGAAAGAAAATTTAAATCAATTAAATTGATCATTATTGCACATGAGTTTTTTAGGTAAGTAAAATATATTGTGCCTAGTCAAACTCCCCCCCACATTAAGACAAAATTTATTTTGATTGTAAAATATTTAAGGAAATAATTCAAAAGAATTTTGTCAAAAAGATAAGTCTTGGTTGACGCGAGCACGAGCCCCAAGCCTTAGTGAAATAAAAATATTTCGACCCACCCGTTCCACCCACATTGTTTTACTATCCATAAAGGAATAGCCATATAGTGGAACTCCTCTTTAGTTATACCCAATGTGGGACTAAAGGTTCTGTTTCATTCACTCATAAGAAAATGAGTAAGTGCTCTCAGAGACCCAAAGGTCCTAAGTTCCATTCTCACCAAGACTATAAAACCAATAATAAAACTCATTTTCTCCAACATGATTAACAAGCCCTAAAGCTACTCCACTCACAAGAGCTATAAAATTACACAAAAAACCAGATCAGAAAATTAATCACTATCCAATTGATTCCAATTCTGAATCTAAGCTACTGATTTGAACAACATTACCTAATGGAAGGAAATTAGTTCCAGCAAAATCCAACAAAGATTTTTCCCACGAAACTGTCTTCGATGATATCCTCCTATCATGTTGATTTCCATTATCATTTACCTGATTGGAGCTTTGACTGACTTTGACAACAGTATGTGAAGAAATCGATCGATACAACCGAAGTGGATGTGAATTAGGGCAAGAAATGAAGAAATTTTTAGGGGAGAATTTGATAGGATTAGATGACGATGATGATGATGGTGGTTTGAATAAGATTCGATGAGAAATTTGGGGTTTGAGATTTAAGGTGTGGAAAGTTCCCGCCATTAGTAGCAGAGATCTCCGGAAAGAGAGAATGCTTTGCTCTGATTTTTGAGTTTATCCGGTCCGGATGTTTATAGCCAAGGCCAGCCAATCCTGATCATATACCCGAATCCATTCCTATACCCGTTTAACCGACATTAGTTCGCCATGTTGACAAGTGATATTAGTAGCATCACTCCCACATTAACCTATTATTGCTTCAAATTTCAGCATTTTGCTCCGAAGCGGTCATGTGAGGCGCATCTTTCATAAAGCGTACGCTTCACGCTTGAGAGCGTACGCTTTGCTTCAAATTTCAGCATTTCACGCTTCAAATATCAGCATTTCGCTCTGAAGCGGTCATGTGAAGCGCATCTTTCATGAAGCTTTAAAAAATTCGCCTAATTTTTAAAGCTTTTAAAAGAAAAATATGAATGTTTTAAGAGGGAATTGAACACCCAATCTCCCACTCGCCTGGAGTAGGTTAAACTGGTGTACACACGCTTTGTTTTTTATAAAAACTAGACTTATATAAAATATAAAAATTTATATAGATATTATCTTTCTAATAAATTTATAATTACTAGTTACGACTAATTTATTTATAAGAAAACATTCGCTTCAAACATCAACCATGAAGCGACGCTTCATGCTTCGACATACCTATCGCTTCCTAAAAATGAAAAACGCTTCATGCTCTGCTTCACGCTTTCAATACATTTCGGCATATCCGGTCTAATAGGGGTGGGCTGGCCCATTTCCTAATCTAGGACAACCGCTATCTAAAAAACAAGATTTTTTTGGGGACCATGATTTGATTAGGCCATCTTCCCTATGATTATAAGGGGTGACCTAGAAGGTGGAGATGACTAAGTTACCCTTTTATTAATAAAATATAAACATTTAATTAATTAATTAAATTTTTTAAATATATATTTTTTTTTTTGTATTTTTTTTTATGTGGTTCGGCTAGGGAAAAAATAATAAATCTTGAAGTTCGGCTAAGAGAAAATATATAAAAGTTTTTTTAGATAGGAGTTCGATTAGGTAAAATATTTCTAAAACTTTTGCGAACTCGTCGAACTGAAAGTTCGGTTTGCAAAGATTTTTTTGAATATAACCGAACCATGTTCAGTGTATTTCCAGATAGGAGTTCAGTTAAGTAAAAATTGCGAACAAACCGAACTCAAAGTTCGGTTAAGTACAAAATTTGGAAAACTTTTGTGAACGCACCGAACTATGAGTTCGGTTTGCAAGAAAATTTTTCGTTATAACCGACATATTCTTGGTGTTTTATATTTCAGGAAGTTCGGTTAGAAAACTAGAGTTTTTTTAAACTAGTCCTAACCGAACAATACTCTGTAACTAACATTTCGAACCTAATTTGATGATTTCTAATCGATTTTCTCAATCAAAAACAAAGTAAAAGCAATGGGTTTGTGGGAAAATACCTCCGAATTTGCATATCGCTAAAGGGTGCGAGAAAAATACTTGCTTACTTGTCGAACCAAAGCTAATTAAAAAAAAAGAACAAAAATTTTGAAAAAAATATTAAAGATTAAAAATTAATTTTTTATTTTAAAAATAAAATAAAATAATATAAGGGCATTTGGTCATTAACTAAAATATGTGGATAAGGGGTGGCTTCACTTTACTTCTAAATGTCCTCCTAAAATTGAAACCATGGTCCCCTCAAAAAAACCATGGACCCCAAAAAATGGTTCCTAAAAAACCGTCTGTCTGGGCAAGTCAAGTAAAGACATTTATGGTGGGCTTGGATGTAGAATTTTAAAGGTGGGATTTATGGGTTCAGGGGATTTGGTGAAATTATGTTTATAGGAAATACCAATTAGTCTTAATAATAATATATTAGAGTTAATTCGGTCCAGTTTACCCAGTCAACTATTTGTTTGGTCCTAGCTAGATATTATTATTTGGTCCTAGGGTGGACAATACTCACGCGGGATGACGTCATGGGTGATGTAATTTTCTTTTTATAGTGGCAGAAATACCCTTTAATTTGGGACCATATATATAGAAAAAACATTAGAAAATCTCTTATTTGCATATTCACTTTCTCTCTCTTCTTTAATTTTAGATCTAGTTTCTCTCTCCTCTCCATTTTTATTTTTTTGCTGCTGATGATGAAGATGATGATGAACGATGAAGGTTTTTTTTTTTTCCTATGTTGTTGTTGCTGCTGTTGAAGATGATGATGAAGACGATGAAGATGATGAATTCATTTGTAAGAATGAACTCTATTTTAGTCTTAATTTAGTTTGTTTTGATTAGGTGTTCATTTGAAAGAATGAACTCTTTTTTTGTTCATAATAATGAACACTGATTAGGTGTTCATTTTAAAGAATGGACTGTGTTTTAGTTCTGGTTTTTATTAGAACCCACAATTAGGGGTACTCTTACAAATTGGGGGATACATATGGTTATATGGGGTTGGATTTTGGTTAAGGGTTTTTTTTTTTTTTTGTTGAGATGAAATGACAATACTCTCCTTCACCCTACTAAAAACAAAAACCTAAAAGACACTAATTTCGTTCAAAGCTTCAGAGAGATTGTAAATTTCTTCCTTTATCTTTTTCTGGTTTAAAAGAGGAATCAAGTAAGGTCCCATTACAGAATGGTCATACTTTTTGTAATTCTGTCACAAAATGATCATACTTTTGTAATTCATTTCCAAAATGATCTTTTTCCATCCGATTTAACACTTTTGAATAAAACGGTGTTATCTTTTACGAAAATACCCTCTCTCAAAATACCCTTCCTAGCTAACTAATTGGTTGAAGTGGTGGTGATGAAGCGGTAGTGGTGGTAGAAGCTTAAGAATCTGTGCTAAACCCCGAAGGGGAAGCGGTGAACCCTTTAGGTGAATGCGGTGTAACGATCCTGAATGCGGTGTAACGAACCTGAATGCGGTTTTACGATCCTGAATGCGGTGTAACGATATGTAAGCGGCACCACCACCACCTACAAATAGCACCACCGTCAAAAAAATTATAATGAAAGCAAAAATTAAAATTGTGTATGGAGGGATAAATATGAAGGACACATAGGTAATTTCATTAACATATTTAACTGTGAATCACCACTTAACTCTCTTTTTAATGGAAGTATGATCATTTTGTGAATAATTTGTAACAGTAGGATGTTTTGGTGAATCGGGTCCTAATAATAGGACTGTTTTGTACACTTTCCATCAAGTAATGACAAATCACGTAATGGAAAAGAAACCAAAAGTATCAAATGTGGGTGCATGGGGAATGAACGTGGTTAGTTCCAAAGGAATTATAATGGCTAATAAACACGTATGTCTGCTCATGGTCACGGCTTTAACTTCCGTCTGTCCTTATCCCTTTCTTAATTAATTGATGGGAAAAATATCGTTTGGTCCTTTTTTAGGTGGTCTCATGTTTGTTTAGTCCTTTAGGAAAACGTCTTTACTGTTAGGTCCATAATAATTTAAAAATATAAAACAGACAAAATTATCCTTCCGTGTTAATTTTTACATATTTTCTTGTAGCAGATCATTCGTCAAAATGAACTCCTGTTAATTTCTACTTATTTTTTCAGCAACATATAAACCAGAGTTCATTCCAGAAATGAACTCCATATAAAACCTTAAAAAAACATAGTTCATTCCAGAAATGAACTCCATATAAAAACCTAAAAAAAACAGAGTTCATTCCAGAAATGAACTCCATATAAAAACCTAAAAAAATCAGAGTTCATTCCAGAAATGAACTCCATATAAAAACAAAAAAAAAAAACAGAGTTCATTCCAGAAATGAACTCCATATAAAAACCTAAACACACAAATATTCATCTTCTTCATCATCTTCATCGATTTCATCTTAAGCAGCGGCAGCAACAAAACACATAAATCTTCATCCTCAAACACCAGCAGCGGATTTCTAGGGTTTGACGAGTTCATCTTCAACATCAACATATTTCTAGGGTTCATCTTTAACAACAAACACCAGCAGAGAATCATATTTGACGAGTTCATCTTCAACAACACACAAGTTCATCGTCGTCTTCATCAGCAGATTTGAGTTTGTTATCTTCAAACATCGTCTTCATCTTCAACAGCAAACAAACACGAGTTCAGATCTAAAAAATCTTCAAACAAACGTCGTCTTCGTCGTCTTCATCTTCAACAACGACGAGTTCATCTTCAAAATATTTAAAAGATGCAGCAGCAGATCAAATCTTCAAAAAAATTATTTACATCTTCAAACAGTAGTAGGAAGAAAATAAAAAGAAAAAAAGAGAGAAATTCTAGATCTGAAAATATAGGAGAAAGAAAGTAAATCTGAGAATGATTTCTTCTCTCTTACTTTTTGACTATATATATGGTCCTAATCTAAAAGGGTATTTCTGCTACTACAAGATGACAACTACATCATCCATGACATCACCCTAGGACCAAACCATAATTTCTAGGACAAAACTATAATATATTTTCCCAAAAAAGACCAAACAGACAGTTGACTGGACTAGACTCTCTCTAATATATTATTTCTAGGACTATATGATATTTCCTACTTAATTGATTTGATATGCGGTCTCTATTATCACTTCCACAATGAAAGTAATCCATGAATTTGTTACTGGATCGGAATTAGTTTTGAATGTAATTGTCGGAATTGATTTCCATATGAATGCAATACCGACAATGATTGTCGGCATTGCTTTGTGGATGAATCCAATGTCGACAGATTTAGTCGGTATAGCTTATTGGTTAAACACAACGCCGACTGAAGTTTAGATGTTTGGGGGATACTAACACTATAAAATCAAAATGTAAGTCTCAACACATTTGGGGGATACTTAGGGATAGTTTATTCATTACCAAATTTATTTATTTTTGATAAGGGGTGTTTCAAATTACTTTATAATGTTTTTTTTTTTTCTTTTTTTTTTTAGTATCCCCCAATTGTGAGTTCTTTTATTAGGTGTTCATTTGAAAGAATGAACTCTGTTTTTTGTTCATAATAATGGAAGTTTTATTGGGTGTTCATTTTAAAGAATGAAACTCTGTTCTATTTTGATTTTTAGTTTGTTTTGTTTTGTGTTCATTAGAAAGAATGAACTCTGTTTTTTGTCATAAATAGTGGAAGTTTTATTGGGTGTTTCACTTTAAAGAATGAACTCTGTTATTTTCCCATTTTTATGAACTCGGATCTACATAATCATGACCAACGCCTGATAGTTCATCAAAGAGAATGAACTCT
Organism: Papaver armeniacum; assembly: GCA_023531295.1. Lineage (NCBI taxonomy): Eukaryota > Viridiplantae > Streptophyta > Magnoliopsida > Ranunculales > Papaveraceae > Papaver > Papaver armeniacum. The sequence goes on along the minus strand of JAJJWW010008039.1, from coordinate 22,255 downwards.
TGTACGAAAAAAAGAGGAAGTTCAGAGTTCATCAGAGAACATGAACTCAAATAATTATAGGATAGAAAAGTACGAAAATTAAAGCTGAAACAGTGCGGAAGGATATTTTTGTCCACTTTATATCTTTAAAAAATTAAGGACCTGAAAAAACGGGGGTACAACAACCTCACCCAATATTTCGATTAGCAATCTGTATGGACTAATTCTAATATACTTTTAAGAGAATCAACTAGATAGTCAGACTCAATCTTAATAAAAAGTATATCAAGGAGTTAATATCTCTATCTCTCAATTTGATCTTTATCCAAGCAAATGGAAATCTACGAGTCTTTATCAAATACTAGAGAGATAAACTTGGATGGTACCAAAGACCAATATCCAAGTGTCAATCAATGTAAATCAACAACCAAAGGTGGGATATTCTAATTGATTGATCTTAACGCACAACCTGTGATATTTCAATTATATAACGAAATATAATGCGGAATAGAAATAACACAGACACCAGAAGTTTTGTTAAGAGGAAACCGCAAATGCAGAAAAACCCCCGGGACCTAGTCCAGATTGAACACCACACTGTATTAAGCCGCTACAGACACTAGCCTACTACAAACTAACTTCGGTCCGGGATCGTTGTTGAACCGTACGGTTTCGCTCCCTTCGTCTCTGATCCCAGCAGGATACTACGCACTTGATTCCCTTAGTTGATCTTACTAACAACTAAGAGTTGCTACGACCCAAAGTCGAAGACTTCAATAAACAAATCTGTATCACATAGAAAAGTCTACGATAATAGATAAATCTGTCTCCCACAGATAAACCTATGAGTTTTTATTCCGTCTTTTGATAAATCAAGGTGAACCGGAACTAATTAATAACCTGGACTTATATTCCCAAAGAACAACCTAGTATTATCAATCACCTCATAATAATCTAAATTGTATGGTAGCGAAACTAGATATTGCGGAATCACAAACGATGAGACGAAGATGTTTGTGATTTCTTTTTATCTTTCCCTATCGTAGATATAATCTCAAGTCAATTATTCAATTGAACTCGTACGATAGAAAATGGCAAGATCAGATCGCTCAACTACAAGAGAAGTAGTTTCGTCTGCCTTCACAATCCCAATGAAGTCTTTCAGTCGTTAACCTACAGGGTCTCGAGAAGAAACCTAAGGTTAAAGGAGAATCGACTCTAGCAAAACCAACTAGTATCACACAGGAGGTGTGGGGATTAGTTTTTCCAGTTGCTAGAGTTCCCCTTATATAGTTTTCAAATCAGGGTTTGCAATCTAAGTTACCTTGGTAACAAAGCATTCAATATTCACCGTTAGATGAAAAACCTGATTCAACCAAGCTAATATATTTCAACCGTTAGATCGAAACTTAGCTTGTCACACACAAATGAAATGTATTCATTCAAGTTTGAGTAACCGTACCTAAACGTGTACACTTAGTTGGTTCACAAATAGTTAACCAATGGTTAGCCATATGAGTACTTTCATATTAATCGTATTCATCTTTCTCATAACTAGTTCAAATGACTCATAAGAACTAGTTCAAGAGTTCATTGCTTAGGTCTTTATTTATAGACACAATTAAAGCAAAATTGGTTTGATCCACTTGAATCAATTCATGAACAATATAGCCACGGTTTGCAAAGGTTGCATTCCTTATAATTTATTATTTTAAGCTCATGAACTACCTATTTGAGAAATAACCAGCTTAGGTACGCGTACGGGTATGCATACCTTAGCTACCGGTTTTGAGTTTACAAACTCATCAGAAATTTTCGGTTCGAAAACTTATGTGTGTACGCATACGGGTATGCGTACATAAGGTGGCTGGTTTACTAGTTTGCAAACTTACAAACTCAGCAGAAATTTTCGGGATGAAAATTTCTGTGGGTACGCGTATACCCAACTTGTCTCCTTCACCAATACCGCATGCACACATATGCACGCACTTGGTTTCCGGCACATGGATTTATACAATAATGTGCGAACACATTATATATGCTTATATCCATAGTTGCTAATCTCAACTCTACATTTCAATCATTGAAACATTCTTCTATAATGTTATAACAATCGTTATTCACGACTATCATCATCAAAGCTATTTTCAAGATTGAAACGTCATCATGAATTTCGTCACATGTAAAGATGAAAATGGTTAAAACGAAAGCTTGCCAACACATATTTCGAGAAAAAGATTGGTGAGTAAACTGATACGTGTCTAAAACACCCAATTTCAATAACGATTTCTTACACTTTTCTTATTAGTTCTCTTGAAATTTTGTATATTACGCATCTTTTCTATGTTTTTAGGTACAAAAGCTTGAAGTTGCGGAAAGGAAGGAAAAGCGCCACTAATTTGTTTCTCTTAAATGTTTTATATCAGGAAGCTGTGAATGTTGGTGGTGTCTGTGCTGGGAGTTTGGCAGAGCTTTGCAAGCTGAGTTTATGGCAGCAAGGAAGTACCAGTTTTGTGCTATGTTCAGTTGTCAGACATGAATATGTAGGGAGTGAAGGAGGTATATATGGCAGTTGTTAAGATGCTGAGACGAGGAACGATACATCTGTGGTTCGATTGGTGCAGTCCTGGCAGCGAGAAGAGAGAATAAAACTGATAGCCAATGGTGCTAGTGATGGTGGCATGTTTGATTGATTATGAGAACGGCTGTACAGGCAGTAAGAAGAAGAGATGGTGCTCTTGGTAATTGGAAGTAAATGGTGAAATGTTGTAGTAAGAGGATAGACAGAAATTTGATGTCAATAAGGCAACAAATACACAGTATGCTGCTACTTAGCTATGAAGGAGGTTCAAATAGGTTCAAAACTGAATTGGGACTGGAATGAGTCTGTTTTGCTGCCAGGTAATGGACTGAAATTGAGTTACTGGTTCTGATGGTATGTGGTGCAAGTTTGAGAAGAGAAACAAGCTCTTGATGTCCAATTTGTATGTGATTATGAAGCTGTTGCTTGAATGTGCAGCAGTCTGGTAGAGTTTCAATTCAGTACTAAAACTTAATGGAGAAGATGCCAGGATGTATAAATAGACACTGAGAAGACTGAATACAAGACAGAACAGATTGTAGCTAGAGCATGGTGGTTCAGGCCAAGTACTATGCAGTGGTTAACCCAAGTTCAAGGCTCAGTACAGGGGTCGACGGTTGTGTCTGGCAATGGATAGGAGATAATTTAGAAGCCAACAGGGTGAGTTAACTTGGGAACCAATTTATCTCCTTTTTGGAAGGAGTTTCTTGCCATGAAAACAACCAAGAAGAGATGACTTTGGCGAGAGTTTTGGGAGTTCAATGGTTGAGATTGAAGGCTTATAAGGTTTGTGTATGTTTGGGATTATTGGGTGTTGATCATATACGACTTTGCAGGAGAAGAAAGCTATATAAGGAGGCGCATAATACAAAGAAAACCGACCTCTTTTCCACCAGACCTGTGCCTGCAAGCTGCTCGAAAAAAAGTTCTGAAAGATAAAGCTTCATCCTCAGTTCGCGCAACCTGAACCTGTTTTCTACAACTTGTTATTCATAGTGGTTTTCTTTCGAGTTTATTTTAGCTTTGAAAACTTATTTGCCTTGAACTTATTATTGTGCTTAAACCATGAATATGAGTAGCTAATAAACCTTATTGATTGGAGAGGATTTCAAAACTCCGAGCATGTTTTATTGATCAATTCAAGAAAGTTATTCTTTCATAAAAATTCTTTTGTTGATTATCTTTTACCGTTTATATGACCATGGGATGTATGCTTGGAATCTAAGTGCGCAATTAGATAACTCGTTTGCAACTCTAATGCTAGTATTGAGAGCTTTGATCCGTAATTGTTAGAGTAATCTTTACATAAGTAGCGGTGCACTATTTGTTGCAAAGGGATTTTGTATGCAATAGTGTGTAAAAGATAACCCTAGGTTAATGTGTCGAACTTACGAGCATGTGACTAGGAACAACTTGATTCATAAATCTTAATGCAATTGTTTGAATTACACCTAGAGAGCTTATTTTGGGTGGTTCACTTAATTAGAATCCGCTAGAGAACTTATTCTATGCGGTGATTTTTGGAGTCTAAAAGATTAGTTGAACTGGTAACTTGACTTAAAGTTGTTAACAATTGAAATTTATTGAAAGTAGAACTTGTATGATTAATAATATCTTGTTTGTTAGTGGGGAATGAATCTCTAGTCAATTTCATCTCATAAATTGAATTACAAACTTTGCAACTTTTAGAATTTGTGTCTTTCAACAACATCAATTTGTTACAAGTAATAACTTAAAACTCACACCTCCCTGTGGACTTGAACTCGACTTGCCTCACTACTTCTTTATAGAATTGTGTAGCATAAGAGAATTATTATTGATAGGTTGACAACCACTAATACAATTTTTGAGAATCTGATTTTCAGGTACTATATCTTTGGTGAATGCTTAAAGAGGGCAGACCAAGTCCTATTGGTATCCGTCTTCGATCCGATGCTCAACTAAAGGACTTCATTCGAGCGGTTAACACTCCGCTTCCACCTTGTTCATCATCATCAAGAGAGTTCACAGATTTGGACGTACAGGAAAAACAAGTAGTTATGGTAGCACTCAAGGATCTTGCATCACCACAATTGAACACTCAAACTTTGTGTATTCAATTGGAGGAAGAAATTGAGTTGAAACCTACTTTGCTCAACTCATTGCCCAAGTTCTATGGTTTAGCGGGGGAAGATCCAAACCGTCATCATCAAGAATTCCACATGGTACTTGTAAGTGTGAAACCAAAGGAAGTTGCAACCGATAACGCTATGGTTAGAGCATTCCGATTTTCTCTTGTGGATATGGACAAGGAGTGGTTTTACAGTCTCCAAGCAGGTAGTATTACTACATGGAACGGTATGAAGAAACTCTTTCTTGAGAAGTACTTTCCCGCATCCAAGGTAGAAAAAATCATAAAGGAGATATGTGGCATTGTTCAAATGGCAGGTGAAACTTTGTATGAGTATTGGGAGAGATACAAGAGACTATGTCAAAGCTGTCCACATCACCAAATCACGGAGCAACTTATCATCCAATACTTCTATGAGGGAATCTTATTAAATGATAGGACAATGATTGATGCCGCAAGTGGTGGAGCTTTAGTTGACAAGACACCCGGACAAGCAAGAGCTTTAATTGAGAATATGGCATCCAATTCACAGCAATTTTCCTCCCGAGCAGAAACACTTGTCGAGAAGGTTAATGAGGTTAGTGAAGCTTCTCATATGGAACAAAGGATGTGTAATATGGAGAGGATGATGCAACAAATTTCTGCAGTGATTTTTCCATCACATGAAGGCAATATGGAGAACGTAAATGCTATGTACCAAAATCAGCAAAGGCCTAGGTATGATCCGTACTCCAACACATACAATTCGGGTTGGCGAGATCATCCGAATTTCAGTTACGCCAACAAGCAAGCTGCAGCAAATCCTACTTTCAATCAACAAGGAGGGTACCAATTCATGCAAAGACCACAACAAGAAACTCAAAGCACAAGTGTGGATGACAAATTTACCTTTAATTATGATGCAAGGGATGCAAGAGATTTCAAAGTCAGTGCAAGGCTTCAACCAATTCCAGCATAAATCCGAGATGGCTATGAGAGATGTGCAAAACCAAGTTAGTCAATTGGCTAATGATATGAATCAACTCAAGGCACAAGGATCTGGAAAGATTCCTTCGTAACTGCTGAACCATAAGGAGGATGTCAATGCTATTGAGCTGAGAAGTGGGAAGCAAGTAAAGCAACCGAAAATATCACCGGTTGCTAATAGACCTGTTTTAGAGCAACAAGAAGGAGATGAAACAGCCCCTAACAAGGCTGATTTGGTAACAAATTCTCACTCTAAACCTCTTGTTTCTACTAATGTCACTTCTCCTCCTTTTCCTAGTAGGTTTGCAAAGTCCAATAAGGAGACACTACACAAGGAAATTTATGAGATCTTCAAGAACATTCAAGTGAACATACCACTCCTTGAAGCGATAAGACAAGTTCCTTGATATGCAAAGTTCTTGAAGGAATTGTGCACTCACAAGCACAAATTGGTCGGTAATGAAGTTATGTATGTCGGTGAGAATGCTTCCGCGTATCTTCAAAAGAAATTCCCACCAAAGTTAAAGGATCCCGGTAGTTTCACTATACCATGTACAATTGGTACAACCAGGTTTGATCGTGCTTTGCTAGACTTAGGTGCAACTATTAACGTTATTCCTGCTTCAATATATGAATCATTAGACCTAGGTTCTCTTAAAGACACAGGTATTATTATTCAACTTGCTGATAGGTCCACTACTTACCCGAAAGGGGTTGTGGAAGATGTTTTGGTGCAGGTTAACGAGCTGATTTTTCCTGCAGATTTTTATGTTCTAGATATGAGAGACGAAGATTCACCCTCGTCTACACCGTTGCTATTTGGTAGACCTTTCATGAGAACTTCTAGAACTAAAATTGATGTTTTTAAAGGCACCATAACTATGGAATTTGACGGTGAACCCATAAGTTTCAACATTTTTGAGGCTATGAGATACCCAAGTGACGTACATTCCTGTTTTTCAGTGGATGTGATTGATTCTTTAGCTCAACAAACGTTTGAGTTAGATGGTGATGATGCATTAGAGAAAGCCTTAATGAAAAGTTTAGGTTGTGGAAAGCATAATGACATGAAAATTGACATAGAAATATGTGATGAGCTTAAAGAAGTCATTTGCTCTCTTACCTCATTATAAGAACTCTCACCTAGAAATGACGTTTCTTATATTTCGTTACCTTGTACTAATGAGAAACTCTTGACGTCTATTTTGCAGGCACCTGTCCTTGAATCGAAACCTCTTCCGGATCACCTTAAGTATGTTTATTTAGGTGATAAGGAAGAGTTACCGGTGATTATTGCCAAAAACCTCACCAAGGTGCAAGAAGACAATCTTATTCGTGTGCTAAGAGAATACAAATTTTCCATAGGATAGACCATTGCAGATATTAAGGGAATCAACCCTTCCATGTGTATGCACCGAATACTTCTTGAGGAGGGAGCTAAACCAACTAGAGAAGCTCAACGTCATTTGAATCCTCCGATGATGGAAGTGGTCAAGAAAGAAATCCTGAAGTTGTTGGATGTAGGGGTTATCTATCCCATATCCTACAACAAATGGGTAAGCCCGGTTCAAGTCGTTCCAAAGAAATATGTTGTCACGGTGGTGAAAAACGAAGATAATGACTTGGTTCCAACTAGAATTCAGACCGGTTGGAGAGTGTGCATTGACTACCGGAAGCTCATTTCTACCACCCGAAAAGACCATTTTCCCTTACCATTTATTGATCAAATGCTTGAGAGATTGGATAGACACTCTCACTATTGCTTTCTTGATGGTTTTTCAGGGTATAATCAGATTGTAATAGGTCCGGAAGATCAGGAAAAGACGACCTTTACATGTTCATTTGGTACATTTGCGTATAGACGTATGTCATTCGATTTGTGTAATGCTCCAGGCACTTTTCAACGCTGCATGGTAAGTATATTTTCAGATTATGTTGCTAGCATCATAGAAGTCTTTATGGATGAATTTAGTGTGTATGGCGACTCTTTTGACAAGTGCTCAGATAACATTACACTTATACTTAAAAGATGCGTAGAAACAAATCTTGTACTTAATTGGGAAAAGTGTCATTTCATGGTAAATCACGGTATTGTGCTAGACCACATTGTATCATCTAGGGGGTTAGAAGTGGATAAAGCTAAGATAGATGTGATTAAAAACTTACAATACCCCACAACTGTGAGGGAGGTTCGTTCTTTTCTTGTCCATGCAGGTTTTTATAAGAGGTTCATCAAGGATTTGTCCAAGATTGCAATGCCCTTGTGCCGACTGTTGCAAAAAGATGTGACCTTTAATTGTGATATGGAGTGCAAAAAGGCTTTTGATACCTTGAAAGAGTTGTTGACTACCGCACCCATCATCAAACCACCGGATTGGAGCAAGCCCTTTGAGTTGATGTGTGACGCTAGTGACTATGCTGTGGGAGCCGTGTTGGGACAACGAGATGGTAAAGTTCCGTATGCCATTTATTATGCTTCTAGAACTCTTAATGGCGCACAAATCAACTACTCAACCACTGAAAAGGAGCTCTTGGCCATAGTGTTCGCGCTTGAAAAGTTCAAATCCTACTTGGTGGGTACGCAAGTGATTGTTTTCTCCGATCATGCTGCACTTCGATACTTGCTAACAAAGAAAGATGCTAAGCCGAGGCTGATTAGGTGGATTCTCCTTCTTCAAGAGTTTTATCTCCAAATTAAGGACAAGAATGGTAGTAAGAATACACTACACCATTTTGGCCGATTAGAAACAGATTTCACATGTTACAAAATTGGGTTGTAACAGCCAGATTCTGTTTCAAAAGGTGGCGTGACAAATTTTTGTAACGACCACGTAGTTGTTACAATTTTGGTTTGTAACGGCGGTTTATGGAATGGCATGCTGTTACTACGTGGAATTTCAGTAATGACTTATCCCCTCATATTTAATTATTTGTAACGGATGTCGTAACAGAGCTCAACCGTTACTACATGTCATTTTGAAACAGACTTAGATCTGTTACTACGGGATAGGTTGAAACAGCCTACGATCGTTACGAATTTTTTAGTAACACAAAAAAAATTACTACCAACACACGGTCAATATTGACCATGGTCAATACACCTTCACCAGAAATACGCCTAGGAATTCAAAATAACCGAAAATCTTTCATTGAACCCATCCCACAGATTCAATCACACATTCAACAACAACTTCTTTTATTAATTAACAATAACTTATGTTCTTTCCACATTCGAATCAATTCATATCTTGAAAGGCAATCCCTAAGTTTTATTCTATTACATAATTCCTAAGTTTTATTCCTAAGGCATATGAGATAAAGAGAAAACCAACAGAAACATGACTCACAATGTCTAATTTCCATTCAAACTATGAGTAGCTCTAGCATCTTCAACATATGCAAACTGGACAACCAAACCCTTTGCACCGTCCCGGCCTCCCGGTCAAGAGGCAACCTTGCACTGACTCCACATCAAACAAAGATATGCCTGCAGACTTTTTTTGCCCTGTAAATAATAGTTTCTCATTAGATCAATACGATGAGCTGATGTAAAATTTAACAAAAAAACTGGACCCAGAGAAACATAGATTCTACAGAGCTAGACAATAATGCTGTTACAACCAATAAACACATACGATGAGCTGATGTAAAATAGTGATTGCATTAAGATGGGTACTAACCATATCTTCCTGATATTAGTGAATGGTGGGTAGATCAAACCTTTATCAAAGTTCTCTTGGCTAACCTGGCCAGCTAAAGCTTCCGCTGTCAAAACAAAGCGGCGAACAAATATGTGAGAGACATGACATTTAAAATGCACAAATTAATCTTTCGTACATATCTGGAAATTTTTCATGTATTTCTTACATGCAGCTAGAAGCATGTCATCATGCACACGAATTGTACCGGCCAGAAAAACCAATCAATATCGTTGGTTTGATTGCCTATATAAGTGAGAATGTACAACAACAACAACAGCAACAAAAAAGTGAGAAATTCCATGTTATTTGAAACAGTAAACATGAGTGAGTGAGAGAGTGACATAAAATATTTGCACCTTGACAACATCTATAAGTTCCTTAACAGGTTCATGCTCATGAGCCGAAGGCTGCTAGAAGTGCTGGAGTGACTCCATACGAGAGCTAACAATCAATCCCTGAAAGGTAAATCAACATGCATGAGAAGAATAAGAAAGGGATGCTATGCAATCTATGTTTCTTAACATGTTAGGAAGTTCTCGAGATATTACCTTCGAGTCCATAAGCCAAATCTTCTTGCGTCTGCAATTTAACAAATGCAGTCCTCTAATGGAGATTGTGTCTGCAACGGAAGTCCAAACATTAGGAGACATATCTCACCAGATTGAGAGGTTGTATGCAGGTTGCAATTTAACAAGAAACAAGAAAACCAATGATGAAAGGCATAAAAGGATGCAAGCAGTAATTTATACCTGTTTAGATATCTCAAGAGCTATGAGTCACCAGTTCCAGCCTGAAAACACCAATGAATAGAAATGAGAAACTCCAAGATGCATAGAAGAAAGGGAAGGCCAAAAAACTCCCAATAATGAGGTGTAAATATTATTCAGGAGAGCAACTGAAAAATACAAGATTAAGATACTTAATAATAACATGTTCACTCTTCTTCTAGATGGTAGAATTTACGACAAACTGCAAGTCCAAATAAAAATTACAGGTTTTATTCTCAAATTTGCTTATTATCGAGATGTCTTTTTTTTGTTGCAAATATAGAAAAAGAACTGACCTCTCCAGCACCAAGGAATAAGAATTTATGATCAGGTAGGGTTCCACCTACTAACTTCAATGCTGCAACGACCCCCGAAAGAACCACAGATGCAGTTCCCTTGAAACATTACAACAAATGATTTCCAAAGTACTTATAAGTTATAAGCCCAAAAAGAACCACAAATGCAGTCCACTACACCCATTTTAAAAATGGGTAAAACACCAATTAACTTCCTATCTACACTAGCTTTACCTGGATATCATCATTCAAAACAAGATGGCTTTTCCTATATCTTGAGAGTAATTCAAATGCATTGTGGTTTGCGAAGTCTTCGAACTGGACATGGTCAAAGAATGACAAACCATCGGAACTCTGTACCAACATGATCAAGATTTGTGGAAACACAACAATTGATTACAGATATTGTCAAGAAATTTTTTGATGACTAACCTGTACGAGAACTTTCTCCCCGTAATTTTGTTTAACTGCAGACATAAACTCATGTAGAAGATCGGCATATTCCTAGGATCGAAAAGATCAAACCAAAGATTCAGTATTACAAAAATTGGTAAAGATCATAAATGAACATTCAACAAAGTTACAAAACAAACTCGCTAGGCGAAGAAAATTATCTAACCTGTCCAGTTGCCCTCTTTTTCTTGAGCCCAATATAGAACTCATTGTCCAACAACTTCGTCAAGTTTGTTCCCACATCAATAGTTATAGGCAAGCATTGGAAAGAAATAAGACGAAATTTTAATGAGCAAGTATGAAACCAAACCGGATCTATGAGATGTCCATAACCAAAGTTTATCCCTGTTGATCTAGGTCAATGATTTCAATTGTATTGCTCAATAGTGCACAGAGCGCGAGATTCGGTTTAATCTTACAAAAGAATAATGACCAGAATAGTTAAGTGTTTTATCCATAAATGCAAGCAACATTAAGTCTAAAAATATTCACCTGGCAGCCAAGATCCCCAAGACCCAAAATTCACTCACCACCAGTAACGACAATAACTTGGATATCCTTCTCAGGCCAGTTCTTCAATACCTCAAGTATTTTACGCTTGCACCCAATATAAAGATATGTCAGTATTCAAGAGAAAGATTTTCAAATAACTAAGACAATAAATCAGAGAACGTATATGACGCATAACATAATAAAGAATTCTTTGAGTAATTGTACTTCTCTTTCAAACTGATGTAAAGACCACCGAGGACGCCCGAAGATGGTATCATATTTAAAGCAAGCCTCACCAACAGATTGGGGTATAAACAACAAAAGCGACTCCTCAACATTATCGATGAGAAGCTTGTAGAATAGCCTTTCATTTCTCTCCTACAAAACAGGACAAAGACAAAGTAAGCCCTCTGGTACACATGTCACACCATTATACACTTGACGTTGAAACTATAGAATACCTGAAGATCCATCATGTCCATGTATCTTTGTAATGGGACTTCATATTTTCGTAGACTTTGCATCACTTTCTTCTCCTGATATCCAAAATTGGAGAGAGGGGTTAACTACATATTTACAAACACTATAAACTGCTTTGATTAAAATTAGGAATCTGAGTGAGCAAATGACATGCAAAGGGAGCAATAATCACCCAAACTTCAACATTAAGTTCTTATAATATAGCTTCTTTACGATTCATGGTACAAAACTTTTGACAATTAAGAGTATTGGGTTAAATAAAAGGAACTTCACGATTCTTTTTTAAACTTCCATTAGTAAATCATAGCAAAAGAGAGACTGATACAGAAGAACAAAAAGGTTAATGGAAAGTAACCTGAAGCTCTTGAGTAAGAACTGCTGGGGAAGAAGGCCTCGCAAGTAGTGTGCATCTCTCTCCTTTTCAGAGAATGCAAGTCCTTTGTTGTGATGAGGATCCCTCAATAACGTACATCCACTACAACACAAAATCAAATTGAAATGAATAATTGCATAAAACAACAACAACAAATCCATTGCGAATAATTGAGTTTATAATGACAACACTTTACACCAATAGATATTTCTTGCAAGCATTAGTTGAAAGACAATTCATAAAATCTTCCCAACCATTAGTCAATCGCGGACAATCCATATTATTCAGTTTTAGAAGATCACTTTGATCAAAACATACCAAACTATGTACACGGGAAGAAGAAAAAAACATCTGATAACCCAGGAAATCTTTTACATCAATCTTTTAATATCCCTCCCCCTTGTATTCTAAGCAAGGAATTCCATTAAAGAAAAAGCGAAAGAAAAGAAAAGGCAAAATGTTTGTAAGAAAAAAGGAGGTAAAAGCCATCTTTTGCTTTAACCAACCATATATCTCCATAGAAATCAAAACCAACAAAGATAATTGAAAAAGAAAAGTATAATTCCATCAAGAAATATCCATATGTTTACAAAAGCGAGCAAGGCGCTATCCTTGGCGCAAAGCGCCTACCAAACCTCTAAAGATGAAATCAGATAAAAACAAACCACCATTAAATATATTCAATAACAAAGACAATCCCCACCTTTCACGCCCACAAATCCATCTAAACCGATAAAATCAAGAACTACATTAAATTATTACCTGGCTATGGAGAAAGTCCATGGAGTAACTTCAGTAGAACGATCTTCACCATAAACATCTTGACTCCACCCCCAACACTTGTTTTAGGATCAACCATAGTACTCTCTATTAATATCCTTACGCTTCTTTCTCCCCATCCTCCTATAAATTTTCTATGCAAATCAAGTAAGGATACAAACACGAATTCTTGAAATTCTATGAAATCAAATAAACCAACCCTCTATTTATATATTCCGGAAAAATTAGAATTAATAGAGTTTGAATTAACTAGGTATAGAATTTATAACTAGTTATCAAATGTACAACCTATTGAAACCTTAGTGATTCAAAATAAAAAATGAAATCCTATAAAAAAAAAATACCAAAAATCATCAGATGAACAAAACCCTAATTGAAAATCACATATAAATCGAATGAAGAATCAAAAATCTCAAATAAAATCGAAACCCTAAACCAAAATCTCATATAAAATCAAAAATCGAAACCCTAACCGAAAAGAACAGATAGAAACTCAAATCGAAATACAAATCGAAAGCTTTAAACACTTACATCTCCAGCTTCAGACCGAAACCCTCAAACTTCACTTGCAACCTTAAACCCTAAATTCACTTCTACAGAGATAAAGAAATTGAAAATAGATGAGAAAACAACAAATTCAAACACAAATCGAAACACGAATCTTCAACTACAACTTCAGATCGAAACCCTCAAACCCTCAAAATGAAACCCAATCTTCACTTCGCTTCTGCAGAGCTAAGGAAAGTGGAAAGAGAGAATGGTTCGAGTCGATTGAAAAGAAATGAAGTGGTTCGACTAGCTCATGTGTATGAGTCTATAACCAAGTGACCATCTCAGCTGACTAGCTCGTGCAACTGTGACCAAGGGATGAAATATCCCTAGTTATACATTGCTTGGGTGGAAAAATATGAAGTCGTGACCACCCACGCACATGGGATGGCACGTGTGGAACCATATCCATTACGCATTCGCAATGACTTAAGGACGATTCACGAAATCTGACAAGATTTGTAACAGCTACATGATGTTACAACCAGTTTGTAACAACTATTTTCTGTTACGAATTCGTAACAACTAGTAGGCTTTTACGAATTTGAGTCATTAATCCAAGAAAATGGTGTAGTGATACTGTATCAGATCATTTGATTCGATTGATTGCATCCGAAGAAGCAATTCCCTTACATGATAGTTTTCCGGACGAGCAACTCTTTACGATGGATAGCACAACTCCATGGTACGCTGATATTGTGAACTACTTGGTGACGGGACAAGTACCTAGTACCATGTCAACCTTTTAGAAATTCAAACTCAAGAAAGTCTCCAAACAATACACATGGGATGAACCATATTTATGGAAGCATTGTGCTGACCAAATTATGCGAAGGTTTGGCACACCTCGAGTGGTGATTAGCGATGGAGGTTCCCATTTTCAGAGATCCTTTCACGCTCTTCTCAAGAAGTACAACGTTACTCACAAAGTTGGCACTCCGTATCATCCGCAAACAAGTGGACAAGCTGAAATTTCCAACCGGGAAATCAAGTCCATTCTAGAGAAGACGGTGAATACTACAAGGAAAGATTGGAGCTTTAGACTCAATGATGCATTATGGGCGTACCCGACAGCATACAAAACTCCCATTGGAATGTCTCCGTTTAGGATGATTTATGGCAAACCATGACATCTTCCTGTGAAACTTGAACATAAAGCTTTTTGGGCCATCAAGATGTGCAACATGGAGCTAGATGCCGCAGGGAAACAAAGAAAGCTTCAACTTAATGAATTGGAAGAAATCCGTAATGATACATATGAAAGTTCGTGCATTTACAAGGATAAAACTAAATCTTTTGATGATAAGATGATTTCTCGAAAAAGTTTTGTTATAGGGCAGAAAGTTCTCTTATTTTATTCTCGTTTAAAGTTGTTTCCTGGTAAACTTAGGTCCCGATGGGTTGGACCATTTGTTGTTACTAATGTGTTTTCTCATGGTGAAGTTGAGTTTTCTAGTCCCAAAACAGGGAAGATTTTCAAGGTGAACGGCCATCGAGTGAAACCATACTATGAGCAATTTGTGACGGAGAATGAAGAGGTCATAGAATTGACTGATCCACTCCCTCTGGAAGAGTAATTGGAGCTGAAAGTCAGGCTGAAGACTTTAAACCAAGCGCTTAGAGGGAGGCAACCCACTTGTGTCGCATTTCTTACCTTTCATTTTTTTTTAGTTTTTAGTTTTTCTTGTATTTTATCATGCTTGCATCATATTAGGAATTCCCTGTCTTGAATCATACATTAGAGTCCATTTTCCATTGAGGACAATGTCATGTTTAAGTGTGGGGGAAGGGTTCAATAAAAAGTGTTGGTGTAGGCAAAACTCCGACTTTTAGAGATTTTTGAAAAATTTAGAATGAATACTATCCTTTCTAAGTAGATGGAATTTTTTCTTGACGGTGAGGTCTATATTAACTGAGTCCGGATTAGATGCCAACTAAATAGCTTGTTTAGTGTTTATTCTCTATTTTTCAAAAGTAGCTTTGAGTTGGAGTATAGGTTTTATGGGTAGACCTCTTGTAAACCCTCACGAGACTATAACTCGCCCACTAGGGACGCCTAGGGGTTTAAAGGCTTGTTACATTCCGCTAAAAGTAACCGTAGCCTCGACAACACGGAGTTGTTGTATATTAATTTGTTCGAGGACTATCAAAGATGAAGTGTGGGGGAATTTGATAAGTGTCTAAAACACCAAATTTTGATAACGATTTCTTACACTTTTCTAATTAGCTCTCTTGAAATTTTGTATATTACGCATCTTTTCTATGTTTTTAGGTACAAAGGCTTGAAGTTGCGGAAAGGAAGGAAAAGCGCCACTAATTTGTTTCTTTTAAATGTTTTATATCTGGAAATTCCCAAGGCATGTTCCCATCATAGTTCCAATTTGATTACACCAAAATAGAACTTGTGTGGTGGCTGTACTGGGTGCTGGACCTGCTGCCCATTTCATGTGCTTAGCACTGTACTCTTGCTTCAAAAAGAAAATATAAAAAATGAAAAAAAAAAAATGAATTTCATAGTGAGTAGAGTTCTCACATGGGCATTGCACATATGTGCTGGTGTAGAAAACAATTCAAGAATGAAAATAAGGGCTGTTGGCTACACATAAATGGGATCGAGTCCATCAGTTATATCCAGCAGAGTACATTTGTTTTTTTTTGATAGCCAGAGATCGATATGGGCATTCGAGCAACAAAACAATCGAATTGATGGCATTGTAGGGAAGAAATTGTGTTGCTGAATCGATGGTTCCTGACAGGGAAGATGGCTTGCACTGGTGGTGACTGATGAGCAAGGATGGAGAGAATTTAGAAGATTTGAACCTCAGGAAGATGGTTTTCGAGTTTGTAGAATTTGGGCTGGTTTTGAGCCTATTTTCTGTAGCCGATACAATCGAGAAATGAAGATGTTGCTGTCCATTTTTGTGGTGTATTCCAAGGTTCTTTGACTGATTTTTGAAGACAAGATGGAGTGGAGGTATGGGTACAAATCTATTTCAGTTTTTGATGATTTCAAGATGTAAATCATTGAAGAGAAGGTGGAGCTGCTGTTGTTCATGGTTAATGGCTGTACTTGAAGATTGTGGTGATTGAACAGTTTACAGTGAATAAAGCTATGTGATTGTGTTGAATGTATGATTGTTTGTAGGGGAAGAGACGCAATGGGATTGGAATTCAATTACAGGTCGACGCTTCCTTCCAGTTTCGAATACACAAGTTGTTCGGTAGAAAGTCTAAACCAGCAGTTTAGTTCAGGATAGCTGTGGATTTTGCAGATTGTATAGATGCACTAGTGGAAAATGAGGTTTCTAGGACCCACATCAGAGACCCTCAAAGACGGTAGTTGGACCGTTGACCAAACATAGCGGTCTCTGATGTGGTAAAAACACGGAAAAAATCCGAGAATATTAATAGCGGTCGCCGAATAATTACTATTTTGCCCTAAGTCTGCTGCCGATCCAGTGACCCATGAAAACCGATGTATCTGTGATAGTTTTTTATTATTAAATAGAGCATATAAATACGTCTTTCTCTCTCCCATTTCTAATCTCCCTTTCTCTTTCTTCTTCTGCTCCCAGTCTTCATCTCTAACCTAAAAGCTCATGGAAATGGAGATATCAGAACCCAAGATGCTATATCAACAAAGCGAATAAACCCTTCTCTTGATTTTTCTTCTGAAATCCCTCAACTCACTAGTCTAATCGTAGATCTCAAATCTGCTGGGAACAGATTCAATCCATGTTTTTATTTTATTTTTTTCAATTTTTGGGGGTTTATCAAAATATCTACCTAGATCTAATTAAATAATCATCTCATGAATGATTACTGCTAAAGTTGTTTGTTTTATGGTGTTCTTGGGTTTTCGAATATGAAAGTATGAGTTTGGAATTCCCGATCTAATGGAGGGATTGTAACCGTACAAATCCAATAATCTGGTAAGTAAGTTTGATATGTTCATCTATTTACTTTAAATACGTTTTATATGGTTTGAATCTTTTGAAGCTTTAGTGCCGGTTCCCATCTTTGTTTCAAAAATAGCCTAATGGATCCCATTAGTTTCTCATAAATGATCGAAGGAAAGAAATTGATTTGTTAACTGGGTGTTTATTTTGTTGGAATTAGGCGTGGGTTTTGGTTTGTTTGAAGGATTCGGATATTTGGGTATCCATCTGCAGTTGAAACTAAACTACTCTAAGAGTTTCTCTCAAAATTGACTGAATATGCTTTTCTCTACCGACAATTGGATTCCATTTCAAGTCAGTTTTCTGACATTCCATATCTCTATTTAAAATCGCTTTTAACCTGTTAGACAAATCTACTCTATGAGTTTCTCTCAGATTTGGTTAATTCCATATTGATGAACTATTTATGTTTATGTTTCAGATGGAGTCTGGATTCTTAACGAGGTTGTTTTAAAGAGGGTAAGAAGATGAATTGGAGAATTTTATGAAGTAATAATTGCTATCTTGAATCATTATTTAGCTAATTTATGTGGGGGTTTGTCCGCTTGGTTCATAATTTTAACCTGAATTTTAGTTCCCCACCATAAGATTTACAGACTCAATGTACAAAATTCGTGAATTGCGGATTATACGAGTAATTTTGTGATCTGATAACTACTAATCAGATTGAAATTTAGATGCTAAAAGTTTTTTTTAATGTATATTCAGAATTTTAATAACTACTAATTAGATTGATGTGTATTGCATATTTGGGGTTATAGTACTTTTTATGTTAAATAGCTTCTTTTAGGGGTGTTCCTTTGGTATTTTTGTAGATCCCGTTGTCTTAGGTCTGACAGTTATATTAAGGTTGAATCGAGGTCGATCCAGTAGTCTCTGGAAAATGAATAGTTAGTGCTCAGTTTTAAAATATATTCTTTTGTTACCTGTTTTTAACAATATCTCACTAACAGCATAAGGAGCCTAACTATCGATTGAATAACACTTGGGGTTTGCTATATTCAGAAAGAGGATTACCGACTATTGATATGGATTTGCTTAGAGTCCACTTGACAGTACAGGAGTAACTCAAACATTAGAATATGGTGTTTTGCTAAATCAAGCTTTTGTCTTCATGACGAAATTGTTGTGTGAAACTTCTTCTGTAGTTGCATTTGATCCATCCCTGGATACAGGGCTCATCCCAGATTATTGCATTTTTTTTTTGTCTCTAGGAACTCTAGGTGTTGGCGTGTTGCTGTTGTTTAGGAGTTATGCTACATACTTGTTATTGGAAATCACTGAAATGGTAAAGTACCTCAAGCATCCAGGGAAGTTTGCACGCCTTAGCGGAAAACTGTTCAAGCCTCAAGGTATATTCAGAATTTTAGATGTTTAAAGTTTTTTCAATATACACTTGGATTCTCATGCCATGAATTTTTTACTGAATTTTCCAATTATCATCTTTAGCATTAATTGTTGATTACAATTTGTGTAATTGTGCCAGTGCGAATTCTTATTTGGAAGTGCTTTAATTACTTGAAATTCTGTTGGTATAACCTGATTGCATTGGTATACAAGAACCTTCACTAGAACTAACCCTCAAATGTGTCACTCATTTGTTTTTGTTTTTTTGTTTTATGCGAATGTAGAATCATATGTAAGTTCATTCCATTTGTGTAAAGACAGATTGAATTTCTTATGTTTTCTTATACATGACCTAGAACGTAGATTCTCTTATGAGACATTGGATTTGAAATGGTTCAAAAATTAATGGATATCTAAGAAGCATTTTTGACAGATCGTTATATCTAACTACGGCTGAAGTGTTGTTTATGTTCGTTTGAGGAAATTTATTTTCAAGTTGATGCATGGTTACTAAGCTGATGTTAGTCAATTTGTTTTTTATTATGCACAGAGATGTGCAGTTTAGGAGAACGGCATGTCTCATATCGGAGGGGTGTATTGTATTATTAATTAGCAGCAGTTGTATGGCGAAGACTACCATGTCGAGTTCCCATTTTGAAGCTCTGGCCAAATGACAT
This sequence comes from Papaver armeniacum, assembly GCA_023531295.1. Lineage (NCBI taxonomy): Eukaryota > Viridiplantae > Streptophyta > Magnoliopsida > Ranunculales > Papaveraceae > Papaver > Papaver armeniacum. The sequence continues at coordinate 2,745 of JAJJWW010008039.1, read as the reverse complement.
GTCTCTTATTCCTTCTATGCTGTCACAACTCTCAATTCTGAAAACTGTGTAAGTTTCACAACTGGTGACCTTAGTAGTTTGAGAATAAACTGGTGCATGTATTTGAGCTTATGCTTACTATCTGTTTGATCAAGTGGTAAAATGAGAATCTTATTTAATGCCTGTATTGATAGGTCCACTTTTGCTTATCTTGATTTGTAGTTAATTGAAGGCTTAAAAGAGCGACAACTGCATATATATTCTCCATGTTCTTGTTGACGATAATATCCGGTACTCGTAAGGGTGTTCTTATGTCTTTATCTTTCATGCAGTGATGCCACTGGTTCAAAGACGGATCAAGGGCCCTATGTGGTTGCAATTTCTCATTGGTGTAAGTGGATTTTAAAAAAATAAATAAATTAGTGTATTTGACGGTAGCTCGTCCATGTTTTCAAATGTTCTCTGGCATGTTGAGTCTGCTGCTTTCCTTAGATGTATACTTGAAGTTAACAAAAAACTCTTTTCATGTCCATTTCTCCAAGTAAAGCCAAAGGAAATTATAAATACCAGAGACTTAGGAAAAATGAACTTCTCCTGACAGGTCTAATAAATGTTTACAATAATGTATGGGTTATGTCCAAAGTCCTTTGTAGTTTAACCAAAGAAATAAGTAGGAATATACTTCAGTGATAAAAATATTTAAATAAAATGTGTAGGAATATTCTGATCATCATCTTAGTTGCTTGATTTTCTCTTGGCATAAAAAAGGAATATTGATAAAATGTATAAAATTTCATTTGGCTGGTTCCTTTTCATGGCTTAGCTTATATCCGCTTGTTGAGATGTTCGGTCACAGTTGTAATTAAGTAGAACAAGGTCTCATCTCTTCTATATCATAAGAGGTTAAGGAGGTATGTTTTATTTTGGAAACTCTGGACATAGGTATCATTCCAAAGTATTTAGAAAGTTCTGATTGTTTTTTCAGCTTGTGACCTTAAATGAATCGGTTTTATGTGCCATTTTCCCCAAGAGGAACATTTTGGTATTAATTGAAAGTTATGATTCGTTGAAATGAATGCACATGTGGAATTGTACTGTATAGTCTGCGTTAGTTCATAGAAATTTAGCTCTTGTACCACCTGATATAACTTTCTACTGAAACCTTTATGAACGTGAAGAAGAAAACATGTGCTACAAGTGTTCATCTTTACCAGACTAGAGCTTTATTTGTACTTACTTAGACTTGATCATCTTGTTAGTCAATGTAGACTGAGTTCATAATTGCTAAAATGCGAATCTTTAGTCCTTAGAGGTACCCAAGTGTTGGCACTTTTCCGGTTGATAATTACTTACATGAGTTTCATTGTGTGTTTGTCTTGCAATGGTTACTTTAATGTTCATACGTAAATTCGGAACTTCATTATGTAAATGTTTTTTGGAAAATATATTTCGATATAACCTTTCTTGATAATGTTACGCTTATCTTTTAATGTCATTGTGACATTCTATTTCTGTTCACAGCCTCGTATTTTTAAGCTAAGTGAGTACCAAACATTAAAGCCGACCTTAGGAAGGAGGTGTTTACTCGTCTCCTAGTGATGCAAGATTCACCAATTTGATCAAAGAATTTTAATTATGACAAAATTGCAGGTCTGTGTTTTTATTTTTTTTCAAATTTGTTCACGCAGTAGTTACGACAGAGTTGTGAACTACATTTTGGAAGTACCAAAAATGTTGGAAAATTGGCTAATTGCTTAGGATACTGAAGGTGTTGGTGACGTGCTTAGTTATTTTTTGGGGGATATATGAACTGGTCCCTCTATTTTGTAAGGTGAAGCTATGTAAAAGAATTTGATATTCAATAATGAACTTAGTGTCCAAGTTTTCATAGTTTGAACTTGAATAATTTTGGTCCAGATTGTAACTTGAATTTGAGCTCCATTTGAGTCACACTTCGAGTTTAATTTGACTTGACGTTGACTTGACTTTATTTAAGTTTCATTTGACTTGACTTCAATTTGAGTTCAGTTTGAGTTGACTTTGATGACTTGATGTTGACTTGACTTTATTTAAGTTCCATTTGACTTGACTTCAATTTGAGTTCAGTTTGACTTGACTTTGATGCAGCCAAGCTTTTTCAGATTCAGCCATTTCTGCAAATCTGAATCTATATTTTTTAATATTATAATTCAAATCTACGACCCACGGCTCAGGGTCTGTACCTCCTTACCCTTAAAACCGGTCGTTATTGTGAGATCCACGGCTAAGAGTCCTATAAAACCGTTAGATCAGGTCGTTTAACTCGTTTATATGACCTGTCCTGGCAGTCGCGGAACTTCTGTTTTCCACTAGTGATGAACTAAATGGGATCTGAGTTTGGTGGTGATATGGGTCGAATTCCGAGGCTTATTAATGGGTGTTCTACATACGTGTTGTTGTCATGGACACATATGAGGGTTGTTAGCAGTTGAGACTTTAAAGGAGTTGTGAATACGAAATTGGGAGGAATTGGTGCAATCCTGGCAGTGATAAACAAGGGATGTACTAGTGGAAAATTGGGTTTCTATGACCCACATCGGAGACCCTCAATGATGGTAGCCGGTACGTTGACCAAACACGGCCGTCTCTGATATGGTAAAAACATGGAAAAATTCCGAGAGCTTAATAAGCCGTCTCTCGAATTGGAAAAATTATTTACCATTTTTCCTCATAAAATTACCAGTTCAACGACCCTTAACCCTGTGATGTAGAACCGATGATCTATTC